>MU838933.1:218546-263546 GCA_029721515.1 Synanceia verrucosa | reverse complement strand
ATAAGTTGATCATGTTCAGTAAAGAGGTGCTCAGTAACGGTAAAGCTTCTTTAAGCAGTGAAGTTGGGATGGGATCTAAGAGACAAGTAGAAGGCTTAGATGAGGAAATCAATGAAGTCAGTTTGTGGAGGTCTATGGGAGAAAAGCAGTCCAAGTATACATCAAGTTCTTCAATGAGTCCTGTGCTTCCTGTGTTTAAAGACAAAGCAGTTTCAGTCAAAGGCACAGTGTGACTGATTTTCTCCCTAATAGTTATAATCTTCTCATTAAAGAAGCTCATGAAGTCACTACTACTGAGGGTTATGGGAACAGATGGTTCAATAGAGCTGTGGCTCTCTGTCAGCCTGGCCACAGTGCTGAAAAGAAACCTGGGGTTGTTTTTATTTTCCTCTATTAATGATGAATAATAAGCTGCTCTGGCCTTACGGAGAGCCTTCCTATAAGCTTTCAAACTATCATGCCAGTCCAGGCGAGACACTTGCAGACCGGTTAAACGCCACTTCCTTTCAAATCTTCTTGCTGCTTGCTTTAAACTGTGGGTGTGAGGGTTATACCATGGAGCCAGCTTTCTATGCTTTACTATCTTCTTTTTTAGAGGAGCAACAGAGTCTAGAGATGCTCGCAGAGAGTCTGCAGCACAATCTACCAAATTATCAATTTGAGTAGGACTGAAGTCTGAGCCCTCAAGTATATTGATATTAGATATTGAATTAAAAGCTAACGGAATTATATCCTTAAACTTGGCTACAGCACTTTCAGATAAACATCTAGTGTACATGGATTTACCAGATGGAGCATAGTCCAGAAGAAAAAACTCAAAGGTTAACAAGTAATGGTCTGATAGGAAGGAATTCTGTTGGTGGACTGATAAATGTTCTACTTCAATGCCGTAGGTCAGGACCAGGTCGAGGGTATGGTTAAAACAGTGAGTTGGTTCCTGAACATTCTGACAGAAGCCAATTGAATCTAACAGCGAGATAAAAGCAGTACCAAAGCTGTCACCGTCAACGTCCACATGAATATTAAAGTCACCTACAATAATTACTTTATCAGTTCTCAGGACTAAAGTTGATAAAAACTCAGAGAACTCAGATAGAAATTCAGAATATGGACCTGGAGCACGGTACACTATAACAAATAAAACTGGTTTCTCTGTTTTCCATTTAAGATGAGAAAGACTAAGAACCAGGCTTTCAAAAGACGTATAGTTTAATTTAGGTTTAGGTTTGATCGATAGACTAGAATCAAAAATGGCTGCAACTCCTCCTCCACGACCTGTATCTCTAGGAATATGAGTATTAATATGACTAGGAGGAGTGGATTCATTCAGGCTGACATAATCATCCTGACACAACCAGGTTTCAGTAAGACAAAATAAATCAACCTGGTTATCAGATATTAATTCATTTACTAGTAGAGCTTTAGATGATAATGACCTGATATTTAAAAGTCCACATTTAATTCTCCTGTCCTGATTAACTATTTCAGCAGTGGATTTAATTTTTATTAAATTATTTTGTTCAACTCCCCTTTTGTTTACTATGGATTTAACTGATTTCAGTGGTCGTGGGACAGACACCGTTTCTATGGGGTTCTGGGTGGGTGACTGCTCTAATGGAAGCACAGAGAAGTGTGTTAAACTACAACTCTGTCTCCTGGTCTCAACCCTGGGTTGTCATGGGTTAGGTCGACTAATAGACTTGGCCATGTTTCTAGAAATGAGATCTGCTCCTTCCAAAGTAGGATGGATGCAGTCTCTCCTCATCAGACCAGGTTTTCCCCAGAAACTGCTCCAATTATCAATGAAGCCCACATCATTAACTGGACACCACCTCGACAGCCAGCGGTGGAAGGATGACATGCGACTAAACATGTCATCAGAGGCCAAGCTAGGGAGGGGACCAGAGAAAACATTGTTTTAGCGTAAGCACACACCGATTCCACGTTAATTTTTGTGACCTCCGATTGGCATAACCGGGTGTCATTACCGCCAGCATGAATAACAATAGTCCCATATTTACGCTTATCCTTAGCCAGCAGTTTCAAATAGGATTCAACGTCGCCCGCTCTGGCCCCCGGAATGCATTTGACTATGGTTGCCGGTGTCGCTAATTTCACGTTTCGAAGAATAGAACTGCCAATAACCAGGGTTGGCTTCTCAGCGGGTGTGTCGCTGAGTGGGGAAAACTTGTTAGAAACGTGAAGGGGTCGGTGGTGAGCCGTGGGCTGTTTAAAGCTACGCTTCCTTCGGACAGTCACCCACTCTCCCGGCTGCTCGGGAGTTGCCGGGGGACGGCTAGCAGGAGCTACGCTAGGTCGGCTCGCACCGGCTAGGGGCTGGCTAGCTACGGAGGCATAACTACTTTGGATGGTGCGGAGCCGGGCTTCTAACTCGCTAAGCCTCGCCTCCAAAACCGCGAACATGCTACACTTATTACACGTACCATTATCACTAAAGGAGGCAGAGGAATAACTGAGCATGAGACACACTGAGCAAGAGAAAGCAGGAGAAGGAAGAGGAGAAGCCATGGCTATACGCTAAGATAGCTCCTAAACTAGGCTATGGAACCTAGTTGTTAGCCGAAAAAAGCCGCTGGAAAACACCAACGAGTGACAGGGAAAGTCTAGGGAAGTTTTAGAGTGCTTGATAGGATTAGTACACTACAAATGTACGGCGGGACGTTAACCACTGTGGATTAAGACAGTAACAAAACTATTTTTGTGGCAGAGCAGCTCAGAGTGCTGTAGGAAACAACAGAGTAGCGGCTGAGAGCGGAAATGATGCAATACGCTTACCGTATAGGAGGCGCAACACACCATAATAAATGCACTGAATTTAGTCTAAATATTCTTTTCCTTTTAAGAATATTCAGTCTATGGCCCAGAAAGTACAGAAATTAAGAAATACTCAAGAATTTTATTAACAATTCATTTTTGTGCTTTAGACGCGTTGCTCCACATCCATGTACACGGCAAATATCTGCTTCAAAATCAAAATCACAATCATATTGAATGTATTTTACCTAATACATTCATTCAGATCTACATGACCACAGAATCATTTCTTACAGTGAACTGACTCTTTTTTGGTTAATAAAGTTTGTAAGGTTTTTTTATGAATCACTATCTACCTAGGTTTGGCAGGCCCAAGGTCAAGTTGAAAGAATAAAAATTGGCAAAAATCTGCGTAGATTCCAAATTAATCTCAGTTGAGGCCTTGCTTATTGCTTTGATGTCTATCAGAGCCTCCACCAACAATAGTATAGGGTTTTTACTGTTCAAGCTTTGCACAGGACACGCTTGAGAGTCCTGCAATAGTGGGTCTCAGGGGGACGCCTCTAGACCTCACAAAACTCGATCATGTGTCATACTATGGTGCACTAGCTGTACTGGTAGCATCTCTCCATACAAAAGAGTGACAACAGAGGATGACGACGACAACATTCGGGTAAGGGTGTGAGACCCTCCGACTGGATAGAGGACACACGAGGTACCGCCTCAGTCAGTGTGCTAAAGCCTCCATATCCACTAGAACAGGAGTATCAAACTCCATTTCATCGAGGGCCACATTAGCGTTATGGTTATTATTGGTTTTTGGTAATGACTTTGAGCTAGCCATATATTTTAAGTATAACAAGGCTAAATGTTTCTGATATACAACTGTAGTGTTGAAAGCATCGAGGTCACTATATAGACTCATTAGTGTCTCACAGGTGGGATGTTAGTGAAGTTTATAAAAGACTGAAGATTGAACGCAGATATCAGTCCAGTTGGTTCTTCAGAATAAACTCTATACATCGGTCTTTCTACATAAAGCTAGTCAAGCTTACACTGAGTATTTATTCTTATACATACTGTATGTCAAAATAAAGGTCTCATGTTAATAAACACAGTTCTATCAACAGGCAAAAACACTGAAAGGCTTTATTTTGAAATTATAGCTGGAAGTCTTGAGTAAAATAACACTTAATGGTTTGTTTTATCTATGTTTGCTATTGTTGCTTGTTGTGTTGTTTTGCCATTATTGTATTTTGCAGACACACTGAGGGAAGGTGGAAATGAGACATCCAGGATACAGACAGCCAGTTTAACCAGTGCACCTCAAAAGGGGTCAGATTGATTTCAACTATAAAAGAAGATGGTCCAGTGTTCAGCTGAAATTGAGGGACTGTTGTCCATCCTACCACCAGGATCTGACGACGAGCAATGATGTTAATAAAGGGGAGTCATCACTGAGACAACAAGTGTCTGCTGCACTCCCTGGTCAAGCTGAAGGTCCACTGCATCGGCTCCAACCAGGAGACTACGTGGTCGTGAAAGACTTCAGAATGAAAAGATGGAAACACAGACGCTGGCAAGGCCCGTTCCAGATCCTCCTCACGACACACACAGCAGTGAAGGTTGCAGAAAGAGCAACATGAATCTACACGTCCTACTGCAAAAGTACCAGCTCCAACTGACCCACCACCTGGAGATCCACAATATCAGGAGAAGGTAAAAGTGCTCCCTGCTACATGTGACGTGCCAAGTCACCAACTGAACAGATGGTGAAAGTAAACGCTCTGTTCCAACGAAACCATGATGCCAGAACAGCGAACAAGAAACAAAGAAATCTAAAGACATCTGCACCAGCATACAGTCAACTTTTCAACATTTTCATAAATATTCATGTGATTATAATGCCTTTATGATGATTCTAATGTCTGTTTATTCTGTGTTACAACCAGGTTCACTGCAAGCCCAGAATGGTGATCGTTCCCATGGAGACCACGGAGGTGTTTTCCCCTCATCTGACACGAATGGGGTTTTTCTCCTCTGGGCTCTATGAGAGGGTCATTCAGGAATTTTTCCCTAGAAAAGGGTTTTCGCCTGAATTTGCGGTGTAACCATTGATAGGTGTGACCTCTGAGAAGAACTGAGATGCATTGGATCTGTTTGTTTTACAGCATGGACATGTGAGAATCATAAAGTTATAATGACTTGGTGAGGCGACTGCCCGATGGCCTGTATAGGCCCGGGAACAGGTTCTTACTCTGAGTCTTTTCTTTCATTCTGTTTTATGATGATGGTTGTTATCTGCACTGATTAATATACAGTAATGTAATATCACTTGTGTAATTCTAGAATCCCGTTCTGTCTGTCTCAGCTTTGCTATAGCCAGAGAGTTCTATTCTCGCAAGAACAAATGCAACTGTTTTTGTTTGATCTTAAGACCCTGCAGAAGGTTCAATCTGATGTTTGATGCTTTCAGTAAACTTCGTATTTACTTAGGTGTTCCTGTAGGAACAAAAGGGAGGAAATGTGATGGAAATTTTGCAGAATGTGTCAGGAGCTGTTATGTATGAACTCATGCCTGATTGTATAAGTTGTTATGTGTGAACTCATGCTGATACAATCAAAGTATGCATTTCTGAAGACAGCGGCACATTATGTCACTCTGCCCTGGACTGATAAGCCCAGGACTTGGCGCTGCCAACTCATTCTGTGTTGAAGTCCTTGACAACGTGTCTGTGTCTCCTGATTACTGTGGCTGTTAAATACACCCTCTTCTGTTACTCTGCATGGGCTTCCACTCACACTTGCTGTGTCTGAAATCTCATCTCTGTTCTGCAGACAGATATTAAAAGCAACTCTTTGGGCAACGGAATCAGTGAAATTATTTACTGGACTCTCGTGTAGTTAAAGAACCCTGTGGAAATTAGACCATCCTGACAGAGAATTTCCACAACAGCACTCTGGAGCCACAAGGAGGAATGCATGGCTGACATCCTCCGACAGACACTGGAGTTGTGTGGCAAGAAGCAATCCCATTTGTCATCAAGGACTGCCTCCTTGGGATAGCAGGTACTCTATTCTCACAGCTGAGGTTTGTACATCAGATGTTTTCCTCTGTGAGAACTTGTTTTGGCATCTCTTCAACAGTTAAGTGACGGCAGAAATTACTCACTTATCCGTTGAATCAATGTAATGTGTAATATGTCTTTAATGCGTGTGTGTGTGAATGAAGTCAGTGAGGTGATCTGGAGATGGATGCAGGTGATGACAGCAGGTGATGACAGTAGGTGGCTCTCTCACAGTGAATAGCTGTAAAAAGAAGCAAATTACAAATGGATTATGTTTTAATTTTGAATTGTGAAACCAATTTTGACAGGGACAAATAATGTGTTGTTTCTTAATTGCATTGTTGTTGTTGCATTGATCACAGTATACTCCCTTTTCCTCACACAACCACAAAACAAAACAACAACCAGCCCAAACAAAACACTCATGACAAAGATCACACCCTGTGTGACCTTAAGATATCCAAAACACATTTATGCTACCACAAATGCACTTATAGATTAAAAAAAAAAGAATAATTTTAGGTTTATTTCTCATGGTGCTGTTTCTAGCATCCTTGCCATTGATGAACCAGCTGACCAGTCAAACCCTACACATGTATTCTGGCAAGGTGATTAGCCACAGAGCAATTTAGCTACATTAGCTCCAGATTACCCACATTAGCGACAAAAAAAACACAACTAGTGACCATAGAAAATCACAGTAAGGAGAAAAATGTCCGACAAACAGGCTTGTATATCAACAAATATTAAGAATGAACAATAAATAAATGACTTTCAGCATGCTATACATGATATCTCTGCATATACATGTGAAGACCATACCCCGAAAATCGCACTAAGGAGACAAAACGCCCCATTTAAATCACCAAAGTCACCAAATATGCCTCTGAAGCCTAAGCAGTAATATTTACATGAACACTTCAAATGTTATAAGATCACAACATGCAAAAACTGACTACAAACCACAACAGCAGTAGAGAGAGAATAAATCAGCACCTCAACAGTGTCCAGAGAGGAAAGAAGAAAGGCTCACAAAAATCTTTGACATATCCAAGACTGGAATCAAACCAATGTCCCATCCCCGGCTCTTTATTGCATGGAAAATAATAATTGCTTTGTATTTTTATAATAAACATTTCAAAATGTAAACTGACATTAAATGTTGTAAATGATTGAATTCTGGATCATTTTGAGCAAGTTTGAAGTTGTTTGGGTTGAGGTCAACTTAGCAGCAACATTATGTGATCCATAATTCAATTTGGCCACATTCTGGTAAGAACATAAATGACTTTGTCACATGACAGCAAATCACCCAAATGGATATTTAATGAACTACAATAAACTACAGAACATGATTTAATACTCAATTTTAGAATAATACTGTCTGGTATGCAGTTTTGTGAAAACAATACAAATGTAATGAAATTACAATTACTAATCATAGACATTAATATTCTAACATAAGTAAGTGCTTTAAAATGACAGTAACTAGTATGAAATAATGTATTGCATTTTAAACTTAACTTTGTGTCACACTGTGAATGAGCCATTGTCAAAGTACTAAGCGCTTCTCCTTTTTATAACATTGTTTTTATAAAGATGTAAGAACACTCATGAATAACAAGTAATAACAAAGAATAACATGCAAGATTAACAATAAATTAAATAGCTCACGATGAATATAAATATCTTTATCTGTATATTATCACATACTTTTTGCCCTTTATTTTTCCCCCATGTTACGTCATAGAACACATTTACATTGCAGTTCGTAATTGAAAAGGTCAGTGACTCCTTATTATTTTCTCAAATAGTAAATTTCACACAACATGAATGTAAAGTAGCTGCAATCAACAATGTACAGAGAAAACGTTACGCTTCATTTAATTGAAGCACAATAAATCCACAATGAGTGATTAACAGTCAAACCAGTATTAGCCATGTTCCCCAGCAGGTGTGTGGCATATGCTAATATTTACCTGTGCTAGTGCAGCTTAGCTTCTAGCTAACAGCTAAAGCTGCTAGTGAAAAAGTGAGACAGACAAGCATCGAAGCAAGGTGACCTTTTACCAGCAGCCTTTTTGACAAATCATTGCAGGGAGGAGACACTTATAATTTATAACATGCATGTAAAAAAATAAACTAAATGAAATGGTACCATAATTATTGTTTTTTTAAATAATGAGGCTACATCAGTGTAGACCTTGAGATAAAATGACAAAATGGCTGCCGGTAAAAGTGCAAATGGAGTTAAGCTATGAGGTTGCTAGCTAGCTAACTGTGAGGATTAGCTGGTCTTTAGCTAAAAGTTGTTTGCTCTTAATAACATGATAGATTTGCTTTTTATTTTCCAGCTTCACACTGAGTGAAAGAGTGAACAAGACAACAGTTCTTACATAGTATGAGAAAAAATGCTCAGACTCTGACTAAGCTAGCTAACGTTAGCATTGGTGACCGTAGAAGCATTGCTAACATTAGCTCACAAAGTAGGAACAGAAATGCTGATTTGAGGCTCTAGCATGTATTGTGTGAAGTACACCAGTTACCACAACATTTCTATATTGACTTAAACCACTGAACCTGTGGGTTTTCAATCCATTTTTACAAGTTAATTAGTGTTAAGAGTTAGCTGTTCAGAGAGACAAGCACTCACCTCAGAGACTCGGAGCAGAAGTGGTGTGATTGTGACGTGGTCATAGACTGTAAAAAGAATGGATGTAGCACCCGTGACATCACCCATTGGTTTGGGGGAGTCCTTTTTGTGCTGCTATCATGGATATTTGAACTGCGCCATCTTGGACTTCAGTGGGCGTTTACTTTCCATATTTGGAGGAGAGGCGGTAACTTTACGGGTCAGCCGGCCGAGATCCCGCCCACTGAACTCAAGTTAACCGTGCTGAACTGAGCACTAAGGCTATTCAGCTAAGCTAGGCTAACAAGCAGCTACTGGCAGCAAAAACAGATCATAATGCTGCTGCTGTGTTTTAAAAATCACCCTTTCAGATTGAGAGGTTTTATGTGGAGCTTCTTATGTGAGTTTCATTCACTCCTGGCTGTGTTGATGTTAATATCCGGGCCATTAAACCAAAACGAAGAAGAAGAAGACAATATCCGGCTCGTATGCATTTCTGTCTCACAACGGTTGGAAGCGGGAGAATGACGCGGAGACGTCAGACCCGGGCTTAGACTGTTTAAAGTACGGCTTAAATAAGGTAAGAACTGGATATACTACCTTCTACAGGACTGTAATGACAGTATGAAGTCGTGTTAAAATATCATGTGGTGTGATGCGACTCCGTTGTCATTGACGCTGATTGAGGCAATCAGTGTGAATTACATTCACTGCTTGTAGCTTGTAAGGTGAATAACGTTCAGAATCGCTACCTAGAAGTGGTTGCTTGCAGTAAAACAAACTTGTTGAGTGGTAAGTTATTTTTCCGGCCAAATATTGAGTATCTGAAAGAAATGTGATAACAGGGTTTCCCCAGGAATTAGACTTATCCTGGTGCTCGTTGGTGGTGGGGGTGAATACGGTAAGGTGACAAGTTAGATGAGGATCCGGCTAATGTCAGTGTTTAAAATGAATAAATTAGCAATATTTGGCTTCAAAGCAAAGCCTGACGGTCCGCCAGGCTTATAGTGCACCAGGGGAGACCATGAAATACAGTAATGTGACCATTTGAGGATTAACTAACATTTTTTTTCCCGTCAAATGATGCCGTTTTGTCAAATTTAGAAGTGCGCGACAACGTGGGGGAGGGGTGGCGTTGTAACCGTAGCGAAATTGTAGCTTTTCCCAACGCTTCACTTTCTAGCAAGGACCACGTTGGGTCCATCTCAGTCTCAAAAGTTAATTTTTTGCACACCTCTCTACTTACTCTACAAGGTGCAGTCAAAAGAAGTGGCAATGCTGCTCAAGGTGAAGTACCAAAATAACAAGAAGTACATCCGATTAATGGCAGGATTCACCTTTGTGGATTTCCTTGCTCAAGGTGAGTAGCCATCTCATAGTTGCCCTCATAACAATACACAAGGACTAATGTTTTTGGGATGGCTATATTTAATGTTAAATTTGGGTATCTATCTGCCCCCCAAAACTTTTTGCATGAACACACTTGTGTTAGTAATGATGAAAATTCAACATCCCCATGCTGTGGTGTTGTTCAAATTAAAACATTATGTAACTTCAGAGGTTCAAATCAGCACCATGGCTTTTTAAAATCTGTTTTCATGAACGTGTTCTCTCTACAGTCAGAAACAAGTTTGGGCTTCCTGATGCTACGGAACTTGATGCTTTTGATGAAACCAACACACTAACTGAGGAAGACATTTTTTCTGAACTGATAGAGGCCAGTCCGGATTTATGCCTTACAGTACGTGACAGAATCCCTGATGCAGGTAGTTACATTTCTCTGTTATCCATGAACTGTGTAAAAAAAAACAAAAAAACAACCATATCCCAATCAGTGAAAAGTTGGGAGTGACAATTGGCCAAATATGAAAAAACTGCTATAGGTGATTGCTACAGGTGTATGGTTAGAGTGTAAGCCTTTATAATTGGCGTTCTTGAAACCATATGTTTGAAAAAGTATTTTTTGTAACCTCATTCTGATCTCTTGAAATATATTATCCACCCAGCTCAGACACTGGAGGAAAACATCTATCTTGAGATACAGATTGCTCCTGATCCAAGTGCAACAACACAAGACAGCAATTCAGGGGAAGGCAACTCTCATTGTAATATCATTTGTAATGCTGCTTCCCAATTATCAGTTTAGGTCTCATGTCTCTGTCTCTACTCATCATCTCTGTCTCTACTTTAATATGATTTTCAAAAATGATGTTAAGAGAATGATCTGTATAATTGCAAAAACAGTTTGAAAATGTAGGATCAGGTGTGATTTTTTTTTTTGTTTTTGTTTTTGTTAACCAAATTTATGTTGTATTTCTTTTAGACTTCTCTCCTTTAGCTCATTCAACATCCTCCCTCAGTGATACCAACACATCACTTTCTTCAAGTGACAATGACCACTCCAGTCGTATAGAACATGGGATTCCCATAGGCAGATGTACATCCAGCTCGGAAGTCACACCCAATCTTAATGAGTCAGAGGCTGCAAAAAAGGTACTTGGATGCAGCAGATGCTGTTTATATTAACTATCATAAAGTGTCATACTGTTTTTTTTTCCTAAAATGGATGATCCGGTTTCTGTGTGAATCAGTAATTTTAACTGTGACTCTTAATCTTGTAATATATTGTTAAAGTGGTTTTATCCTGAAAGACTGTCTTGTACACTAAAAACTAAAATCTCTTTTACAAATAGATGGTAGAAAATGCCTTGCTTAGCAAACCTGGGGGTGAGGATGTTATTGAAGCATACAAGGCAGAAAAGTCACTCACTCACCGCACACGGAGACAGCTTGTCAACATATTGGCCAGCCATATGACTGAGAACCATGGGTGAGTTTTAAGTGAATTGGCAGATTGTAAATATTATAGTAAAAAGTTGAATGTTCAACAGATAATAGCATTGAATTAACAAAGCAAGTGGGGCATTTTTCCATTATGTTTTTTATTTTGCTTTAATAATATGATCTTTACGTATTTATATGAACAGTATTAGCACATCTTTTGGTTTGACCCAGGATGAACTATTTTGGTAACTATCCTTGTTTCTTAAGGAGGATGCCATCCCGTAATCATAGGGAGAGGTATGCCCTGGGAGTTGTAACACTCTTTCCTTCACTCAGGGATCCTTTTTCTCCAAAGGGCTATGTAAGTTTAAATCGTGATTACTTCAACACACCAGTTTTACTGACAATGGTTTTGGCATTTTAGTTTAAGTTATGTATATGTATCACAGACAATAACAAAACACCACCAAGTTTAAAAAATAGGTTAAACGTGTGCTACAAAGTTCAGTTCTACCATAAAAATTGTCATTAGGACGCAGAATGACATCTAATGAGTGAAATGCTTTGTTTTAAAATCAGAATAAATGTAGTTTATTGGATACTTCATATGAATTACAATATGACAAAACTACTTAAATGTTACCACTTTTTGTAAAATCTATCATCTATCATCTATCTATCATGATAAGATTTGTTCATGATGTTTTATGAATATCTTAACAGGAGCACTTCTATGATGGGGAGAAAGGCACTGGATATTTAGCATGGCGCCTTAAGACCATGTCCAGGAATACAGTAAAAAGACCAGCCAAGACAGCTGCGTTGGTTGAAGCACAAGGACCAAAGTGACAAAGACTAGCAGCCACTTTGCCTGAGCAGCTTGATGGAGATGCATGCAGGGAAGCCATATCATTTCTGAATCACTCCCATGATGAAGCAAGTGTGTTTCAGAAGATGAACATGACCTTTCAGTTTTGCCAAAACCTAGTGCATGACCCACAGAGAACGACAGATGTCTTTAAAACATTCCCACGGTTCTTGGATGTCAAAGGGCTGGTGAGTTGTTATTTATTTAGAGTTTATTATTTTGTTTCTTGAATGTAATTTTTGTGCATTTATATGCTTCAATGATCAACAGCTGAATCAAGACTTCGTTCTACTGTTTGGAGCTGAAACAGCCTCCAAGATGCTTGAGAAGTGGGACACAACTTTCAGGCCCAAGATTATCAGTGAGGCCAAACACCTGACTCAGTCAAGTGACCTGTGCCGACTTCTAAAAGCTGCTGAGAAACAGACAGACAACGATGACAACAGTAAGCTAATGAACATGAATGAACATGTTACTAGGGGTATTCCTACATGATACTAATGGGCTTTTTTTTTCCATCTTATTCTCCTACTGATAGCCTGGGACAGTGACATGGCTTGTCTGCTGCTCCTTCTGCATCACCTGCCACCCACAGCTGGACGGAAGAGGACTAAGATAAGTCCCAGTGATGCAGTGGACAAAATGTTGCACTTTCACAAGGTATGCATGTCTTTTATTATCTAATCAGCAAGTATTTTACATGTATTCACTCAATTTGAAATACACTGAAATGAAAGTCTTCTCTCTCTTGCCCTCTATCACACACTTTTTCTCTATTGCTAACTCAATCACTCACTCACACACTCTCTCTTTCTCTCTTGCTAACTCTCGCCCCCCACAAAAAAAACCACCTCAACTTAGACCCAGCTGAGCTGTTGAAAACATCAGTGTGAGGTGTTGATGTTACCCTTCTGTTTTTCAGTCATGCTGCAGCCTGGACCCTGCCAAGCCACCAGCTCATTGGGTGCGTTTGATGAACTCTTTAAATCCCATTACGTGCTCAACCTGTCGTATGATGAGTACCTGGGCCAGCTCTTCACCTTTGTGCAAACAACAGTCTACAACATTGACACAGAAACAACCAAAGAGTCTCCCAGAGTTCGTGAGCTGCGAGCTAAAGTCCTAAACTAAAGTACATAAATGTTTAAGTGTTTCATTTGTCAAACTGTGCATGCTCCCTGCTAGTCCTTGATCTCTCACCTGAGACTTGATCACAGTTTTTATCCTAGCACCAAGTTTAAGTTGGTTTGTGCACAAGATCGTTGTAGGCATCAGTTTTCAACATATTCAGGTTTCAAAAAACATTTAATCAGTTCACATGTGGAAAATTCTTGTAAAAATGTAGATGCAGCAAGGCAAGAGTCATGTCAGACTAATTTCCAAATGCCCCAAGATACCTTAGAACAAGCATCACACAGAACCCAGAGTATCCATGTTTTGAGGAGAGTGAATCAGGTCAAAGACACAAAGAAAACACAGAAAATATCTGTGCTTCAATTATTGCTAAACTACAAGCAAGTGGTGTTGCAAATAGTGTCATTTCATCAGTTGTTGGCGATTTGGAAGAACTTACTGGTGGGCTGCACTCTCAGGTTAAGCAACAAGTACTGTCTGCTGTGCCTAAAGATAATCCTGTGAGAGAAACATTGGTAAAAGATCTGGAAACCTTTGAAAACCCATTTGAGTACTTGAATACTGAAAGCAAAAGAGTAAATTATTTCAACAACAAATGGGGTGTTGTGGAGCCAGTAGAAAAAATGTTAGGAATTCGATAAGATACAAGACGAAATAAACAAATAGGTACTTATGATCAGGTCCCAGTGAATGATACATTTGTTTACATCCCAATTTTGGAAACAATCAAATTCATGTGCCGAAATTCTGATATTTGCAAACTGCTTGAGGAATTCTTTACAAATCCAGTTGTTCTATGATGAATTTGAGACTGCAAACCCACTTGGGTCAAAACGTGGTGTTCACAAAATAGGTGCTCTGTATTTTGTCCTCAGAAATCTTCCACCAAAGTTTAACTCCGCCTTGATGAATATTCATTTGATTGCATTGTTTCACTGTGAAGATTTGAAAAAATATGGCTTTGATCCTATTCTAGAGCCACTGATTAATGACATCAAAACACTCGAGAGTTGTGGCCTTCATTTGCCTTTTTCTGTTGAAAAAATACATGGCACTGTATGTCAGGTAACTGGGGACAACTTGGGGATGCACACAATTCTGGGATTCACAGAATCGTTCAGTGGACGTCATTTTTGTTGTTTGTGTTTGATAGAAAGAAATGATGCCTAGTCTATTTTCAATGACGATGACCCCAGAATAATCTTGCATGGAAAAAAACTATTTGAAATGCACTGCAGTGAGTTGCAGTCAGATCCACAAAAGTTATCTGTGTTTGGTTTAAAAAAGGATTCGACTCTGAACGGCCTACAGTTCTTGCATGTTTGTAACAATTTTTCTTTGGACATTATGCATGACATTCTTGAAGGAGTGGCTCAGTATGAGCTGAAGTTACTGTCTGAATACCTTTCTGAAAATTTGTTGTCGAAACCTGATCTGTTGTCCAGAATTTATTCCTTTGACTATGGGTATGTGGAGCGCAAAAACCGGCCTACAAGGATAAACTTGGACAGTAGTGGCAATAATATTGGGCTCAATTCAATTCAGACTCTTTGTCTTGTTCACTTTTTGGTGACATTGTGCCAGAAGGAAACCAAAACTGGCTTTTGCTTTTGCTTTTACAACAGATAATCAACATTGTTTTTTCTCCATCTGTTTCACTTGGCATGACTGTACTTCTTCAGCATTTGACAATGGAACACCACGAGTTGTTCAAAGAGCTGTATCCTGATAGAAACCTGATTCCAAAACATCACGTTATGATACATTATCCATCTTGTATCCGAAAAATTGGACCAATAATACATATGTGGAGCATGAGATTTGAGGCAAAGCACAGGATTTTCAAATATACTCTTAAGAACTTCAAAAACATCACAAAATCTCGTGCAAAAAAACATCAGATGTTGATTGCATGTCATTGGGAGACATCCCTTTCAAAATGTACTGTGTATGGACCTATGAAATGTATTAATGTGGACAATGAAAACTTGTGATGAGTTGGCTCGAGCTTTGCATGTGGAGTATGTCTCTCAAGACATCCATGCAACTAACTGGGTGACAATCAGTGGAACAGAGTATAGGCCAGGATTGATCATTTGCAGTCAGATTGAACATGAAATGCCGGTGTTTCTCAGAATAGAAAAAAAAAGGCTTGTCATTGATCATTTCAGTGAACATTTTCATTCTTACAAAGTATTTGAAAGTGATCACAAAGATGTTAAAGCAGATAGTCTTGTCATTTATAAGCCCTTTGATCTACAGAGTGCATATGGTGGAGATGAGAGCCAATATATTGTGCCACTGTTTTCTTTGTAAATGTGTATTAAAGACGTTAACTGGGCCTGTTAATATGTACTAAAAGTATTTTTGTAAATGTTTGTTGTACTGATCTTTTTCTGCTAATTCCTGTGGTGCTGGGAAGTTATTTATTTTTCTCTTAAACAACAAATGAGAGATGAATGTTTGAATTTTTTTTTTATTGATCAGTCAACACTTGTATGTTGCACTTTCCATGTACTGTGAAACACAGTTATGCTATTGTGTTGAATAAAACAATGGAATATCACAATTTTAGTGTAAACATATACTTTATTGTGTGATCAAATAACACTAGGTTGAAAATTAACACTCAAAGTGAGAGGGAATAACACAATTTAGAGTCAAAATTGCACCTATGTGGTGTCATGAAACAACACTGAGGGTGTCAAATTTTAACACTATTAAAGAGTGAAAATATTAACACTGTTAAAAGTGTCATTTTAACTCGGAATCCGTGAGAATTATATAAACTCGGGAAAAGTGTTAAAATTAACTCCATGCGAGTTGAATTAACACTTGTGATTTTGCTGTGTACTCTGGTCATCTATCTGTATCAGCAGGAACCATGAGTCGGCAATAAAGTCATGATAAACCTGCGGCAAAATATGCCGACATACCAATAAGTGGCAGCATCCAGGTAAACTGTATTTTATACAGTCTGTGGGTAAAATAGTACTAGATATTTACACACTGAAAAAAATGCAACACAGGATCCTTTGACGGTCGATTAGTACAATCAACAGCACAACACACCATCCATCCATTCATTATCTACCGCTTATCCTTACATAGGGTCGCGGGGCAGCTGGAGCCTATCCCAGCTGTGTTAGGGTGAAAGGTGTGGGACACCCTGGACAAGTCTCCAGTTCATCACAGGACACTTAGAGACAGACAACCACTCACACTCACATTCACACCTACAGACCGTTTAAATTAACCAATTAACCTAATCCACATGCATATTTTTGGATGGTGGGAGGAAGCCGGAGTACCCAGAGAGAACCCACGCAAACATGGAGAGAACATGTAAACTCCACATGGGGAACTGGGTACCTTCTTGTTATGAGGCGACAGTGCTAACCACTGCACCACCGTGCCGCCCACACACGCCATATTGCCAGAAACAAACTGCACGAAAATAGGCAAACAAACACGGACACCGCAGTGCCTGTTAACCACAGACCTCTGGGTGTAGCCTAGCCTAGCTCAGCTGATGCTGTAGCAAAGAGCTAACTGCCGGTAGCTGTCTGTGAACCTGTCACTCAATGTAACCACGCCCTAATTTATGCAAGAACTTTAAGCCTAAATAACACTAAAATGGTTGTGGTAAAAAAAAAAATCACCCCCCTCAGTGTTCACGGAGGTGGAAACTATCGGTAGAGACCAAAAAATTAAAATGTACCAGGCTGTAAATATGTTTTTTAAAGCTGTAAATTTGGCTATTTTAACATGGCGGTCAATGGAGAATTGCTCACTTCCGGAGCCAGCCCCCAGCAGCTGGACGGGAATTGCAGCTTTTTGAACGCAGAAGTGGTCCTCACTTGGAGAACCCACAACTGCCCCCTTGGACGTGATGCAGCAGAAATACAATCGAGTCGTTCAAGGACAGTTCAAGGACAAAATGAGACGTCACTGATCACATCGATTAATCCTGTCTTTAACAGGCTGTATCAGGCTAGTGAAGATTGTGCTATCATATATAAGTAGAAAAACTTGTTGGAAATGTAACAATGATTCTGTATAAAGTTCTTAATTTTAGCATTTTTTGAGATTTCCTATTGTGAGACCCGTTTTTAAACTGGTCTGTTGCAACCTCTGGGATAAGCCCAGGGTCAATAAACGTTGCATCCACACACTAGAGATCTGGAATATTCTGAAGATTTACTGTTTGGAAGATTGTAGAACAGAGGAGCTGGTCAGACTCTTGATGTCTTGAAGTATATGTATGTGGAGGGTAAGGCTGTGTGATATGGATAAAATTCTATATCCCGATATAGCCAAGTTTATATCCGATAATGATATATATTCCTATATAGTATTTTTTTCTGATGTGCTTTTAATTTCCATTGCGCTCTCCTCTTCTTCAGGGTGGATTAAATACTGTTAATCCAAAAATTGCTGCAGAAATTATGAGACATAAGTGACCGTGGGAATTTACATTATAGACTTAGCGCATTATTCAATCATAATGTATACAGAATGTGGAATATTTTTTTAAGGTTGTTATAAAAGATGAAACTGCTGTGATAATGCAGGGTTTAAAATGTATGAATAAAGTGGAAAAATATTAAATAAATAAAAGATGTAGGATGTAAAATGTATATAAAACTCAAACTAATCTGCTAATGCTGAGTCTGTGTGTAGAGTTTGGGGATTTTATTTTGAAAGAAACGGACTGAGTCTGAGCTTCCTGTCTGTCTGTGTGATCAATGATGCTATCCACTCAGAAGTCTGAAGTATGCAGAAATTTTTGTCTCTCTACTCCACTCAGAAAGCCGTCAGCGGCAGTTTTCCCCAAAGAGGATCCTCTCTTTTTTCGTGCGTGCCTATCTCGAATTCAACAAACACACCTGTCCCAGATTGATGTTGCAAGCAAACGCAGCTTGTTTCCTGTGAAGATTAAATCAGAGTTCGGGGCTTTTATT
The DNA here is from genome assembly GCA_029721515.1 of Synanceia verrucosa. Classification (NCBI taxonomy): domain Eukaryota; kingdom Metazoa; phylum Chordata; class Actinopteri; order Perciformes; family Synanceiidae; genus Synanceia; species Synanceia verrucosa. The sequence goes on along the minus strand of MU838933.1, from coordinate 245,321 downwards.
TTGAAAGGACAGTCAAAGCCACAGCTTCTTGTGAGGAAACAGTTACTCCTACGGAGTTTGGTGCTTTTATTTAGAAAAAACAGACTTTTACTTTGAAAGAAACAACCTGAGCCTGAGCTTCCTGTCTATGTTTGTGTGCCAGTGATGTCACCCACTCTCTGTATCATCAGCATTGGCCAATCAGAAGCACCTAATCTATATATTTGTGTCTATGTGGATCCTCCCACCTGACACACACACACACCAACATCCAGTCACACTCTGCCACTGATTATAAGCTGACCTGTTGAATCACTTCTCGTATAAAAAAAACGATAAGGAGTAGAGCTTAGATTTTTGCATGTGAATGATGCTGTGGTGATGGAGGTTCATGCATATCACCTAATTCTGCTGGCCACCCCTGCATGGCTTCGGTACCACATGGGGCACCCCTATGAAAAAGTCTAGGCACGCCCCTGGTCTGTCTCCCTCACTGGCTCTCAATGACTGCCAATGATTTCAAGCTGAGTCGGACCATGTTGAATTCCTCTGAATAAGTCAAGAACCGTAAGGAGTATGGCTTTGGGGTTTGGACGAGACGCGGCAGGAGCTCGCGAGGATCGCAACGGTGCAAATTTTGCCTCTCTAGCCAATTCAGAAGACCGACAATGGCAGGTTAAACACAAGAGGTTTTTCTGCTTTTTCAGGATTTAACAACATTGGACCCTATGGAGAGAATCTTGGGAAGTGGGGTAAAAATTAAGGCCGTGGAGCAAAAAGTACAAATTTCACACTCATAAGACACACATTGCTACGACCGGGACGAAATTTCCAATGTTTTGCTGTAAAAATTCTGTCGGTGGAGTGAACGTAGCCCTCACAATCGCGATTTAAAAAAAAATTGAGACGATTCTGAAAGTGCTCTCCACTCTAGGTGTGTAGTTGTGTCACTCTAGTGCACGTAACAGACACCCATGTTAACCTCTTATTTTTGACATTTTCCATGCTCCGAATAAATCGATCTGATGGACAAACGGTACATTTTATGACATGATGATGAATTATGAAGATGTAGTCAGGTAAATTTGCTGCGTTTTGAATGGAGTTTCTAGGTGAAAGTATGAGGGAGCAGTGACTGTTTGTTCACTGAAGGTAAAAGTTTGAAGTCTGACCCTTTCCCCATTCATTCCAACTCTCGTCCTGAATCCTAATATACGCGTTGCTGGCTAAAACACACTTCTTTTATGATTTTGGGATGTTTTTTTATTTTTAATCATTTTTCATCATTTATATATGTTTTTGGAATGAATGCTAAGAATCTTGGGAGACCCCCCCAAAAGGAATAGTAATATGTGCCGCCGTGCTCGCAAGGCTGGCTTTGCCAATAAACACTATAGTTTCAATAGGTCCCTTGTGGACCTGTTTCACAGTCGGCTCGGGCCCTAATAAACACTACAGTTCAATAGGTCCCTTGCGGACCTGTTTCACGGTGCACTCGGGCCCCAATGAATCTACAGAACATACCCAAAACTCATTATATGGTGTTGAATCATGATGTTTCTACTCAAATCTAACAAGAATAAGCAATATTTTGTGGAAAAAATGATTCTGAACGATGAATGAAGGCAAATCAGCTTTCCTATGCTTAAATCATCCTGAAAATGCCCCAAACACCTTTTCTCGCCCTGAAAAGCTCAAAAAGACAAAGAATACATTATGAATCTACGGAACATACCCAAAACTCATTATATGATGTTGAATCATGATGTTTCAACTCAAATCACGTCAATCACATCAATTTTGCCACGTCTACGGGAGGGGCAAAATGGCTCCACAGCGCCCCCTTGAATTCTTCAAAAAACCCTCCTCATAGGGGTTTTTATGGAGTTGGAACAGGAAAATCGGTACACATGTGTAACTTGACCAGATGCACAAAAAAGTCTCTTGCACCATCTATTCCAAACAGGAAGTCGGCCATTTTGTTTCCACTCTTCATTTTGGCATGATTTCCACATTGAACCATTGAATGGCCGTAACTCCTTTGTGTATTGGCCAAATCACTTGATGCTTATTGCCCCCTGCTCGCACCGCCGTCCCCATCTGATACCCAACCGCGATATACCGCGAGGGCCCTACATAACCGCTTGCGGTTTTCTAGTTTAAACTTATATTCTGACCATTTTATATTGAATTTACCTACACTATTTTTGTTTAAAAAAAGTAAAATAAAAATAAAACAAATCATTGGGGGGGGCTTAAGAATATTTTAGCGAGGCCCCCTGAAATAAGCCTAATGACACTACTGCACATCATTATTCATTGCATATACTCCTTCTGAAAAACTGACCTTTTCTTCGTTCCCATGCGTCCCATTTCACTGAGCGTTTAACTATTATCATATTCTACAATTAAAAAGGTGTACCTTATTGTTAGAGTCAATGTGTGTGTCAGTCAAGTCAGTAAAGAAATTCGGCTTTGCAGGGTTCCCACGCATCCTGGAAAACCAGGAAAATCCAAGTATTTGTGAAGATTTAACATCACTTCCTCATCATTTGTTGGTCACTACCGTACACGATAGTAGCTCCCTTATGATGCTTGCTACCACATGCAATGCTAACTACCCTACATAATGCTAGCGACAGTATGTAATGCCAACCACCGTGTTCTACTTTCGATCTGTATTTGTGTGTACAGGCACCCTGGATGTGATGAGTAACTTGCTTGTTAACAGTTTTATAGACACGTGAACATCTGAAAAGCCATGGTTTATGATGTATTGTTTATAAAAGGGATTTTGGTTTTGTTAAATTGTAAAGTAACATTTTTCTGATGGTTAAAAGTTTAATATGCCTTTTTGTAGCTAATTTTAATCTGCAGAACATTTCAACTGAGTCACTTTGAGTCATTCAGTAGTTTGTGTACACTAAGGAATATGCACCTCATCAACAATTTATTTTTTTATTTATTTATTATTTTTATTGACACATTTAGAAATTTACATTTGACTCCGACAAAAACATATACATTTCTTTTTATTTTGAGTATTTAGTTAATTGAGGAAATCTGTTGGGAGGAAACCAGATCACCTGATTTACACCAAGAGCGAATTTCTAAATATTTTAGACAAATTTCGACTATTTTTTTTTTTTTTTTTTTAGTCTATTGCTGTTGGGAGAAACCGGAGTTCCCGGGGAAAACCCAAAAATATATTTCTGGAAGAAAACCAGATCACCTGACTAACACCCAGAAACCAGATCACCTGATTAACACACAAAAAACAGATCACCTGATTAACACACAGAAAACAGATCACCTGATTAACACCCAGAAACCAGATCACCTGATTAACACCCAGAAACCAGATCACCTGATTAACACACAGAAAACAGATCACCTGATTAACACACAGAAAACAGATCATCTGATTCACATCCAGAAAACAGATCATCTGATTAACACCCAGAAACCAGATCACCTGATTAACACACAGAAAACAGATCACCTGATTAACACACAGAAAACAGATCATCTGATTCACATCCAGAAAACAGATCATCTGATTCATGCCCAGAAACCAATGTTGTCAAAAACCCGATGCCACCGTGAGTTTGACTCGGGATCTGGGTTTCTTCTCGCAGTGTTGCCTCATCAGCCTTCAGTGCCGGGTAGGTGTCCTCAAAGAATTTTGGAAATGTGAGCTCTCGCTCGATCTGATGGAGTTTGTCCCTCAGATTGTCAATTTCCTTCCTCAGAGCATCCGTGTCGTCCAAAGTTTGCTGGTCAATGACGGAGAAGTTCTTTCCCTGGAGTTCCTGCTTCGGGGCCTCATTTTCACGGCCAAGGTCATGAGCTGTGGTTTTATTTTTTCTGGTCTTTTCCCTCAGAGTGGATTCATCCTTGAGGTTTTCACACAGCTCCCTGATCTCTTGTTGTAGAGCCTCATTCTCCAGGGTGAGTTGCTCTTCCTCGGCCCTGGCGTCATTGCACAAGTCCTCCAGAACGTTGACATGGCGCCGCTTCATCTGGAGCCGAAGCCTCTCCTCTTCCAGGGCGTCATTATGGTGGTTCAGGTCATCGTTGAATGCCTTTGCTTTCTCCAGGTATGTGGACAGCTCCAGTATCTGTCGCTCCAGAGCTCTGTTCTGCTCTAGGAATTCCTCCCTTTCAGCCCTGGCGGTTTTATTCAGCTCCTCCAGAGTTTGGATGTGCTGCCGCCTTTCGTTGAGCTGCAGCATGATGGTTTTGTTTTCAGAGATTATGGCTTCGTGCAAAGCTCTCTCCTTGTGAAGGTCTTCCCTCAATGCCTGGATCTCACGATGCAAAGCCTCATTCTCCTCACGAAATGCGACTTCCTGAGCCTTCACTGCGTTAAAGGCTTCCTGCGCAGCGTTGACCTGCTGCTGTCTCTCCTTCAGCTGCTGCATCTCATCTCGCAGGGCAGCATTTGTGCCGATCATGACGTTCTTTTCCGCCATCATTTCCTGGAGGGCTGTTTGAATCTTTTTCAATGTCAGAATTCAGAGTTTTGCAAATCTCCATCAACTCCTCTTTCTGAGCGTTTAAAGAATTGTAATTCTTCTTAAACTCTTTGCCCTCCTCCAGCCTCTTCAGGAGCTGCAGCCTATCATTCATTAGGCTTTCATTTTGACGTTTCATTTCCTCAACGTCCTGTTTGGTTCTTGTGCACTCAGCCCTCACGTTGTTCTGATGAGACACCTCCTGCTGCAAATGCTCCACCTTTCTCTTCAGCTTCTCCTGCCTTAGTATCTCATTGTCATATGCGTTCCGCACGTTTATAGCTGCCTGAGCATCCCGCCTCAGATCCACAAATTGTCTTTGCAGAGCTTCAGACTCATTCTCCAGCTTCTTGTTCTCTGCTTTTGCCTCTTGGTAGAGAGCATCAACAGTCATGTGGTTCTTGACCACATCAAGAAGCTCCCTCACTGACCTCTGCAGGGATTTGTGTTGCTTCCGGGCAGCCTTTTCCTCTGCCTTCATCCTATCACATTTGACATCCAAACGCTCCCACTCTTCAAGCTTCTTCTTGATTGCGTGGATCTGCAGAGTCTGAGCTTTGAGCTGCTGGTTTAGGGTCTCCAGTCTCTCCTTCACAACGTTATAATCATTATGATTGAGTCCATCAGATGACCCCTCTGCATGATGCCTACTGTTGTTTCCACTCATCTTTGACTCTTGGTAAATTATACACAGTAGTACTGGGATGGAGTATATATAAATATACTAGAAAACTCTGTCGATTACAGTGTGTCTGTCTCCTTCAAAGGTTCAGAAAAAGTGTTGCCACCTGAAAGGTTGACCTGCACTTACTAACCAAAGATTAAAGGCAAATTGGAAGCAGATGATGTCATCAATTTATGAAGGATTTCCTGTTGCCACGGCAGCACTGTTCCAGATGATGTCATCACTTTGGAAAGGATTCCGTCGTTGCCACGGCAGCACTGTTGCGCCAACTGCAAAATCTATCTCTCTATCTATATATACATGTATATATATATATATATATATATATATATATATACTGTATGTATATCTATATATATATATATATATATATCTATATGTAAATATATATATATATACGTATATATAGATACATATGTACATATGTACATATATATGTACATATGTATCTATATATGTATATATATATTTATGTATATATAGGTACATATATATATATATATATATATATATCCATTACTGGATATATCCAGTAATGGTCCTTAGGTAAGACCCCTAATGCTACACCAGCCTACCTCAATATGAGCGAATACAATACTAACAGAGTCATACCGGCTCGCACGTTGCCCGGGTTAACAAGGTTAACAAGGTAACGAGCTTCAGATGCTCGGGAACCAGGGCAATCTGATGAGAAATGGGCTGCTGGAACAAAAGATACATGGACGAGGGCAGAGAATACGGAATTGTCGGAATGCTACCATACAAGCAATCCCAGAGAGAGGGGATATATGGCACGAATGTGGGACCTGTGGATGCTTCGAAAACCACAATCAAGGTTAACAAAGAAACAGCTGTTAGCCCAGTGTTCCAACATCTGTAACCGAAAACTGCTATCACAACTAGAGATCACGATATCAACACGATATAATAAGTTTTGGGTATGTTCTGTAGATTCACAATGTATCTGTTTTCTATGTCTTTTTGGGCTTTTCAAGGCGAGAAAAGGTGTTTGGGGCATTTTCAGCATGATTTACGCATGGGAAAGCTGATTTACCTGTATTGTCCATTCAGAAGCATTTTTCCACAAAATATTGCTTATTCTTGTTAGATTTGAGTGGAAACATCATGTTTCAACACGATATAATGAGTTTTGGTCATGTTATGTAGATTCACAATGTATCTGTTTTCTATGTCTTTTTGGGCTTTTCAAGGCGAGAAAAGGCGTTTGAAGCATTTTCAGCATGATTTACACATGGGAAAGCTGATTTACCTGTAATCTTCATTTTGGATCTTTTTTCCACAAAATATTGCTTATTCTTGTTAGATTTGAGTAGAAACATCATGAGTCAACATGATATAATGAGTTTTGGTCATGTTATGTAGATTCACAATGTATCTGTTTTCTATGTCTTTTTGGGCTTTTCAAGGCGAGAAAAGGCGTTTGAAGCATTTTCAGCATGATTTACACATGGGAAAGCTGATTTACCTGTAATCTTCATTTTGGATCTTTTTTTCCACAAAATATTGCTTATTCTTGTTAGATTTGAGTAGAAACATCATGAGTCAACATGATATAATGAGTTTTGGTCATGTTATGTAGATTCACAATGTATCTGTTTTCTATGTCTTTTTGGGCTTTTCAAGGCGAGAAAAGGCGTTTGGGGCATTTTCAGGATGATTTATGTATGGGAATGCCTGTATGCCTTTTCCTCACCATCAGGCCTGATTGACATGTGGACTCTGCCTACATTAAAACATACAGCATGTTCGTTTATCACTATGACGGTATTGCTTGTCAGCAGGAACTCACGTGAGCATGTACAGTCATGGAAAAAATTATTAGACCACCCTTGTTTTCTTCAATTTCTTGTTCATTCTAATATCTGGTACCACTAAACGTATAATACAATGAACACAACAAAAAATGCAGCTGGTCACATAATACTTTATGTCCTATTTGACATTCTTAAGCTTAATTGATTCCCAGGGTATATAAGAGGCCATTTCATGTCACAAGCAGCACTGCACATGCAAAGGCCTAGAGTGGTTTCCTGCTTACATTCAAGCCGTAGCACAACTCAGAAGTTGTCAGCTCTCACATAATGCCTAAAACAAAAGAATTATGTGAAGCAACAAAGGCAGCCATCTTGGCACTGCTGGAAATTGGCATGAGTGAGAGACAGGTAGCGAAAAAACTGAAGATCTCCAAGACAGCCGTTCATTCCAACAAAAAAAAACAAGCTGAACATGGCACTACCAAATTACTACCTGGCCGTGGCAGGAAACGTCTTTCTACCCCACGAGATGACCGTGCACTCATCCGTTCCTGTGTCAGGAATCGTCGTCTGACCTCCAGGGACCTTAAAAATGAGTGGGCACTGTCGAGAAATGTGACTTGCTCGGCAAGGACAGTTCGAAACCGACTTGTTGAAGCTGGTTTGAAGTCACACAGAGCACGCAAGAAGCCCTTCATCAATGAAAGGCAGAGGAAGGCCCGGTTACTCTTTGCTCGAGACCACAAGGATTGGACTGTTGATGATTGGGCTAAGGTTCTCTTCAGTGATGAATCCAATTTTGAATTGATGCCCACTCCAGCCAACTTACTGGTTAGGAGGAAGCCTGGAGAAGCTTACAACCCAGACTGTCTTGCCCCTACAGTAAAACATGGGGGTGGATCAGTCATGATCTGGGGTTGTTTCAGTCTGAGTGGAACAGGGCAAATGCAATTGTGTGAAGGCCGAATGAACCAGGTCAAGTACAGGACTACCCTTGAAAACAGTCTTCTTCCATCAGCTGGAAAACTCTTTCCTGCCTCGAATGACTGGATTTTCCAACAAGACAATGCCCCTTGCCACACAGCAAGGTCAGTTAAAGCCTGGATGGAGAACCACAACATTCGCACCATGCCTTGGCCTGCTCAATCACCAGATCTTAATCCAATTGAAAACCTGTGGAAAATCATCAAACTCAAAATGGAGAACCACAAGCCCAAAAACAAAGAAAATTTGTTTGAATTTGTCCAACAGGAATGGGCTGCTGTGACAGCAGAACAATGTCAGAAGCTGGTGGAGAGCATGCCAAGACGCATGGCTGCAGTCATCAAAAACAATGGTTATGCAATCAAGTATTAACTCTTGTGTGTATCATGTGTTTAAAGCAAACAGAAAAGAAAACATGGAATGCTTAAAAGTAGTGTTTTGGCGGTACAATGCCATAGCTATTGATGTAAGAATTTAAGTAATTTTGGTTATTATCAAGAAAACCATGGAAAATGAATAATCCTTAGTTCTTAAATTAAACTCTCATGAGCTATTTTTGTTGTTATCATTATAATTGTCCAAACAAATGTACCTTTAGTTGAGCCAGGCATTAAAATTAACAAGAAATTGAAGAAAACAAGGGTGGTCTAATAATTTTTTCCATGACTGTATGTATCAGAAGTGTATAAATATTGTTTTTCCTGATATTCTGGATGGGCATTCACTCACAACACTCTGTGCCGTGTGTCTGAAATCTCATCTCTGTTCTGCAGACAGATATTAAAAGTAACTCTTTGGGCAACGGAATCAGTGAAATTATTTACCGGACTCTTGTGTGGTTAAAGAACCCTGTGGAAATTAGACCATCCTGACAGAAAATTTCCACCACAGTTTTGGTGTCAGAATTTTGGGATCGTTCGAGAGCCCGTCCGGACCCCCGAGACGCTGAGGGCTGATTTTTGACCTGGGTTGACGAACCCGTTCTTGCTTTACAAAAAAAAAAAATCCGAGGAAGAGGACCCGGCGTCCTGGGGCCTGTGACTGACTCTGCTACGATCTGCACGAGAGCTACACCCGGTGAGATGGTTTACATTCCATTACATTTATTATCATCTGTTCCTGATTCTGAGGTCCAGTGTTGTTGCTCCTAAGAAAGAGGTAATTGTGGGACTAATTTTAAAATACAAACTAAATCACCTGTGTTTCTCTTAAGATAATTGTGGAATAGTACTGGGTCTGTCTACAATAAGTGTTGAATACCGAGTCTAGGACTCGAAGACGGCAAAACTAGAACAGGTGTTTATTTTTTATTTTTTATTTTATTCTATTTTATTTCAGTCCTGTGAGTTTGCGTGTAAAAGGTAATACCTAGTCACGAGTCTACGAGTCTAGGACTCGAAGACGGCAAGGTGAGATCAGGTGTTTTTTTAAGTCCTGTGAACTTTGTACGTAAAGTTGGTAAAAGTGTGAGTTTTGAGCCTGAAGCCAAACAAGATCACTGTACTGCGGTCAAGCCATCCGTCTCTCCTTTTTGCGAAGTCAAGCGAGCCGCTCCAACATTTCAAGTGCTCCTGTGTCACAGGCTTTACGGTAAATGGACGGCTGCGGGTGAGATCGTCAGCGCTAGGAGGCTACATCCGGTTTTCAAAATAAAATGTGGGTTATTGAAAGGTGCGTAAGTGTGATTTTTACTAGTTTTGAATCATTATGTCACATGACCTAGAGGCTATTGAAATAAATTGATGATCAGAAATGTTAAAGTGGAATAAAAAGAGGTGTATCTCAACCAGCCAGGGGAGTACTGTGATCCTGCACTGATTTTGAGTCATTAGGTCACATGACTAGAAAGTTATTGAGCTAAAATGCTAATATTTACATTAAAAAATGATTATAAAATCTCAGAAATGTTAAAGTGGAATAAAAAGAGGTGTATCTCAACCAGCCAGGGGAGTACTGTGATCCTGCACTGATTTTGAGTCATTAGGTCACATGACCTGGAAGCTATTGAGCTAAAATGCTAATATTTACATTAAAAAATTATTATAAAATCTAAGAAATGTTAAAGTGGAATAAAAAGAGGTGTATCTCAACCAGCCAGTGTAGTACTGTGATCCTGCACTGATTTTGAGTCATTAGGTCACATGACCTGGAAGCTATTGAGCTAAAATGCTAATATTTACATTAAAAAAATATTATAAAATCTAAGAAATGTTAAAGTGGAATAAAAAGAGGTGTATCTCAACCAGCCACGGAAGTACTGTGATTCTGCACTGATTTTGAGTCATTAGGTCACATGACCTGGAAGCTATTGAGCTAAAATGCTAAAATTTACATTCAAAAATTATTATAAAATATAAGAAATGTTAAAGTGGAATAAAAAGAGGTGTATCTCAACCAGCCACGGGAGTACTGTGATCCTGCACTGATTTTGAGTCATTAGGTCACATGACTAGAAAGCTATTGAGCTAAAATGCTAATATTTACATTAAAAAATTATTATAAAATCTCAGAAATGTCAAAGTGGAATAAAAAAGAGGTGTATCTCAACCAGCCAGGGTAGTACTGTGATCCTGCACTGATTTTGAGTCATTAGGTCACATGACCTGGAAGCTATTGAGCTAAAATGCTAATATTTACATTCAAAAATTATTATAAAATATAAGAAATGTTAACGTGGAATAAAAAGAGGCGTATCTCAACCAGCCAGGGGAGTACTGTGATCCTGCACTGATTTTGAGTCATTAGGTCACATGACCTGGAAGCTATTGAGCTAAAATGCTAATATTTACATTAAAAAATTATTATAAAATCTCAGAAATGGTAAAGTGGAATAAAAAGAGGTGTATCTCAACCAGCCAGGGGAGTACTGTGATCCTGCACTGATTTTGAGTCATTAGGTCACATGACCTGGAAGCTATTGAGCTAAAATGCTAATATTTACATTAAAAATTATTATAAAATCCCAGAAATGTTAAAGTGGAATAAAAGAGGTGTATCTCAACCAGCCAGGGAGTACTGTGATCCTGCACTGATTTTGAGTCATTAGGTCACATGACCTGGAAGCTATTGAGCTAAAATGCTAATATTTACATTAAAAACTTAATATAAAATCTCAGAAATGTCAAAGTGGAATAAAAAGAGGTGTATCTCAACCAGCCAGTGGAGTACTGTGATCCTGCACTGATTTTGAGTCATTAGGTCACATGACCTGTAAGCTGTTGAGCTAAAATGCGAATATTTACATTCAAAAATTATTATAAAATCTAAGAAATGGTAAAGTGGAATAAAAAAAGGTGTATCTCAACCAGCCAGGGGAGTACTGTGATCCTGCACTGATTTTGAGTCATTAGGTCACATGACCTGGAAGCTATTGAGCTAAAATGCTAATATTTACATTCAAAAATTATTATAAAATATAAGAAATGGTAAAGTGGAATAAAAAGAGGTGTATCTCAACCAGCCAGGGGAGTACTGTGATCCTGCACTGATTTTGAGTCATTAGGTCACATGACTAGAAAGCTATTGAGCTAAAATGCTAATATTTACATTAAAAAATTATTATAAAATCTCAGAAATGTCAAAGTGGAATAAAAAAGAGGTGTATCTCAACCAGCCAGGGTAGTACTGTGATCCTGCGCTGATTTTGAGTCATTAGGTCACATGACCTGGAAGCTATTGAGCTAAAATGCTAATATTTACATTCAAAAATTATTATAAAATATAAGAAATGTTAAAGTGGAATAAAAAGAGGCGTATCTCAACCAGCCAGGGGAGTACTGTGATCCTGCACTGATTTTGAGTCATTAGGTCACATGACCTGGAAGCTATTGAGCTAAAATGCTAATATTTACATTAAAAAATTATTATAAAATCTCAGAAATGGTAAAGTGGAATAAAAAGAGGTGTATCTCAACCAGCCAGGGGAGTACTGTGATCCTGCACTGATTTTGAGTCATTAGGTCACATGACTAGAAAGCTATTGAGCTAAAATGCTAATATTTACATTAAAAATTATTATAAAATCTAAGAAATGTTAAAGTGGAATAAAAAGAGGTGTATCTCAACCAGCCAGGGAGTACTGTGATCCTGCACTGATTTTTGAGTCATTAGGTCACATGACCTGGAAGCTATTGAGCTAAAATGCTAATATTTACATTAAAAATTATTATAAAATCTCAGAAATGTTAAAGTGGAATAAAAAGAGGTGTATCTCAACCAGCCACGGGAGTACTGTGATCCTGCACTGATTTTGAGTCATTGGGTCACATGACCTGGAAGCTATTGAGCTAAAATGCTAATATTTACATTAAAAATTATTATAAAATCTCAGAAATGTTAAAGTGGAATAAAAGAGGTGTATCTCAACCAGCCAGGGAGTACTGTGATCCTGCACTGATTTTGAGTCATTAGGTCACATGACCTGGAAGCTATTGAGCTAAAATGCTAATATTTACATTAAAAAATTATTATAAAATCTCAGAAATGTTAAAGTGGAATAAAAGAGGTGTATCTCAACCAGCCAGGGAGTACTGTGATCCTGCACTGATTTTGAGTCATTAGGTCACATGACCTGGAAGCTATTGAGCTAAAATGCTAATATTTACATTAAAAATTATTATAAAATCTCAGAAATGTTAAAGTGGAATAAAGAGGTGTATCTCAACCAGCCAGGGAGTACTGTGATCCTGCACTGATTTTGAGTCATTAGGTCACATGACCTGGAGGCTATTGAGCTAAAATGCTAATATTTACATTAAAAAATTATTATAAAATCTAAGAAATGTTAAAGTGGAATAAAAAGAGGTGTATCTCAACCAGCCAGGGAGTACTGTGATCCTGCACTGATTTTGAGTCATTAGGTCACATGACCTGGAAGCTATTGAGCTAAAATGCTAATATTTACATTAAAAATTATTATAAAATCTCAGAAATGTTAAAGTGGAATAAAAAGAGGTGTATCTCAACCAGCCAGGGAGTACTGTGATCCTGCACTGATTTTGAGTCATTAGGTCACATGACCTGGAAGCTATTGAGCTAAAATGCTAATATTTACATAAAAAATTATAATAAAATCAAAGAAATGTTAAAGTGGAATAAAAAGAGGTGTATCTCAACCAGCCAGGGGAGTACTGTGATCCTGCACTGATTTTGAGTCATTAGGTCACATGACCTGGAAGCTATTGAGCTAAAATGCTAATATTTACATTAAAAAATTATTATAAAATCTCAGAAATGTTAAAGTGGAATAAAAAGAGGTGTATCTCAACCAGCCAGTGGAGTACTGTGATCCTGCACTGATTTTGAGTCATTAGGTCACATGACCTGGAAGCTATTGAGCTAAAATGCTAATATTTACATTAAAAAATTATTATAAAATCTAAGAAATGTTAAAGTGGAATAAAAAGAGGTGTATCTCAACCAGCCAGGGGAGTACTGTGATCCTGCACTGATTTTGAGTCATTAGGTCACATGACCTGGAAGCTATTGAGCTAAAATGCTAAAATTTACATTCAAAAATTATTATAAAATATAAGAAATGGTAAAGTGGAATAAAAAGAGGTGTATCTCAACCAGCCACGGGAGTACTGTGATCCTGCACTGATTTTGAGTCATTAGGTCACATGACTAGAAAGCTATTGAGCTAAAATGCTAATATTTACATTAAAAAATTATTATAAAATCTCAGAAATGTCAAAGTGGAATAAAAAAGAGGTGTATCTCAACCAGCCAGGGTAGTACTGTGATCCTGCACTGATTTTGAGTCATTAGGTCACATGACCTGGAAGCTATTGAGCTAAAATGCTAATATTTACATTCAAAAATTATTATAAAATATAAGAAATGTTAAAGTGGAATAACAAGAGGCGTATCTCAACCAGACAGGGGAGTACTGTGATCCTGCACTGATTTTGAGTCATTAGGTCACATGACCTGCAAGCTATTGAGCTAAAATGCTAATATTTACATTAAAAAATTATTATAAAATCTCAGAAATGGTAAAGTGGAATAAAAGAGGTGTATCTCAACCAGCCAGGCGAGTACTGTGATCCTGCACTGATTTTGAGTCATTAGGTCACATGACCTGGAAGCTATTGAGCTAAAATGCTAATATTTACATTAAAAATTATTATAAAATCTCAGAAATGTTAAAGTGGAATAAAAAGAGGTGTATCTCAACCAGCCAGGGGAGTACTGTGATCCTGCACTGATTTTGAGTCATTAGGTCACATGACCTGGAAGCTATTGAGCTAAAATGCTAATATTTACATTAAAAAATTATTATAAAATCTCAGAAATGTTAAAGTGGAATAAATGAGGTGTATCTCAACCAGCCAGGGGAGTACTGTGATCCTGCACTGATTTTGAGTCATTAGGTCACATGACCTGGAAGCTATTGAGCTAAAATGCTAATATTTACATTAAAAATTATTATAAAATCTCAGAAATGTTAAAATGGAATAAAAGAGGTGTATCTCAACCAGCCAGGGAGTACTGTGATTCTGCACTGATTTTGAGTCATTAGGTCACATGACCTGGAAGCTATTGAGCTAAAATGCTAATATTTACATTAAAAATTATTATAAAATCTCAGAAATGTTAAAGTGGAATAAAAAGAGGTGTATCTCAACCAGCCAGGGGAGTACTGTGATCCTGCACTGATTTTGAGTCATTAGGTCACATGACCTGGAAGCTATTGAGCTAAAATGCTAATATTTACATTAAAAAATTATTATAAAATCTCAGAAATGTTAAAGTGGAATAAAAAGAGGTGTATCTCAACCAGCCACGGGAGTACTGTGATCCTGCACTGATTTTGAGTCATTAGGTCACATGACCTGGAAGCTATTGAGCTAAAATGCTAATATTTACATTAAAAAATTATTATAAAATCTCAGAAATGTTAAAGTGGAATAAAAAGAGGTGTATCTCAACCAGCCAAGGGAGTACTGTGATCCTGCACTGATTTTGAGTCATTAGGTCACATGACCTGGAAGCTATTGAGCTCAAATGCTAATATTTACCTTCAAATATTATTATAAAATCTAAGAAATGTTAAAGTGGAATAAAAAGAGGTGTATCTCAACCAGCCAGTGGAGTACTGTGATCCTGCACTGATTTTGAGTCATTAGGTCACATGACCTGGAAGCTATTGAGCTAAAATGCTAATATTTACATTAAAAATTATTATAAAATCTCAGAAATGTTAAAGTGGAATAAAAAGAGGTGTATCTCAACCAGCCAGGGGAGTACTGTGATCCTGCACTGATTTTGAGTCATTAGGTCACATGACCTGGAAGCTATTGAGCTAAAATGCTAATATTTACCTTAAAATATTATTATAAAATCTCAGAAATGTTAAAGTGGAATAAAAAGAGGTGTATCTCAACCAGCCAGGGGAGTACTGTGATCCTGCACTGATTTTGAGTCATTAGGTCACATGACCTGGAAGCTATTGAGCTAAAATGCTAATATTTACATTAAAAATTATTATAAAATCTCACAAATGTTAAAGTGGAATAAAAAGAGGTGTATCTCAACCAGCCAGTGGAGTACTGTGATCCTGCACTGATTTTGAGTCATTAGGTCACATGACCTGGAAGCTATTGAGCTAAAAAAAAATATTATAAAATCTAAGAAATGTTAAAGTGGAATAAAAAGAGGTGTATCTCAACCAGCCAGGGGAGTACTGTGATCCTGCACTGATTTTGAGTCATTAGGTCACATGACCTGGAAGCTATTGAGCTAAAATGCTAATATTTACATTAAAAATTATTATAAAATATAAGAAATGGTAAAGTGGAATAAAAAGAGGTGTATCTCAACCAGCCAGGGGAGTACTGTGATCCTGCACTGATTTTGAGTCATTAGGTCACATGACCTGGAAGCTATTGAGCTAAAATGCTAATATTTACATTAAAAAATTATTATAAAATCTCAGAAATGTTAAAGTGGAATAAAAAGAGGTGTATCTCAACCAGCCAGGGGAGTACTGTGATCCTGCACTGATTTTGAGTCATTAGGTCACATGACCTGGACGCTATTGAGCTAAAATGCTAATATTTACATAAAAAATGATTATAAAATATAAGAAATGGTAAAGTGGAATAAAAAGAGGTGTATCTCAACCAGCCAGGGGAGTACTGTGATCCTGCACTGATTTTGAGTCATTAGGTCACATGACCAGGAAGCTATTGAGCTAAAATGCTAATATTTACATTAAAAATTATTATAAAATATAAGAAATGGTAAAGTGGAATAAAAAGAGGTGTATCTCAACCAGCCAGGGGAGTACTGTGATCCTGCACTGATTTTGAGTCATTAGGTCACATGACCTTGTAGCTATTGAGATAAAATGCTAATATTTACATTAAAAAATTATTATTAAATATCAGAAATGTTAAAGTTGAATAAAAATAGGTGTATCTCAACCAGCCAGGGGAGTACTGTGATCCTGCACTGATTTTGAGTCATTAGGTCACATGACCTGGAAGCTATTGAGCTAAAATGCTAATATTTACATTCAAAAATTATTATAAAATCTCAGAAATGTTAAAGTGGAATAAAAGAGGTGTATCTCAACCAGCCAGGGAGTACTGTGATCCTGCACTGATTTTGAGTCATTAGGTCACATGACCTGGAAGCTATTGAGCTAAAATGCTAATATTTACATTAAAAAATTATTATAAAATCTCAGAAATGTTAAAGTGGAATAAAAAGAGGTGTATCTCAACCAGCCAGGGGAGTACTGTGATCCTGCACTGATTTTGAGTCATTAGGTCACATGACCTGGAAGCTATTGAGCTAAAATGCTAATATTTACATTAAAAATTATTATAAAATCTCAGAAATGTTAAAGTGGAATAAAAAGAGGTGTATCTCAACCAGCCAGGGGAGTACTGTGATCCTGCACTGATTTTGAGTCATTAGGTCACGTGACCTGGAAGCTATTGAGCTAAAATGCTAATATTTACATTAAAAATTATTATAAAATCTCAAAAATGTTAAAGTGGAATAAAAAGAGGTGTATCTCAACCAGCCAGGGAGTACTGTGATCCTGCACTGATTTTGAGTCATTAGGTCACATGACCTGGAAGCTATTGAGCTAAAATGCTAATATTTACATTAAAAATTATTATAAAATCTCAGAAATGTTAAAGTGGAATAAAGAGGTGTATCTCAACCAGCCAGTGGAGTACTGTGATCCTGCACTGATTTTGAGTCATTAGGTCACATGACCTGGAAGCTATTGAGCTAAAATGTTAATATTTACATTAAAAATTATTATAAAATCTAAGAAATGTTAAAGTGGAATAAAAAGAGGTGTATCTCAACCAGCCAGGGGAGTACTGTGATCCTGCACTGATTTTGAGTCATTAGGTCACATGACCTGGAAGCTATTGAGCTAAAATGCTAAAATTTACATTCAAAAATTATTATAAAATATAAGAAATGTTAAAGTGGAATAAAAAGAGGTGTATCTCAACCAGCCACGGGAGTACTGTGATCCTGCACTGATTTTGAGTCATTAGGTCACATGACCTGGAAGCTATTGAGCTAAAATGCTAATATTTACATTAAAAATTATTATAAAATCTCATAAAGCTCAAAGTGGACTTAAAAGAGGTGTATCTCAACCAGCCAGGGTAGTACTGTGATCCTGCACTGATTTTGAGTCATTAGGTCACATGACCTGGAAGCTATTGAGCTAAAATGCTAATATTTACATTCAAAAATTATTATAAAATATAAGAAATGTTAAAGTGGAATAAAAAGAGGCGTATCTCAACCAGCCAGGGGAGTACTGTGATCCTGCACTGATTTTGAGTCATTAGGTCACATGACCTGGAAGCTATTGAGCTAAAATGCTAATATTTACATTAAAAATTATTCTAAAATCTCAGAAATGGTAAAGTGGAATAAAAAGAGGTGTATCTCAACCAGCCAGGGGAGTACTGTGATCCTGCACTGATTTTGAGTCATTAGGTCACATGACTAGAAAGCTATTGAGCTAAAATGCTAATATTTACATTAAAAAATTATTATAAAATCTCAGAAATGTTAAAGTGGAATAAAAAGAGGTGTATCTCAACCAGCCAGGGGAGTACTGTGATCCTGCACTGATTTTGAGTCATTAGGTCACATGACCTGGAAGCTATTGAGCTAAAATGCTAATATTTACATTCAAAAATTATTATAAAATCTCAGAAATGTTAAAGTGGAATAAAAAGAGGTGTATCTCAACCAGCCAGGGGAGTACTGTGATCCTGCACTGATTTTGAGTCATTAGGTCACATGACCTGGAAGCTATTGAGCTAAAATGCTAATATTTACATAGAAAATGATTATAAAATATAAGAAATGTTAAAGTGGAATAAAAAGAGGTGTATCTCAACCAGCCAGGGAGTATTGTGATTCTGCACTGATTTTGAGTCATTAGGTCACATGACCTGGAAGCTATTGAGCTAAAATGCTAATATTTACATTAAAAAATTATTATAAAATATAAGAAATGTTAAAGTGGAATAAAAAGAGGTGTAACTAAACCAGACAGGGAGTACTGTGATCCTGCACTGATTTTGAGTCATTAGGTCACATGACCTGGAAGCTATTGAGCTAAAATGCTAATATTTACATTAAAAATTAATATAAAATCTCAGAAATTTTAAATTGGAATAAAAAGAGGTGTATCTCAACCAGCCAGGGAGTACTGTGATCCTGCACTGATTTTGAGTCATTAGGTCACATGACCTGGAAGCTATTGAGCTAAAATGCTAATATTTACATTAAAAATTATTATAAAATCTCAGAAATGTTAAAGTGGAATAAAAGAGGTGTATCTCAACCAGCCAGGGAGTACTGTGATCCTGCACTGATTTTGAGTCATTAGGTCACATGACCTGGAAGCTATTGAGCTAAAATGCTAATATTTACATTAAAAATTATTATAAAATCTCAGAAATGTTAAAGTGGAATAAAAAGAGGTGTATCTCAACCAGCCAGGGGAGTACTGTGATCCTGCACTGATTTTGAGTCATTAGGTCACATGACCTGGAAGCTATTGAGCTAAAATGCTAATATTTACATTCAAAAATTATTATAAAATATAAGAAATGTTAAAGTGGAATAAAAAGAGGTGTATCTCAACCAGCCAGGGGAGTACTGTGATCCTGCACTGATTTTGAGTCATTAGGTCACATGACCTGGAAGCTATTGAGCTAAAATGCTAATATTTACATTAAAAAATTATTATAAAATCTCAGAAATGTTAAAGTGGAATAAAAAGAGGTGTATCTCAACCAGCCAGGGGAGTACTGTGATCCTGCACTGATTTTGAGTCATTAGGTCACATGACCTGGAAGCTATTGAGCTAAAATGCTAATATTTACATTAAAAAATTATTATAAAATCTCAGAAATGGTAAAGTGGAATAAAAAGAGGTGTATCTCAACCAGCCAGGGGAGTACTGTGATCCTGCACTGATTTTGAGTCATTAGGTCACATGACTAGAAAGCTATTGAGCTAAAATGCTAATATTTACATTAAAAAATTATTATAAAATCTCAGAAATGTTAAAGTGGAATAAAAAGAGGTGTATCTCAACCAGCCAGGGGAGTACTGTGATCCTGCACTGATTTTGAGTCATTAGGTCACATGACCTGGAAGCTATTGAGCTAAAATGCTAATATTTACATTCAAAAAATATTATAAAATCTCAGAAATGTTAAAGTGGAATAAAAAGAGGTGTATCTCAACCAGCCAGTGGAGTACTGTGATCCTGCACTGATTTTGAGTCATTAGGTCACATGACCTGGAAGCTATTGAGCTAAAATGCTAATATTTACATTAAAAAATTATTATAAAATCTAAGAAATGTTAAAGTGGAATAAAAAGAGGTGTATCTCAACCAGCCAGGGGAGTACTGTGATCCTGCACTGATTTTGAGTCATTAGGTCACATGACCTGGAAGCTATTGAGCTAAAATGCTAATATTTACATTCAAAAATTATTATAAAACATAAGAAATGTTAAAGTGGAATAAAAAGAGGCGTATCTCAACCAGCCAGGGGAGTACTGTGATCCTGCACTGATTTTGAGTCATTAGGTCACATGACCTGGAAGCTATTGAGCTAAAATGCTAATATTTACATTAAAAATTATTATAAAATCTCAGAAATGTTAAAGTGGAATAAAAAGAGGTGTATCTCAACCAGCCAGGGGAGTACTGTGATCCTGCACTAATTTTGAGTCATTAGGTCACATGACCTGGAAGCTATTGAGCTAAAATGCTAATATTTACATTCAAAAAATATTATAAAATCTCAGAAATGTTAAAGTGGAATAAAAAGAGGTGTATCTCAACCAGCCAGGGGAGTACTGTGATCCTGCACTGATTTTGAGTCATTAGGTCACATGACTAGAAAGCTATTGAGCTAAAATGCTAATATTTACATTAAAAAATTATTATAAAATCTCAGAAATGTTAAAGTGGAATAAAAAGAGGTGTATCTCAACCAGCCAGGGGAGTACTGTGATCCTGCACTGATTTTGAGTCATTAGGTCACATGACCTGGAAGCTATTGAGCTAAAATGCTAATATTTACATTCAAAAAATATTATAAAATCTCAGAAATGTTAAAGTGGAATAAAAAGAGGTGTATCTCAAACAGCCAGGGGAGTACTGTGATCCTGTGCTGATTTTGAGTCATTAGGTCACATGACCTGGAAGCTATTGAGCTAAAATGCTAATATTTACATTAAAAAATTAATATAAAATCTCAGAAATGTTAAAGTGGAATAAAAAGAGGTGTATCTCAACCAGCCACGGGAGTACTGTGATCCTGCACTGATTTTGAGTCATTAGGTCACATGACCTGGAAGCTATTGAGCTAAAATGCTAATATTTATATTAAAAATTATTATAAAATCTCAAAAATGTTAAAGTGGAATAAAAAGAGGTGTATCTCAACCAGCCAGTGGAGTACTGTGATCCTGCACTGATTTTGAGTCATTAGGTCACATGACCTGGAAGCTATTGAGCTAAAATGCTAATATTTACATTAAAAAATTATTATAAAATCTCAGAAATGTTAAAGTGGAATAAAAAGAGGTGTATCTCAACCAGCCAGGGGAGTATTGTGATCCTGCACTGATTTTGAGTCATTAGGTCACATGACTAGAAAGCTATTGAGCTAAAATGCTAATATTTACATTCAAAAATTATTATAAAATATAAGAAATGTTAAAGTGGAATAAAAAGAGGTGTATCTCAACCAGCCAGTGTAGTACTGTGATCCTGCACTGATTTTGAGTCATTAGGTCACATGACCTGGAAGCTATTGAGCTAAAATGCTAATATTTACCTTAAAATATTATTATAAAATCTCAGAAATGTTAAAGTGGAATAAAAAGAGGTGTATCTCAACCAGCCAGGGGAGTACTGTGATCCTGCACTGATTTTGAGTCATTAGGTCACATGACTAGAAAGCTATTGAGCTAAAATGCTAATATTTACATTAAAAAATTATTATAAAATCTCAGAAATGGTAAAGTGGAATAAAAAGAGGTGTATCTCAACCAGCCAGGGGAGCACTGTGATCCTGCACTGATTTTGAGTCATTAGGTCACATGACCTGGAAGCTATTGAGCTAAAATGCTAATATTTACATTAAAAAATTATTATAAAATCTCAGAAATGGTAAAGTGGAATAAAAAGAGGTGTATCTCAACCAGCCAGGGGAGTACTGTGATCCTGCACTGATTTTGAGTCATTAGGTCACATGACCTGGAAGCTGTTTCATTCTTAAAAATCTGTGTATGATTATAGTATCTTACTTATGATATTGTATGTCCTGAATAATGAGTCATCATTCATACCAATAAAAAAAGGACGTTTCAAGTATCATCAATAGACTTTGTTGTGAACCAGTAGATGGCGCTAATGCAGATGAACTTTCAGAACAATCCAAGTGGGCTTGAGCAAGGCAGACATCTATCATGTAAAGCACATGTCCTCAGTGTCAGTAAATTTACTTGATGGGTTGTTTCAAGAAAGGCCAACGGCAGTAGTATAAAGACCTCTGGCACTTAGCTGGAGGTAGGGATGCTCTCGTGAAAGCCTTTACCAAACATAATTTGTATTTGAAAATGTGACAACTGAGCAGTGGTTGGCAGTCACACTGGATGTCTTCAAAACCAGTACCACAAGATACAGCACCTGGTTGAAGGTCATCTGAATGGAGGACAGAAGAGGACTGCAGACAGAGGTGCTTAAAGGTAGCTTACAGACTCACTAGCATCTTATTATTGAACCCAGCCAAAAAAAAAAAAAAAAAAAGGGAAGCCCATGGCATGACCCGACCAAAGTCATTTGTATATATTTTCAGCCCGAACCCAGCCACGAATCCGGTCCGCGTCCGGACCAGCAGTTGGGCAGTTTGGAAATCAGAACGGAATAAAAACAGAGGAAAAATATAAAAATATCAAAAATTGTTGTGAAATGAACACAATGGCTAAAGAGGATGCTGAGGATTAGGACTACAGTCATATGGGTTTTGGTCTTCAATACAGTTAAATGTTTCACCATGGTTGTTTTATCAAGCTGTTAAATGATGTTTCTTTTTTTTCTTGCCTCATTGTAAAGATCAGGTATATCCAACAGTAGAATCTGATTAATGCCTTTTTGAAAAATGTTTTGCTTATGTGTAGGAGGAGATGTCAGTGGGAGAGAAAAGCTCAAGATGCCTGACAGAACAGATACAGGCAAGGATGATGAGGAAGAGTGTCTACGGCTGAATTTAGACCAGACCAGACTGGCAAATGAAAAGAAAGGGAAGACGCACAGGACGACACTGAACCATATAACATACATGAACCAGAATCATCCAGCTCTGTGCCTCTGGCCAGCATTGCCGTTTCTGAAAAAGGCCCAGAGTCTGACTCAGCCAGCTCTGTGTCCCTGCTGGAAGTCAGCAAAGGCAATGACCCTCAGAGCTCCTCAACAGATGACAGTGAAGAGGTAAAATTTAAACAATTTGAAAATATGTGTATCGCTTTTAAGATATACGTTAAAGATTAACAGCTTTCAAATGTGGTGGTTAGCTTTGTTATTTAGAATACTGTCTTACAAGCCATTATTGTGTATTCACATGTTACAAAATTATTACAGATTTTTAAAAATTATCTGAAAATAATTATCCTTTCTTTTTTATTATGTTGTTTGTAGTGTGCAGTTGAACAGTGGATTGGACAATCACAGAAATTACTTCTGTTTTTTTTTGTAAATTTCACGCACTGATTGGACTAAACTCAGACGAAAACAACAAAAAAGACAATTCAAAACTTTGCACTGGACTAATGTAATTGCAAAAGGGATAAGAAGTGTGCACCCATTCTGCTCTTTTGCATTCAAGCGGCACAGTGTCAAAACAATAGGATCTAAGAAAAAATGCCCTGTGTTTACCTGCTCTGGAACATGCCTTTTCAAGGGGTGTGGTGTCCAGGTGGACGTCAAAGTGGAGAGTGAATCCTCACTCAAGGCTCAAGTCTTTTTCAAGGGGGAAATGGTGCGGCACAGATCGGACACGCTCAAGAGAAGGCCAATTAGAGCAGATGACAGAAAGAAAATTGCTGAGAAACTAAGTTCAAACCTTCCAAGGCGCCTTCATCTAGAGAGCTTAATGAAGTTGGAGGAGGATGTTTTTACATCTGGATGCAGGGATGAGGTGCCAACCCCAGGAGTTTTGAAAACCATCAGCTGTTCTGAAAGGAAAAAAAAAGAGGCTGCACAGCAACGAGATGATCAGCATGCAACTGATGTCCGAACAGGAAAAAAACACAGAGGACAAGTTGATACAAAGAATTATTCTTCAGCCAAAAGGAATGATGCTCTGGTCCAAGAAGACAATCCATCTCTTCCATCAATGGTCAAAAAGTGACATAGTATATTTGGACACAACAGGCAGTGTAGTAAAAAAGGCCAAAGGAGATAGTTCACCATTTTACATCTATGAACTTGTAGTAAGGCATCCCCTGAAAGGCTGCTCCCCAGTGCCTGTAGCTACATTTGTGACCGCAGAACATACAACAGCATCACTATCATACTTTTTAGGGTCCTTCATGACAGACTGTGTAAAATTTCATGGGACAAAAATTCGAAAAAGACCTGTGATGTACATATGTGATGGCTCAGCAGTTTTAATGCAGTCCATTGCACAAAACTTGTGTGGCCTGAGTCTCACAGAGCTCCTTACAGAGTACTACTACATCGTGACAGGAAAGGAAAGAATAATGCAACTGATCTTCCTATACTACATCGGTGCTCGAGTCATCTCATGAAAAATGCCAAGGACCTCTGCAAAAAACAGTTAGTGATGCCTTCTACTTAATATGATTTCATTTTAATTTTTACCATTATGGTGCAGTATTAGCAATATTGATATTTATTCATAAAAATCTTTCCAGTGCTGGAAAACACTATCTCCTCTGCATGCATGTGCTCGGGCTGATGACTATTTGGACTATTTGTTGTTTGGGTTAGGGTGAAATATTGATGCATTGGCATTGCAAGCCATGCAGTCAATGTACACACAATTGCATGGAACAGAGAAATATGACGTTCTAAGGAACAAATTATGCTGTCTCCAAATACCACAATACATGAACAAATGAGACGTGTGACATGAATATAACTGTGTCTCTCACAGGTTGAATCGAGCCCAACACCATTTGATGACCATTTTAAGGAAGTCATCCAGCAGGCACCACTGGACACACAGGGAGAGCCAAATGAGTACTACTGTTCCACCTTTATCCCCAAGCTTCTGAAGTACTTTCTGCCTCAGTCAGTTCTGTGGTCAGGACTTTTGCTTGGTAAGTCAGGTGCCTCCCCTATATGTATGCATCATTTTTAAGATTGTTTTTCAAATAATTAATATGAATATAGTATTGCAGGAGACCGTGGACGGCATGGGACAGGTCCTATTTATAAGATGCTCTCAAAAAAATACAACAGAGCTGCCCAGAACTCAACTCAGGTAAATGCAAGAGTTAATATGTATTATTAAATGGCTCTATGAAATGCTGCACTCTGATCAATCACTGGTCAATCACTGGTCACTGCATTCTAAGGTCTGTTATTTTTGTATAACAGACCGTTGCTATGTATAATGGCTAGGGATGCTATGATTGGCCAAGCTCCTGCTAATGGATAGATCCATGCCACTGCTTTAGAAAAAAAGAGGAGATATTGAAACCCTTCATTCATGACTAATGGCTGAAAGGAGAATTTCCTGTTCAATTCAGGCAACAGTAGCAGATCGCTCTCTTAAAAGCTGTGTATGGTAATTACAATGACTTCTAAAAAAGTGTTCACAGTTTGTCACATGGGGCAATGGCATGAGAAAAACAGACTTTACTTTCAACAACATGAAAGAAGTCCCATTCCCCCTCATTTCTCATTTCACTATCAGTGGCAACACCCAGCTTAATGTGAATTATAAATAAAAGTTTCTATCGACTCGCTGCAGATCAGCTGTTGCTATGTGCGCAGATTTAGGCTTGTTCAACCATCATGGGCAGTTTTTGAGAGGCAAGATGGAATTGTAACTAAAAATTTGTCTCAAATTAATTAATTCAGCAGTAAGCCATAATAAGCTTCGCATCAAGGTTCTAGCCATCCTGTCAGGACTTATTTGTCTATAACAACCTGCTCACTCTACATTATCACTTACTTAACAGCTAACCATAGACTGTAATATAAGAACTATTTTCTTTACCTTTGTAGGCACAATAATTCAACAAGTTTAATACTAATGTGACTTCATGTTAAATTCAACATGTCTTCAACAGAATTACAGGAAAGACAACAAGACGCAGGGGATTATGGAGAAGAGTCAGTGGGATCTCAAAAAGATCCGTTTTCAGCAGAAAAGGCTGACCAGATTGGATGACTTTGTGCACAAGGTGATGCATGAAGCTCTTCTACGAGAGTACCAGGACTCTCTAAAAATCAAGACCAAGATATTTATTTTAGGGTCATAATATGATCAGATAATGTACTTTATTTAAAGCTGTATGTATTCAGTTTTGATGGTCTTCAATGCAGAAAGTGGGGGAAAAACATAGATTAAGTAGCTGATGTATAATCTCTTAATTTTGCCATTTGTTATCAGAATTTCTAAATGTTAGTTTCATAGGATAGAAGCTGTTTTGTTGGTGTAGAATTTAAGTACTGAAGAGTATGTTATATTTAAAAATACATCTCATACATTTCTTTCCAAACACAGATTTTAATTCAGTATTGTTAATCAATAATACACTGTCTTTGTCACTATATGACAGCACAGAACATTATAACTTTTTCATATTGAATAATACTTCCTATTACAGACCACAGTGATTCATAAGACTTAACCAAAACAACTGTAGATTAAAAAAATAAGTTTATAAAAAACAGATGTTAACAAATTGTAATCAGTGCGTCACAAAATTTGCTAGTCTTGTCACATATCCACAATCCAACATAGACATCCAAAATTCATAACTTGCTCAAGTAATAACAATACATCTCTCTGTTTATTGTAACAAGACCCACAGGGTAGATGTCAAAAGGTGGAAACAGAGGAAGCAGGAGAGGAGAGGTGTATATGTAACACCAATGAAGAAGCCTTTTGATTTCGAGAAACCTGAAAAGCAGAAGGTAACAACAAGATGTTGTTAGTGATCACCATCAGCTCAGTGTATCGTACTATGTGGCTACATGAAATATAAATGAGGATTGAGTGTAACATTTTGATCATCAGGTCTTAAAGAAGAAGACACTGAACCAGACTGAAAA
>MU838933.1:182046-218046 GCA_029721515.1 Synanceia verrucosa | reverse complement strand
TACACAGCTTTTAAGAGAGCGATCTGCTACTGTTGCCTGAATTGAACAGGAAATTCTCCTTTCAGCCATTAGTCATGAATGAAGGGTTTCAATATCTCCTCTTTTTTTTCTAAAGCAGTGGCATGGATCTATCCATTAGCAGGAGCTTGGCCAATCATAGCATCCCTAGCCATTATACATAGCAACGGTCTGTTATACAAAAATAACAGTGACCAGTGATTGACCAGAGTGCAGCATTTCATAGAGCCATTTAATAATACATATTAACTCTTGCATTTACCTGAGTTGAGTTCTGGGCAGCTCTGTTGTATTTTTTTGAGAGCATCTTATAAATAGGACCTGTCCCATGCCGTCCACGGTCTCCTGCAATATTATATTCATATTAATTATTTGAAAAACAATCTTAAAAATGATGCATACATATAGGGGAGGCACCTGACTTACCAAGCAAAAGTCCTGACCACAGAACTGACTGAGGCAGAAAGTACTTCAGAAGCTTGGGGATAAAGGTGGAACAGTAGTACTCATTTGGCTCTCCCTGTGTGTCCAGTGGTGCCTGCTGGATGACTTCCTTAAAATGGTCATCAAATGGTGTTGGGCTCGATTCAACCTGTGAGAGACACAGTTATATTCATGTCACACGTCTCATTTGTTCATGTATTGTGGTATTTGGAGACAGCATAATTTGTTCCTTAGAACGTCATATTTCTCTGTTCCATGCAATTGTGTGTACATTGACTGCATGGCTTGCAATGCCAATGCATCAATATTTCACCCTAACCCAAACAACAAATAGTCCAAATAGTCATCAGCCCGAGCACATGCATGCAGAGGAGATAGTGTTTTCCAGCACTGGAAAGATTTTTATGAATAAATATCAATATTGCTAATACTGCACCATAATGGTAAAAATTAAAATGAAATCATATTAAGTAGAAGGCATCACTAACTGTTTTTTGCAGAGGTCCTTGGCATTTTTCATGAGATGACTCGAGCACCGATGTAGTATAGGAAGATCAGTTGCATTATTCTTTCCTTTCCTGTCACGATGTAGTAGTACTCTGTAAGGAGCTCTGTGAGACTCAGGCCACACAAGTTTTGTGCAATGGACTGCATTAAAACTGCTGAGCCATCACATATGTACATCACAGGTCTTTTTCGAATTTTTGTCCCATGAAATTTTACACAGTCTGTCATGAAGGACCCTAAAAAGTATGATAGTGATGCTGTTGTATGTTCTGCGGTCACAAATGTAGCTACAGGCACTGGGGAGCAGCCTTTCAGGGGATGCCTTACTACAAGTTCATAGATGTAAAATGGTGAACTATCTCCTTTGGCCTTTTTTACTACACTGCCTGTTGTGTCCAAATATACTATGTCACTTTTTGACCATTGATGGAAGAGATGGATTGTCTTCTTGGACCAGAGCATCATTCCTTTTGGCTGAAGAATAATTCTTTGTATCAACTTGTCCTCTGTGTTTTTTTCCTGTTCGGACATCAGTTGCATGCTGATCATCTCGTTGCTGTGCAGCCTCTTTTTTTTTCCTTTCAGAACAGCTGATGGTTTTCAAAACTCCTGGGGTTGGCACCTCATCCCTGCATCCAGATGTAAAAACATCCTCCTCCAACTTCATTAAGCTCTCTAGATGAAGGCGCCTTGGAAGGTTTGAGCTTAGTTTCTCAGCAATTTTCTTTCTGTCATCTGCTCTAATTGGCCTTCTCTTGAGCGTGTCCGATCTGTGCCGCACCATTTCCCCCTTGAAAAAGACTTGAGCCTTGAGTGAGGATTCACTCTCCACTTTGACGTCCACCTGGACACCACACCCCTTGAAAAGGCATGTTCCAGAGCAGGTAAACACAGGGCATTTTTTCTTAGATCCTATTGTTTTGACACTGTGCCGCTTGAATGCAAAAGAGCAGAATGGGTGCACACTTCTTATCCCTTTTGCAATTACATTAGTCCAGTGCAAAGTTTTGAATTGTCTTTTTTGTTGTTTTCGTCTGAGTTTAGTCCAATCAGTGCGTGAAATTTACAAAAAAAAACAGAAGTAATTTCTGTGATTGTCCAATCCACTGTTCAACTGCACACTACAAACAACATAATAAAAAAGAAAGGATAATTATTTTCAGATAATTTTTAAAAATCTGTAATAATTTTGTAACATGTGAATACACAATAATGGCTTGTAAGACAGTATTCTAAATAACAAAGCTAACCACCACATTTGAAAGCTGTTAATCTTTAACGTATATCTTAAAAGCGATACACATATTTTCAAATTGTTTAAATTTTACCTCTTCACTGTCATCTGTTGAGGAGCTCTGAGGGTCATTGCCTTTGCTGACTTCCAGCAGGGACACAGAGCTGGCTGAGTCAGACTCTGGGCCTTTTTCAGAAACGGCAATGCTGGCCAGAGGCACAGAGCTGGATGATTCTGGTTCATGTATGTTATATGGTTCAGTGTCGTCCTGTGCGTCTTCCCTTTCTTTTTCATTTGCCAGTCTGGTCTGGTCTAAATTCAGCCGTAGACACTCTTCCTCATCATCCTTGCCTGTATCTGTTCTGTCAGGCATCTTGAGCTTTTCTCTCCCACTGACATCTCCTCCTACACATAAGCAAAACATTTTTCAAAAAGGCATTAATCAGATTCTACTGTTGGATATACCTGATCTTTACAATGAGGCAAGAAAAAAAAGAAACATCATTTAACAGCTTGATAAAACAACCATGGTGAAACATTTAACTGTATTGAAGACCAAAACCCATATGACTGTAGTCCTAATCCTCAGCATCCTCTTTAGCCATTGTGTTCATTTCACAACAATTTTTGATATTTTTATATTTTTCCTCTGTTTTTATTCCGTTCTGATTTCCAAACTGCCCAACTGCTGGTCCGGACGCGGACCGGATTCGTGGCTGGGTTCGGGCTGAAAATATATACAAATGACTTTGGTCGGGTCATGCCATGGGCTTCCCTTTTTTTTTTTTTTTTTTTTTTGGCTGGGTTCAATAATAAGATGCTAGTGAGTCTGTAAGCTACCTTTAAGCACCTCTGTCTGCAGTCCTCTTCTGTCCTCCATTCAGATGACCTTCAACCAGGTGCTGTATCTTGTGGTACTGGTTTTGAAGACATCCAGTGTGACTGCCAACCACTGCTCAGTTGTCACATTTTCAAATACAAATTATGTTTGGTAAAGGCTTTCACGAGAGCATCCCTACCTCCAGCTAAGTGCCAGAGGTCTTTATACTACTGCCGTTGGCCTTTCTTGAAACAACCCATCAAGTAAATTTACTGACACTGAGGACATGTGCTTTACATGATAGATGTCTGCCTTGCTCAAGCCCACTTGGATTGTTCTGAAAGTTCATCTGCATTAGCGCCATCTACTGGTTCACAACAAAGTCTATTGATGATACTTGAAACGTCCTTTTTTTATTGGTATGAATGGTGACTCATTATTCAGGACATACAATATCATAAGTAAGATACTATAATCATACACAGATTTTTAAGAATGAAACAGCTTCCAGGTCATGTGACCTAATGACTCAAAATCAGTGCAGGATCACAGTACTCCCCTGGCTGGTTGAGATACACCTCTTTTTATTCCACTTTACCATTTCTGAGATTTTATAATAATTTTTTAATGTAAATATTAGCATTTTAGCTCAATAGCTTTCTAGTCATGTGACCTAATGACTCAAAGTCAGTGCAGGATCACAGTACTCCCCTGGCTGGTTGAGATACACCTCTTTTTATTCCACTTTAACATTTCTGAGATTTTATAATAATATTTTAAGGTAAATATTAGCATTTTAGCTCAATAGCTTCCAGGTCATGTGACCTAATGACTCAAAATCAGTGCAGGATCACAGTACTACACTGGCTGGTTGAGATACACCTCTTTTTATTCCACTTTAACATTTCTTATATTTTATAATAATTTTTGAATGTAAATATTAGCATTTTAGCTCAATAGCTTCCAGGTCATGTGACCTAATGACTCAAAATCAGTACAGGATCACAGTACTCCCCTGGCTGGTTGAGATACACCTCTTTTTATTCCACTTTCCATTTCTTATATTTTATAATAATTTTTGAATGTAAATATTAGCATTTTAGCTCAATAGCTTTCTAGTCATGTGACCTAATGACTCAAAATCAGTGCAGGATCACAATACTCCCCTGGCTGGTTGAGATACACCTCTTTTTATTCCACTTTAACATTTCTGAGATTTTATAATAATTTTTTAATGTAAATATTAGCATTTTAGCTCAATAGCTTCCAGGTCATGTGACCTAATGACTCAAAATCAGTGCAGGATCACAGTACTCCCGTGGCTGGTTGAGATACACCTCTTTTTATTCCACTTTAACATTTCTGAGATTTTATAATAATTTTTTAATGTAAATATTAGCATTTTAGCTCAATAGCTTCCAGGTCATGTGACCTAATGACTCAAAATCAGTGCAGGATCACGGTACTCCCCTGGCTGGTTGAGATACACCTCTTTTTATTCCACTTTAACATTTCTGAGATTTTATAATAATTTTTTAATGTAAATATTAGCATTTTAGCTCAATAGCTTCCAGGTCATGTGACCTAATGACTCAAAATCAGTGCAGGATCACAGTACTCCCCTGGCTGGTTGAGATACACCTCTTTTTATTCCACTTTAACATTTCTGAGATTTTATATTAATTTTTTAATGTAAATATTAGCATTTTAGCTCAATAGCTTCCAGGTCATGTGACCTAATGACTCAAAATAAGCACAGGATCACAGTACTCCCCTGGCTGGTTGAGATACACCTCTTTTTATTCCACTTTAACATTTCTGAGATTTTATAATATTTTTTGAATGTAAATATTAGCATTTTAGCTCAATAGCTTCCAGGTCATGTGACCTAATGACTCAAAATTAGTGCAGGATCACAGTACTCCCCTGGCTGGTTGAGATACACCTCTTTTTATTCCACTTTAACATTTCTGAGATTTTATAATAATTTTTTAATGTAAATATTAGCATTTTAGCTCAATAGCTTCCAGGTCATGTGACCTAATGACTCAAAATCAGTGCAGGATCACAGTACTCCCCTGGCTGGTTGAGATACGCCTCTTTTTATTCCACTTTAACATTTCTTATATTTTATAATAATTTTTGAATGTAAATATTAGCATTTTAGCTCAATAGCTTTCTAGTCATGTGACCTAATGACTCAAAATCAGCGCAGGATCACAGTACTCCCGTGGCTGGTTGAGATACACCTCTTTTTATTCCACTTTACCATTTCTTATATTTTATAATAATTTTTGAATGTAAATTTTAGCATTTTAGCTCAATAGCTTCCAGGTCATGTGACCTAATGACTCAAAATCAGTGCAGGATCACAGTACTCCCCTGGCTGGTTGAGATACACCTCTTTTTATTCCACTTTAACATTTCTTAGATTTTATAATAATTTTTTAATGTAAATATTAGCATTTTAGCTCAATAGCCTCCAGGTCATGTGACCTAATGACTCAAAATCAGTGCAGGATCACAGTACTCCACTGGCTGGTTGAGATACACCTCTTTTTATTCCACTTTAACATTTCTGAGATTTTATAATATTTTTTGAATGTAAATATTAGCATTTTAGCTCAATAGCTTCCAGGTCATGTGACCTAATGACTCAAAATCAGTGCAGGATCACAGTACTCCCCTGGCTGGTTGAGATACACCTCTTTTTATTCCACTTTAACATTTCTGAGATTTTATAATAATTTTTTAATGTAAATATTAGCATTTTAGCTCAATAGCTTTCTAGTCATGTGACCTAATGACTCAAAATCAGTGCAGGATCACAGTACTCCCCTGGCTGGTTGAGATACACCTCTTTTTATTCCACTTTACCATTTCTGAGATTTTATAATAATTTTTTAATGTAAATCTTAGCATTTTAGCTCAATAGCTTCCAGGTCATGTGACCTAATGACTCAAAATCAGTGCAGGATCACAGTACTCCCCTGGCTGGTTGAGATACGCCTCTTTTTATTCCACTTTAACATTTCTTATATTTTATAATAATTTTTGAATGTAAATATTAGCATTTTAGCTCAATAGCTTTCTAGTCATGTGACCTAATGACTCAAAATCAGTGCAGGATCACAGTACTCCCGTGGCTGGTTGAGATACACCTCTTTTTATTCCACTTTACCATTTCTTATATTTTATAATAATTTTTGAATGTAAATTTTAGCATTTTAGCTCAATAGCTTCCAGGTCATGTGACCTAATGACTCAAAATCAGTGCAGAATCACAGTACTCCCCTGGCTGGTTGAGATACACCTCTTTTTATTCCACTTTAACATTTCTTAGATTTTATAATAATTTTTTAATGTAAATATTAGCATTTTAGCTCAATAGCTTCCAGGTCATGTGACCTAATGACTCAAAATCAGTGCAGGATCACAGTACTCCACTGGCTGGTTGAGATACACCTCTTTTTATTCCACTTTAACATTTTTGAGATTTTATAATAATTTTTTAATGTAAATATTAGCATTTTAGCTCAATAGCTTCCAGGTCATGTGACCTAATGACTCAAAATCAGTGCAGGATCACAGTACTCCACTGGCTGGTTGAGATACACCTCTTTTTATTCCACTTTAACATTTTTGAGTTTTTATAATAATTTTTAATGTAAATATTAGCATTTTAGCTCAATAGCTTCCAGGTCATGTGACCTAATGACTCAAAATCAGTGCAGGATCACAGTACTACACTGGCTGGTTGAGATACACCTCTTTT
Organism: Synanceia verrucosa; assembly: GCA_029721515.1. Classification (NCBI taxonomy): domain Eukaryota; kingdom Metazoa; phylum Chordata; class Actinopteri; order Perciformes; family Synanceiidae; genus Synanceia; species Synanceia verrucosa. Next base: position 211,248 of record MU838933.1, on the reverse strand, counting down.
TATTCCACTTTAACATTTCTTAGATTTTATAATAATTTTTTTAATGTAAATATTAGCATTTTAGCTCAATAGCTTCCAGGTCATGTGACCTAATGACTCAAAATCAGTGCAGGATCACAGTACTCCCCTGGCTGGTTGAGATACACCTCTTTTTATTCCACTTTAACATTTCTGATCATCAATTTATTTCAATAGCCTCTAGGTCATGTGACATAATGATTCAAAACTAGTAAAAATCACACTTTGAAAACCGGATGTAGCCTCCTAGCGCTGACGATCTCACCCGCAGCCGTCCATTTACCGTAAAGCCTGTGACACAGGAGCACTTGAAATGTTGGAGCGGCTCGCTTGACTTCGCAAAAAGGAGAGACGGATGGCTTGACCGCAGTACAGTGATCTTGTTTGGCTTCAGGCTCAAAACTCACACTTTTACCAACTTTACGTACAAAGTTCACAGGACTTAAAAAAACACCTGATCTCACCTTGCCGTCTTCGAGTCCTAGACTCGTAGACTCGTAGACTCGTAGGTATTACCTTTTACACGCAAACTCACAGGACTGAAATAAAATAGAATAAAAATAAAAAATAAAAAATAAACACCTGTTCTAGTTTTGCCGTCTTCGAGTCCTAGACTCGGTATTCAACACTTATTGTAGACAGACCCAGTACTATTCCACAATTATCTTAAGAGAAACACAAGTGATTTAGTTTGTATTTTAAAATTAGTCCCACAATTACCTCTTTCTTAGGAGCAACAACACTGGACCTCAGAATCAGGAACAGATGATAATAAATGTAATGGAATGTAAACCATCTCACCGGGTGTAGCTCTCGTGCAGATCGTAGCAGAGTCAGTCACAGGCCCCAGGACGCCGGGTCCTCTTCCTCGGATTTTTTTTTTTTTGTAAAGCAAGAACGGGTTCGTCAACCCAGGTCAAAAAATCAGCCCCTCAACGACTCGGGGGTCCGGACGGGCTCTCGAACGATCCCAAAATTCTGACACCAAAACTGTGGTGGAAATTTTCTGTCAGGATGGTCTAATTTCCACAGGGTTCTTTAACCACACAAGAGTCCGGTAAATAATTTCACTGATTCCGTTGCCCAAAGAGTTACTTTTAATATCTGTCTGCAGAACAGAGATGAGATTTCAGACACACGGCACAGAGTGTTGTGAGTGAATGCCCATCCAGAATATCAGGAAAAACAATATTTATACACTTCTGATACATACAGTCATGGAAAAAATTATTAGACCACCCTTGTTTTCTTCAATTTCTTGTTAATTTTAATGCCTGGCTCAACTAAAGGTACATTTGTTTGGACAATTATAATGATAACAACAAAAATAGCTCATGAGAGTTTAATTTAAGAACTAAGGATTATTCATTTTCCATGGTTTTCTTGATAATAACCAAAATTACTTAAATTCTTACATCAATAGCTATGGCATTGTACCGCCAAAAACACTACTTTTAAGCATTCCATGTTTTCTTTTCTGTTTGCTTTAAACACATGATACACACAAGAGTTAATACTTGATTGCATAACCATTGTTTTTGATGACTGCAGCCATGCGTCTTGGCATGCTCTCCACCAGCTTCTGACATTGTTCTGCTGTCACAGCAGCCCATTCCTGTTGGACAAATTCAAACAAATTTTCTTTGTTTTTGGGCTTGTGGTTCTCCATTTTGAGTTTGATGATTTTCCACAGGTTTTCAATTGGATTAAGATCTGGTGATTGAGCAGGCCAAGGCATGGTGCGAATGTTGTGGTTCTCCATCCAGGCTTTAACTGACCTTGCCGTGTGGCAAGGGGCATTGTCTTGTTGGAAAATCCAGTCATTCGAGGCAGGAAAGAGTTTTCCAGCTGATGGAAGAAGACTGTTTTCAAGGGTAGTCCTGTACTTGACCTGGTTCATTCGGCCTTCACACAATTGCATTTGCCCTGTTCCACTCAGACTGAAACAACCCCAGATCATGACTGATCCACCCCCATGTTTTACTGTAGGGGCAAGACAGTCTGGGTTGTAAGCTTCTCCAGGCTTCCTCCTAACCAGTAAGTTGGCTGGAGTGGGCATCAATTCAAAATTGGATTCATCACTGAAGAGAACCTTAGCCCAATCATCAACAGTCCAATCCTTGTGGTCTCGGGCAAAGAGTAACCAGGCCTTCCTCTGCCTTTCATTGATGAAGGGCTTCTTGCGTGCTCTGTGTGACTTCAAACCAGCTTCAACAAGTCGGTTTCGAACTGTCCTTGCCGAGCAAGTCACATTTCTCGACAGTGCCCACTCATTTTTAAGGTCCCTGGAGGTCAGACGACGATTCCTGACACAGGAACGGATGAGTGCACGGTCATCTCGTGGGGTAGAAAGACGTTTCCTGCCACGGCCAGGTAGCAATTTGGTAGTGCCATGTTCAGCTTGTTTTTTTTTGTTGGAATGAACGGCTGTCTTGGAGATCTTCAGTTTTTTCGCTACCTGTCTCTCACTCATGCCAATTTCCAGCAGTGCCAAGATGGCTGCCTTTGTTGCTTCACATAATTCTTTTGTTTTAGGCATTATGTGAGAGCTGACAACTTCTGAGTTGTGCTACGGCTTGAATGTAAGCAGGAAACCACTCTAGGCCTTTGCATGTGCAGTGCTGCTTGTGACATGAAATGGCCTCTTATATACCCTGGGAATCAATTAAGCTTAAGAATGTCAAATAGGACATAAAGTATTATGTGACCAGCTGCATTTTTTGTTGTGTTCATTGTATTATACGTTTAGTGGTACCAGATATTAGAATGAACAAGAAATTGAAGAAAACAAGGGTGGTCTAATAATTTTTTCCATGACTGTACATGCTCACGTGAGTTCCTGCTGACAAGCAATACCGTCATAGTGATAAACGAACATGCTGTATGTTTTAATGTAGGCAGAGTCCACATGTCAATCAGGCCTGATGGTGAGGAAAAGGCATACAGGCATTCCCATACATAAATCATCCTGAAAATGCCCCAAACGCCTTTTCTCGCCTTGAAAAGCCCAAAAAGACATAGAAAACAGATACATTGTGAATCTACATAACATGACCAAAACTCATTATATTATGTTGACTCATGATGTTTCTACTCAAATCTAACAAGAATAAGCAATATTTTGTGGAAAAAAAGATCCAAAATGAAGATTACAGGTAAATCAGCTTTCCCATGTGTAAATCATGCTGAAAATGCTTCAAACGCCTTTTCTCGCCTTGAAAAGCCCAAAAAGACATAGAAAACAGATACATTGTGAATCTACATAACATGACCAAAACTCATTATATCGTGTTGAAACATGATGTTTCCACTCAAATCTAACAAGAATAAGCAATATTTTGTGGAAAAAATGCTTCTGAATGGACAAGAGAGGTAAATCAGCTTTCCCATGCGTAAATCATGCTGAAAATGCCCCAAACACCTTTTCTCGCCTTGAAAAGCCCAAAAAGACATAGAAAACAGATACATTGTGAATCTAGAACATACCCAAAACTTATTATATCGTGTTGATATCGTGATCTCTAGTTGTGATAGCAGTTTTCGGTTACAGATGTTGGAACACTGGGCTAACAGCTGTTTCTTTGTTAACCTTGATTGTGGTTTTCGAAGCATCCACAGGTCCCACATTCGTGCCATATATCCCCTCTCTCTGGGATTGCTTGTATGGTAGCATTCCGACAATTCCGTATTCTCTGCCCTCGTCCATGTATCTTTTGTTCCAGCAGCCCATTTCTCATCAGATTGCCCTGGTTCCCGAGCATCTGAAGCTCGTTACCTTGTTAACCTTGTTAACCCGGGCAACGTGCGAGCCGGTATGACTCTGTTAGTATTGTATTCGCTCATATTGAGGTAGGCTGGTGTAGCATTAGGGGTCTTACCTAAGGACCATTACTGGATATATCCAGTAATGGATGTATATATATATAATGGATGTATGTACATATATATGTACATATGTACATATGTATCTATATATACGTATATATCTATATATTTACATATAGATATATACGTATATATGTCTAGATATACATACAGTATATATATATATATATACATATATATATATATATATATATATATATATATACATGTACGTATATATAGATAGAGAGATAGATTTTGCAGTTGGCGCAACAGTGCTGCCGTGGCAACGACGGAATCCTTTCCAAAGTGATGACATCATCTGGAACAGTGCTGCCGTGGCAACAGGAAATCCTTCATAAATTGATGACATCATCTGCTTCCAATTTGCCTTTAATCTTTGGTTAGTAAGTGCAGGTCAACCTTTCAGGTGGCAACACTTTTTCTGAACCTTTGAAGGAGACAGACACACTGTAATCGACAGAGTTTTCTAGTATATTTATATATACTCCAGCCCAGTACTACTGTGTATAATTTACCAAGAGTCAAAGATGAGTGGAAACAACAGTAGGCATCATGCAGAGGGGTCATCTGATGGACTCAATCATAATGATTATAACGTTGTGAAGGAGAGACTGGAGACCCTAAACCAGCAGCTCAAAGCTCAGACTCTGCAGATCCACGCAATCAAGAAGAAGCTTGAAGAGTGGGAGCGTTTGGATGTCAAATGTGATAGGATGAAGGCAGAGGAAAAGGCTGCCCGGAAGCAACACAAATCCCTGCAGAGGTCAGTGAGGAGCTTCTTGATGTGGTCAAGAACCACATGACTGTTGATGCTCTCTACCAAGAGGCAAAAGCAGAGAACAAGAAGCTGGAGAATGAGTCTGAAGCTCTGCAAAGACAATTTGTGGATCTGAGGCGGGATGCTCAGGCAGCTATAAACGTGCGGAACGCATATGACAATGAGATACTAAGGCAGGAGAAGCTGAAGAGAAAGGTGGAGCATTTGCAGCAGGAGGTGTCTCATCAGAACAACGTGAGGGCTGAGTGCACAAGAACCAAACAGGACGTTGAGGAAATGAAACGTCAAAATGAAAGCCTAATGAATGATAGGCTGCAGCTCCTGAAGAGGCTGGAGGAGGGCAAAGAGTTTAAGAAGAATTACAATTCTTTAAACGCTCAGAAAGAGGAGTTGATGGAGATTTGCAAAACTCTGAATTCTGACATTGAAAAGATTCAAACAGCCCTCCAGGAAATGATGGCGGAAAAGAACGTCATGATCGGCACAAATGCTGCCCTGCGAGATGAGATGCAGCAGCTGAAGGAGAGACAGCAGCAGGTCAACGCTGCGCAGGAAGCCTTTAACGCAGTGAAGGCTCAGGAAGTCGCATTTCGTGAGGAGAATGAGGCTTTGCATCGTGAGATCCAGGCATTGAGGGAAGACCTTCACAAGGAGAGAGCTTTGCACGAAGCCATAATCTCTGAAAACAAAACCATCATGCTGCAGCTCAACGAAAGGCGGCAGCACATCCAAACTCTGGAGGAGCTGAATAAAACCGCCAGGGCTGAAAGGGAGGAATTCCTAGAGCAGAACAGAGCTCTGGAGCGACAGATACTGGAGCTGTCTACATACCTGGAGAAAGCAAAGGCATTCAACGATGACCTGAACCACCATAATGACGCCCTGGAAGAGGAGAGGCTTCGGCTCCAGATGAAGCGGCGCCATGTCAACGTTCTGGAGGACTTGTGCAATGACGCCAGGGCCGAGGAAGAGCAACTCACCCTGGAGAATGAGGCTCTACAACAAGAGATCAGGGAGCTGTGTGAAAACCTCAAGGATGAATCCACTCTGAGGGAAAAGACCAGCAAAAATAAAACCACAGCTCATGACCTTGGCCGTGAAAATGAGGCCCCGAAGCAGGAACTCCAGGGAAAGAACTTCTCCGTCATCGACCAGCAAACTTTGGACGACACGGATGCTCTGAGGAAGGAAATTGACAATCTGAGGGACAAACTCCATCAGATCGAGCGAGAGCTCACATTTCCAAAATTCTTTGAGGACACCTACCCGGCACTGAAGGCTGATGAGGCAACACTGCGAGAAGAAACCCAGATCCCGAGTCAAACTCACGGTGGCATCGGGTTTTTGACAACATTGGTTTCTGGGCATGAATCAGATGATCTGTTTTCTGGATGTGAATCAGATGATCTGTTTTCTGTGTGTTAATCAGGTGATCTGGTTTCTGTGTATTAGTCAGGTGGTCTGGTTTCTGTGTTAATCAGGTGATCTGTTTTCTGTGTGTTAATCAGGTGATCTGTTTTCTGTGTGTTAATCAGGTGATCTGGTTTCTGGGTGTTAATCAGGTGATCTGTTTTCTGTGTGTTAATCAGGTGATCTGTTTTTGTGTGTTAATCAGGTGATCTGGTTTCTGATCTGGTTTTGGGTGTTAGTCAGGTGATCTGGTTTTCTTCCAGAAATATATTTTTGGTTTTCCCGGGAACTCGGTTTCTCCCAACAGCAATAGACTAAAAAAAAAAAAAAATAGTCGAAATTTGTCTAAAATATTTAGAAATTCACTCTTGGTGTAAATCAGGTGATCTGGTTTCCTCCCAACAGATTTCCTCAATTAACTAAATACTCAAAATAAAAAGAAATGTATATGTTTTTGTCGGAGTCAAATGTAAATTTCTAAATGTGTCAATAAAAATAATAAATAAATAAAAAAATAAATTGTTGATGAGGTGCATATTCCTTAGTGTACACAAACTACTGAATGACTCAAAGTGACTCAGTTGAAATGTTCTGCAGATTAAAATTAGCTACAAAAAGGCATATTAAACTTTTAACCATCAGAAAAATGTTACTTTACAATTTAACAAAACCAAAATCCCTTTTATAAACAATGTACATCATAAACCATGGCTTTTCAGATGTTCACGTGTCTATAAAACTGTTAACAAGCAAGTTACTCATCACATCCAGTGTGCCTGTACACACAAATACAGATCGAAAGTAGAACACGGTGGTTGGCATTACATACTGTCGCTAGCATTATGTAGGGTAGTTAGCATTGCATGTGGTAGCAAGCATCATAAGGGAGCTACTATCGTGTACGGTAGTGACCAACAAATGATGAGGAAGTGATGTTAAATCTTCACAAATATTTGGATTTTCCTGGTTTTCCAGGATGCGTGGGAACCCTGCAAAGCCGAATTTCTTTACTGACTTGACTGACACACACATTGACTCTAACAATAAGGTACACCTTTTTAATTGTAGAATATGATAATAGTTAAACGCTCAGTGAAATGGGACGCATGGGAACGAAGAAAAGGTCAGTTTTTCAGAAGGAGTATATGCAATGAATAATGATGTGCAGTAGTGTCATTAGGCTTATTTCAGGGGGCCTCGCTAAAATATTCTTAAGCCCCCCCAATGATTTGTTTTATTTTTATTTTACTTTTTTTAAACAAAAATAGTGTAGGTAAATTCAATATAAAATGGTCAGAATATAAGTTTAAACTAGAAAACCGCAAGCGGTTATGTAGGGCCCTCGCGGTATATCGCGGTTGGGTATCAGATGGGGACGGCGGTGCGAGCAGGGGGCAATAAGCATCAAGTGATTTGGCCAATACACAAAGGAGTTACGGCCATTCAATGGTTCAATGTGGAAATCATGCCAAAATGAAGAGTGGAAACAAAATGGCCGACTTCCTGTTTGGAATAGATGGTGCAAGAGACTTTTTTGTGCATCTGGTCAAGTTACACATGTGTACCGATTTTCCTGTTCCAACTCCATAAAAACCCCTATGAGGAGGGTTTTTTGAAGAATTCAAGGGGGCGCTGTGGAGCCATTTTGCCCCTCCCGTAGACGTGGCAAAATTGATGTGATTGACGTGATTTGAGTTGAAACATCATGATTCAACATCATATAATGAGTTTTGGGTATGTTCCGTAGATTCATAATGTATTCTTTGTCTTTTTGAGCTTTTCAGGGCGAGAAAAGGTGTTTGGGGCATTTTCAGGATGATTTAAGCATAGGAAAGCTGATTTGCCTTCATTCATCGTTCAGAATCATTTTTTCCACAAAATATTGCCTATTCTTGTTAGATTTGAGTAGAAACATCATGATTCAACACCATATAATGAGTTTTGGGTATGTTCTGTAGATTCATTGGGGCCCGAGTGCACCGTGAAACAGGTCCGCAAGGGACCTATTGAACTGTAGTGTTTATTAGGGCCCGAGCCGACTGTGAAACAGGTCCACAAGGGACCTATTGAAACTATAGTGTTTATTGGCAAAGCCAGCCTTGCGAGCACGGCGGCACATATTACTATTCCTTTTGGGGGGGTCTCCCAAGATTCTTAGCATTCATTCCAAAAACATATATAAATGATGAAAAATGATTAAAAATAAAAAAACATCCCAAAATCATAAAAGAAGTGTGTTTTAGCCAGCAACGCGTATATTAGGATTCAGGACGAGAGTTGGAATGAATGGGGAAAGGGTCAGACTTCAAACTTTTACCTTCAGTGAACAAACAGTCACTGCTCCCTCATACTTTCACCTAGAAACTCCATTCAACTTGCAAAACGCAGCAAATTTACCTGACTACATCTTCATAATTCATCATCATGTCATAAAATGTACCGTTTGTCCATCAGATCGATTTATTCGGAGCATGGAAAATGTCAAAAATAAGAGGTTAACATGGGTGTCTGTTACGTGCACTAGAGTGACACAACTACACACCTAGAGTGGAGAGCACTTTCAGAATCGTCTCAATTTTTTTTTAAATCGCGATTGTGAGGGCTACGTTCACTCCACCGACAGAATTTTTACAGCAAAACGTTGGAAATTTCGTCCCGGTCGTAGCAATGTGTGTCTTATGAGTGTGAAATTTGTACTTTTTGCTCCACGGCCTTAATTTTTACCCCACTTCCCAAGATTCTCTCCATAGGGTCCAATGTTGTTAAATCCTGAAAAAGCAGAAAAACCTCTTGTGTTTAACCTGCCATTGTCGGTCTTCTGAATTGGCTAGAGAGGCAAAATTTGCACCGTTGCGATCCTCGCGAGCTCCTGCCGTGTCTCGTCCAAACCCCAAAGCCATACTCCTTACGGTTCTTGACTTATTCAGAGGAATTCAACATGGTCCGACTCAGCTTGAAATCATTGGCAGTCATTGAGAGCCAGTGAGGGAGACAGACCAGGGGCGTGCCTAGACTTTTTCATAGGGGTGCCCCATGTGGTACCGAAGCCATGCAGGGGTGGCCAGCAGAATTAGGTGATATGCATGAACCTCCATCACCACAGCATCATTCACATGCAAAAATCTAAGCTCTACTCCTTATCGTTTTTTTTATACGAGAAGTGATTCAACAGGTCAGCTTATAATCAGAGACAGAGTGTGACTGGATGTTGGTGTGTGTGTGTGTCAGGTGGGAGGATCCACATAGACACAAATATATAGATTAGGTGCTTCTGATTGGCCAATGCTGATGATACAGAGAGTGGGTGACATCACTGGCACACAAACATAGACAGGAAGCTCAGGCTCAGGTTGTTTCTTTCAAAGTAAAAGTCTGTTTTTTCTAAATAAAAGCACCAAACTCCGTAGGAGTAACTGTTTCCTCACAAGAAGCTGTGGCTTTGACTGTCCTTTCAAAATAAAAGCCCCGAACTCTGATTTAATCTTCACAGGAAACAAGCTGCGTTTGCTTGCAACATCAATCTGGGACAGGTGTGTTTGTTGAATTCGAGATAGGCAAAAAGAGAGGATCCTCTTTGGGGAAAACTGCCGCTGACGGCTTTCTGAGTGGAGTAGAGAGACAAAAATTTCTGCATACTTCAGACTTCTGAGTGGATAGCATCATTGATCACACAGACAGACAGGAAGCTCAGACTCAGTCCGTTTCTTTCAAAATAAAATCCCCAAACTCTACACACAGACTCAGCATTAGCAGATTAGTTTGAGTTTTATATACATTTTACATCCTACATCTTTTATTTATTTAATATTTTTCCACTTTATTCATACATTTTAAACCCTGCATTATCACAGCAGTTTCATCTTTTATAACAACCTTAAAAAAATATTCCACATTCTGTATACATTATGATTGAATAATGCGCTAAGTCTATAATGTAAATTCCCACGGTCACTTATGTCTCATAATTTCTGCAGCAATTTTTGGATTAACAGTATTTAATCCACCCTGAAGAAGAGGAGAGCGCAATGGAAATTAAAAGCACATCAGAAAAAAATACTATATAGGAATATATATCATTATCGGATATAAACTTGGCTATATCGGGATATAGAATTTTATCCATATCACACAGCCTTATCCTCCACATACATATACTTCAAGACATCAAGAGTCTGACCAGCTCCTCTGTTCTACAATCTTCCAAACAGTAAATCTTCAGAATATTCCAGATCTCTAGTGTGTGGATGCAACGTTTATTGACCCTGGGCTTATCCCAGAGGTTGCAACAGACCAGTTTAAAAACGGGTCTCACAATAGGAAATATCAAAAAATGCTAAAATTAAGAACTTTATACAGAATCATTGTTACGTTTCCAACAAGTTTTTCTACTTATATATGATAGCACAATCTTCACTAGCCTGATACAGCCTGTTAAAGACAGGATTAATCGATGTGATCAGTGACGTCTCATTTTGTCCTTGAACTGTGCTTGAACGCCTCGACTGTATTTCTGCTGCATCACGTCCAAGGGGGCAGTTGTGGGTTCTCCAAGTGAGGACCACTTCTGCGTTCAAAAAGCTGCAATTCCCGTCCAGCTGCTGGGGGCTGGCTCCGGAAGTGAGCAATTCTCCATTGACCGCCATGTTAAAATAGCCAAATTTACAGCTTTAAAAAACATATTTACAGCCTGGTACATTTTAATTTTTTGGTCTCTACCGATAGTTTCCACCTCCGTGAACACTGAGGGGGGTGATTTTTTTTTTTACCACAACCATTTTAGTGTTATTTAGGCTTAAAGTTCTTGCATAAATTAGGGCGTGGTTACATTGAGTGACAGGTTCACAGACAGCTACCGGCAGTTAGCTCTTTGCTACAGCATCAGCTGAGCTAGGCTAGGCTACACCCAGAGGTCTGTGGTTAATAGGCACTGCGGTGTCCGTGTTTGTTTGCCTATTTTCGTGCAGTTTGTTTCTGGCAATATGGCGTGTGTGGGCGGCACACACGGCGGTGGTGCAGTGGTTAGCACTGTCGCCTCATAACAAGAAGGTACCCAGTTCCCCATGTGGAGTTTACATGTTCTCTCCATGTTTGCGTGGGTTCTCTCTGGGTACTCCGGCTTCCTCCCACCATCCAAAAATATGCATGTGGATTAGGTTAATTGGTTAATTTAAACGGTCTGTAGGTGTGAATGTGAGTGTGAGTGGTTGTCTATCTCTAAGTGTCCTGTGATGAACTGGAGACTTGTCCAGGGTGTCCCACACCTTTCACCCTAACACAGCTGGGATAGGCTCCAGCTGCCCCGCGACCCTATGTAAGGATAAGCGGTAGATAATGAATGGATGGATGGTGTGTTGTGCTGTTGATTGTACTAATCGACCGTCAAAGGATCCTGTGTTGCATTTTTTTCAGTGTGTAAATATCTAGTACTATTTTACCCACAGACTGTATAAAATACAGTTTACCTGGATGCTGCCACTTATTGGTATGTCGGCATATTTTGCCGCAGGTTTATCATGACTTTATTGCCGACTCATGGTTCCTGCTGATACAGATAGATGACCAGAGTACACAGCAAAATCACAAGTGTTAATTCAACTCGCATGGAGTTAATTTTAACACTTTTCCCGAGTTTATATAATTCTCACGGATTCCGAGTTAAAATGACACTTTTAACAGTGTTAATATTTTCACTCTTTAATAGTGTTAAAATTTGACACCCTCAGTGTTGTTTCATGACACCACATAGGTGCAATTTTGACTCTAAATTGTGTTATTCCCTTCCACTTGGAGTGTTAATTTTACAACATCCAGTGTCATTTAATAACACATTAAAGTGTATTTTTAACACCAAAAATGTGTTATTCCCTTCCACTTGGAGTGTTAATTTTACAACATCCAGTGTCATTTAATAACACATTAAAGTGTATTTTTAACACCAAAAATGTGTTATTCCCTCTCACTTTGAGTGTTAATTTTCAACCTAGTGTTATTTGATCACACAATAAAGTATATGTTTACACTAAAATTGTGATATTCCATTGTTTTATTCAACACAATAGCATAACTGTGTTTCACAGTACATGGAAAGTGCAACATACAAGTGTTGACTGATCAATAAAAAAAAAATTCAAACATTCATCTCTCATTTGTTGTTTAAGAGAAAAATAAATAACTTCCCAGCACCACAGGAATTAGCAGAAAAAGATCGGTACAACAAACATTTACAAAAATACTTTTAGTACATATTAACAGGCCCAGTTAACGTCTTTAATACACATTTACAAAGAAAACAGTGGCACAATATATTGGCTCTCATCTCCACCATATGCACTCTGTAGATCAAAGGGCTTATAAATGACAAGACTATCTGCTTTAACAACATCTTTGTGATCACTTTCAAATACTTTGTAAGAATGAAAATGTTCACTGAAATGATCAATGACAAGCCTTTTTTTTTCTATTCTGAGAAACACCGGCATTTCATGTTCAATCTGACTGCAAATGATCAATCCTGGCCTATACTCTGTTCCACTGATTGTCACCCAGTTAGTTGCATGGATGTCTTGAGAGACATACTCCACATGCAAAGCTCGAGCCAACTCATCACAAGTTTTCATTGTCCACATTAATACATTTCATAGGTCCATACACAGTACATTTTGAAAGGGATGTCTCCCAATGACATGCAATCAACATCTGATGTTTTTTTGCACGAGATTTTGTGATGTTTTTGAAGTTCTTAAGAGTATATTTGAAAATCCTGTGTTTTGCCTCAAATCTCATGCTCCACATATGTATTATTGGTCCAATTTTTCGGATACAAGATGGATAATGTATCATAACGTGATGTTTTGGAATCAGGTTTCTATCAGGATACAGCTCTTTGAACAACTCGTGGTGTTCCATTGTCAAATGCTTAAGAAGTACAGTCATGCCAAGTGAAACAGATGGAGAAAAAACAATGTTGATTATCTGTTGTAAAAGCAAAAGCAAAAGCCAGTTTTGGTTTCCTTCTGGCACAATGTCACCAAAAAGTGAACAAGACAAAGAGTCTGAATTGAATTGAGCCCAATATTATTGCCACTACTGTCCAAGTTTATCCTTGTAGGCCGGTTTTTGCGCTCCACATACCCATAGTCAAAGGAATAAATTCTGGACAACAGATCAGGTTTCGACAACAAATTTTCAGAAAGGTATTCAGACAGTAACTTCAGCTCATACTGAGCCACTCCTTCAAGAATGTCATGCATAATGTCCAAAGAAAAATTGTTACAAACATGCAAGAACTGTAGGCCGTTCAGAGTCGAATCCTTTTTTAAACCAAACACAGATAACTTTTGTGGATCTGACTGCAACTCACTGCAGTGCATTTCAAATAGTTTTTTTCCATGCAAGATTATTCTGGGGTCATCGTCATTGAAAATAGACTAGGCATCATTTCTTTCTATCAAACACAAACAACAAAAATGACGTCCACTGAACGATTCTGTGAATCCCAGAATTGTGTGCATCCCCAAGTTGTCCCCAGTTACCTGACATACAGTGCCATGTATTTTTTCAACAGAAAAAGGCAAATGAAGGCCACAACTCTCGAGTGTTTTGATGTCATTAATCAGTGGCTCTAGAATAGGATCAAAGCCATATTTTTTCAAATCTTCACAGTGAAACAATGCAATCAAATGAATATTCATCAAGGCGGAGTTAAACTTTGGTGGAAGATTTCTGAGGACAAAATACAGAGCACCTATTTTGTGAACACCACGTTTTGACCCAAGTGGGTTTGCAGTCTCAAATTCATCATAGAACAACTGGATTTGTAAAGAATTCCTCAAGCAGTTTGCAAATATCAGAATTTCGGCACATGAATTTGATTGTTTCCAAAATTGGGATGTAAACAAATGTATCATTCACTGGGACCTGATCATAAGTACCTATTTGTTTATTTCGTCTTGTATCTTATCGAATTCCTAACATTTTTTCTACTGGCTCCACAACACCCCATTTGTTGTTGAAATAATTTACTCTTTTGCTTTCAGTATTCAAGTACTCAAATGGGTTTTCAAAGGTTTCCAGATCTTTTACCAATGTTTCTCTCACAGGATTATCTTTAGGCACAGCAGACAGTACTTGTTGCTTAACCTGAGAGTGCAGCCCACCAGTAAGTTCTTCCAAATCGCCAACAACTGATGAAATGACACTATTTGCAACACCACTTGCTTGTAGTTTAGCAATAATTGAAGCACAGATATTTTCTGTGTTTTCTTTGTGTCTTTGACCTGATTCACTCTCCTCAAAACATGGATACTCTGGGTTCTGTGTGATGCTTGTTCTAAGGTATCTTGGGGCATTTGGAAATTAGTCTGACATGACTCTTGCCTTGCTGCATCTACATTTTTACAAGAATTTTCCACATGTGAACTGATTAAATGTTTTTTGAAACCTGAATATGTTGAAAACTGATGCCTACAACGATCTTGTGCACAAACCAACTTAAACTTGGTGCTAGGATAAAAACTGTGATCAAGTCTCAGGTGAGAGATCAAGGACTAGCAGGGAGCATGCACAGTTTGACAAATGGAACACTTAAACATTTATGTACTTTAGTTTAGGACTTTAGCTCGCAGCTCACGAACTCTGGGAGACTCTTTGGTTGTTTCTGTGTCAATGTTGTAGACTGTTGTTTGCACAAAGGTGAAGAGCTGGCCCAGGTACTCATCATACGACAGGTTGAGCACGTAATGGGATTTAAAGAGTTCATCAAACGCACCCAATGAGCTGGTGGCTTGGCAGGGTCCAGGCTGCAGCATGACTGAAAAACAGAAGGGTAACATCAACACCTCACACTGATGTTTTCAACAGCTCAGCTGGGTCTAAGTTGAGGTGGTTTTTTTTGTGGGGGGCGAGAGTTAGCAAGAGAGAAAGAGAGAGTGTGTGAGTGAGTGATTGAGTTAGCAATAGAGAAAAAGTGTGTGATAGAGGGCAAGAGAGAGAAGACTTTCATTTCAGTGTATTTCAAATTGAGTGAATACATGTAAAATACTTGCTGATTAGATAATAAAAGACATGCATACCTTGTGAAAGTGCAACATTTTGTCCACTGCATCACTGGGACTTATCTTAGTCCTCTTCCGTCCAGCTGTGGGTGGCAGGTGATGCAGAAGGAGCAGCAGACAAGCCATGTCACTGTCCCAGGCTATCAGTAGGAGAATAAGATGGAAAAAAAAGCCCATTAGTATCATGTAGGAATACCCCTAGTAACATGTTCATTCATGTTCATTAGCTTACTGTTGTCATCGTTGTCTGTCTGTTTCTCAGCAGCTTTTAGAAGTCGGCACAGGTCACTTGACTGAGTCAGGTGTTTGGCCTCACTGATAATCTTGGGCCTGAAAGTTGTGTCCCACTTCTCAAGCATCTTGGAGGCTGTTTCAGCTCCAAACAGTAGAACGAAGTCTTGATTCAGCTGTTGATCATTGAAGCATATAAATGCACAAAAATTAAAAAAAAAAAATCAGCATATTGTACTTACATTCAAGAAACAAAATAATAAACTCTAAATAAATAACAACTCACCAGCCCTTTGACATCCAAGAACTGTGGGAATGTTTTAAAGACATCTGTCGTTCTCTGTGGGTCATGCACTAGGTTTTGGCAAAACTGAAAGGTCATGTTCATCTTCTGAAACACACTTGCTTCATCATGGGAGTGATTCAGAAATGATATGGCTTCCCTGCATGCATCTCCATCAAGCTGCTCAGGCAAAGTGGCTGCTAGTCTTTGTCACTTTGGTCCTTGTGCTTCAACCAACGCAGCTGTCTTGGCTGGTCTTTTTACTGTATTCCTGGACATGGTCTTAAGGCGCCATGCTAAATATCCAGTGCCTTTCTCCCCATCATAGAAGTGCTCCTGTTAAGATATTCATAAAACATCATGAACAAATCTTATCATGATAGATAGATGATAGATGATAGATTTTACAAAAAAGTGGTAACATTTAAGTAGTTTTGTCATATTGTAATCCATATGAAGTATCCAATAAACTACATTTATTCTGATTTTAAAACAAAGCATTTCACTCATTAGATGTCATTCTGCGCCCTAATGACAATTTTTATGGCAGAATTGAACTTTGTAGCACACTCATGTTTAAACTATTTTTTTAAACTTGGTGGTGTTTTGTTATTGTCTGTGATACATATACATAACTTAAACTAAAATGCCAAAACCATTGTCAGTAAAACTGGTGTGTTGAAGTAATCACGATTTAAACTTACATAGCCCTTTGGAGAAAAAGGATCCCTGAGTGAAGGAAAGAGTGTTACAACTCCCAGGGCATACCTCTCCCTATGATTACGGGATGGCATCCTCCTTAAGAAACAAGGATAGTTACCAAAATAGTTCATCCTGGGTCAAACCAAAAGATGTGCTAATACTGTTCATATAAATACGTAAAGATCATATTATTAAAGCAAAATAAAAAAACATAATGGAAAAATGCCCCACTTGCTTTGTTAATTCAATGCTATTATCTGTTGAACATTCAACTTTTTTACTATAATATTTACAATCTGCCAATTCACTTAAAACTCACCCATGGTTCTCAGTCATATGGCTGGCCAATATGTTGACAAGCTGTCTCCGTGTGCGGTGAGTGAGTGACTTTTCTGCCTTGTATGCTTCAATAACATCCTCACCCCCAGGTTTGCTAAGCAAGGCATTTTCTACCATCTATTTGTAAAAGAGATTTTAGTTTTTAGTGTACAAGACAGTCTTTCAGGATAAAACCACTTTAACAATATATTACAAGATTAAGAGTCACAGTTAAAATTACTGATTCACACAGAAACCGGATCATCCATTTTAGGAAAAAAAAACAGTATGACACTTTATGATAGTTAATATAAACAGCATCTGCTGCATCCAAGTACCTTTTTTGCAGCCTCTGACTCATTAAGATTGGGTGTGACTTCCGAGCTGGATGTACATCTGCCTATGGGAATCCCATGTTCTATACGACTGGAGTGGTCATTGTCACTTGAAGAAAGTGATGTGTTGGTATCACTGAGGGAGGATGTTGAATGAGCTAAAGGAGAGAAGTCTAAAAGAAATACAACATAAATTTGGTTAACAAAAACAAAAACAAAAATCACACCTGATCCTACATTTTCAAACTGTTTTTGCAATTATACAGATCATTCTCTTAACATCATTTTTGAAAATCATATTAAAGTAGAGACAGAGATGATGAGTAGAGACAGAGACATGAGACCTAAACTGATAATTGGGAAGCAGCATTACAAATGATATTACAATGAGAGTTGCCTTCCCCTGAATTGCTGTCTTGCGTTGTTGCACTTGGATCAGGAGCAATCTGTATCTCAAGATAGATGTTTTCCTCCAGTGTCTGAGCTGGGTGGATAATATATTTCAAGAGATCAGAATGAGGTTACAAAAAATACTTTTTCAAACATATGGTTTCAAGAACGCCAATTATAAAGGCTTACACTCTAACCATACACCTGTAGCAATCACCTATAGCAGTTTTTTCATATTTGGCCAATTGTCACTCCCAACTTTTCACTGATTGGGATATGGTTGTTTTTTTGTTTTTTTTTTACACAGTTCATGGATAACAGAGAAATGTAACTACCTGCATCAGGGATTCTGTCACGTACTGTAAGGCATAAACCCGGACTGGCCTCTATCAGTTCAGAAAAAATGTCTTCCTCAGTTAGTGTGTTGGTTTCATCAAAAGCATCAAGTTCCGTAGCATCAGGAAGCCCAAACTTGTTTCTGACTGTAGAGAGAACACGTTCATGAAAACAGATTTTAAAAAGCCATGGTGCTGATTTGAACCTCTGAAGTTACATAATGTTTTAATTTGAACAACACCACAGCATGGGGATGTTGAATTTTCATCATTACTAACACAAGTGTGTTCATGCAAAAAGTTTTGGGGGGCAGATAGATACCCAAATTTAACATTAAATATAGCCATCCCAAAAACATTAGTCCTTGTGTATTGTTATGAGGGCAACTATGAGATGGCTACTCACCTTGAGCAAGGAAATCCACAAAGGTGAATCCTGCCATTAATCGGATGTACTTCTTGTTATTTTGGTACTTCACCTTGAGCAGCATTGCCACTTCTTTTGACTGCACCTTGTAGAGTAAGTAGAGAGGTGTGCAAAAAATTAACTTTTGAGACTGAGATGGACCCAACGTGGTCCTTGCTAGAAAGTGAAGCGTTGGGAAAAGCTACAATTTCGCTACGGTTACAACGCCACCCCTCCCCCACGTTGTCGCGCACTTCTAAATTTGACAAAACGGCATCATTTGACGGGAAAAAAAATGTTAGTTAATCCTCAAATGGTCACATTACTGTATTTCATGGTCTCCCCTGGTGCACTATAAGCCTGGCGGACCGTCAGGCTTTGCTTTGAAGCCAAATATTGCTAATTTATTCATTTTAAACACTGACATTAGCCGGATCCTCATCTAACTTGTCACCTTACCGTATTCACCCCCACCACCAACGAGCACCAGGATAAGTCTAATTCCTGGGGAAACCCTGTTATCACATTTCTTTCAGATACTCAATATTTGGCCGGAAAAATAACTTACCACTCAACAAGTTTGTTTTACTGCAAGCAACCACTTCTAGGTAGCGATTCTGAACGTTATTCACCTTACAAGCTACAAGCAGTGAATGTAATTCACACTGATTGCCTCAATCAGCGTCAATGACAACGGAGTCGCATCACACCACATGATATTTTAACACGACTTCATACTGTCATTACAGTCCTGTAGAAGGTAGTATATCCAGTTCTTACCTTATTTAAGCCGTACTTTAAACAGTCTAAGCCCGGGTCTGACGTCTCCGCGTCATTCTCCCGCTTCCAACCGTTGTGAGACAGAAATGCATACGAGCCGGATATTGTCTTCTTCTTCTTCGTTTTGGTTTAATGGCCCGGATATTGACATCAACACAGCCAGGAGTGAATGAAACTCACATAAGAAGCTCCACATAAAACCTCTCAATCTGAAAGGGTGATTTTTAAAACACAGCAGCAGCATTATGATCTGTTTTTGCTGCCAGTAGCTGCTTGTTAGCCTAGCTTAGCTGAATAGCCTTAGGCTAGCTCAGTTCAGCACGGTTAACTTGAGTTCAGTGGGCGGGATCTCGGCCGGCTGACCCGTAAAGTTACCGCCTCTCCTCCAAATATGGAAAGTAAACGCCCACTGAAATCCAAGATGGCGCAGTTCAAATATCCATGATAGCAGCACAAAAAGGACTCCCCCAAACCAATGGGTGATGTCACGGGTGCTACATCCATTCTTTTTACAGTCTATGACCACGTCACAATCACGCCACTTCTGCTCCGAGTCTCTGAGGTGAGTGCTTGTCTCTCTGAACAGCTAACTCTTAACACTAATTAACTTGTAAAAATGGATTGAAAACCCACAGGTTCAGTGGTTTAAGTCAATATAGAAATGTTGTGGTAACTGGTGTACTTCACACAATACATGCTAGAGCCTCAAATCAGCATTTCTGTTCCTACTTTGTGAGCTAATGTTAGCAATGCTTCTACGGTCACCAATGCTAACGTTAGCTAGCTTAGTCAGAGTCTGAGCATTTTTTCTCATACTATGTAAGAACTGTTGTCTTGTTCACTCTTTCACTCAGTGTGAAGCTGGAAAATAAAAAGCAAATCTATCATGTTATTAAGAGCAAACAACTTTTAGCTAAAGACCAGCTAATCCTCACAGTTAGCTAGCTAGCAACCTCATAGCTTAACTCCATTTGCACTTTTACCGGCAGCCATTTTGTCATTTTATCTCAAGGTCTACACTGATGTAGCCTCATTATTTAAAAAAACAATAATTATGGTACCATTTCATTTAGTTTATTTTTTTTACATGCATGTTATAAATTATAAGTGTCTCCTCCCTGCAATGATTTGTCAAAAAGGCTGCTGGTAAAAGGTCACCTTGCTTTGATGCTTGTCTGTCTCACTTTTTCACTAGCAGCTTTAGCTGTTAGCTAGAAGCTAAGCTGCACTAGCACAGGTGAATATTAGCATATGCCACACACCTGCTGGGGAACATGGCTAATACTGGTTTGACTGTTAATCACTCATTGTGGATTTATTGTGCTTCAATTAAATGAAGCGTAACATTTTCTCTGTACATTTTTGATTGCAGCTACTTTACATTCATGTTGTGTGAAATTTACTATTTGAGAAAATAATAAGTAGTCACTGACCTTTTCAATTACGAACTGCAATGTAAATGTGTTCTATGACGTAACATGGGGGAAAAATAAAGGGCAAAAAGTATGTGATAATATACAGATAAAGATATTTATATTCATCGTGAGCTATTTAATTTATTGTTAATCTTGCATGTTATTCTTTGTTATTACTTGTTATTCATGAGTGTTCTTACATCTTTATAAAAACAATGTTATAAAAAGGAGAAGCGCTTAGTACTTTGACAATGGCTCATTCACAGTGTGACACAAAGTTAAGTTTAAAATGCAATACATTATTTCATACTAGTTACTGTCATTTTAAAGCACTTACTTATGTTAGAATATTAATGTCTATGATTAGTAATTGTAATTTCATTACATTTGTATTGTTTTCACAAAACTGCATACCAGACAGTATTATTCTAAAATTGAGTATTAAATCATGTTCTGTAGTTTATTGTAGTTCATTAAATATCCATTTGGGTGATTTGCTGTCATGTGACAAAGTCATTTATGTTCTTACCAGAATGTGGCCAAATTGAATTATGGATCACATAATGTTGCTGCTAAGTTGACCTCAACCCAAACAACTTCAAACTTGCTCAAAATGATCCAGAATTCAATCATTTACAACATTTAATGTCAGTTTACATTTTGAAATGTTTATTATAAAAATACAAAGCAATTATTATTTTCCATGCAATAAAGAGCCGGGGATGGGACATTGGTTTGATTCCAGTCTTGGATATGTCAAAGATTTTTGTGAGCCTTTCTTCACAAAAATCAGTGTCCAGAGAGGAAACTCTGGACACTGTTGAGGTGCTGATTTATTCTCTCTCTACCGCTGTTGTGGTTTATAGTCAGTTTTTGCATGTTGTGATCTTATAACATTTGAAGTGTTCATGTAAATATTACTGCTTAGGCTTCAGAGGCATATTTGGTGACTTTGGTGATTTAAATGGGGCGTTTTGTCTCCTTAGTGCGATTTTCGGGGTATGGTCTTCACATGTACATGCAGAGATATCATGTATAGCATGCTGAAAGTCATTTATTTATTGTTCATTCTTAATATTTGTTGATATACAAGCCTGTTTGTCGGACATTTTTCTCCTTACTGTGATTTTCTATGGTCACTAGTTGTGTTTTTTTTGTCGCTAATGTGGGTAATCTGGAGCTAATGTAGCTAAATTGCTCTGTGGCTAATCACCTTGCCAGAATACATGTGTAGGGTTTGACTGGTCAGCTGGTTCATCAATGGCAAGGATGCTAGAAACAGCACCATGAGAAATAAACCTAAAATTATTCTTTTTTTTTTAATCTGTAAGTGCATTTGTGGTAGCATAAATGTGTTTTGGATATCTTAAGGTCACACAGGGTGTGATCTTTGTCATGAGTGTTTTGTTTGGGCTGGTTGTTGTTTTGTTTTGTGGTTGCGTGAGGAAAAGGGAGTATACTGTGATTTGGTCAAACTTTTGGAACAATGCAATTAAGAAACAACACATTATTTGTCCCTGTCAAAATTGGTTTCACAATTCAAAATTAAAACATAATCCATTTGAAATTTGCTTCTTTTTACAGCTATTCACTGTGAGAGAGCCACCTACTGTCATCACCTGCTGTCATCACCTGCATCCATCTCCAGATCACCTCACTGACTTCATTCACACACACACGCATTAAAGACATATTACACATTACATTGATTCAACGGATAAGTGAGTAATTTCTGCCGTTTCTGCTTTCCCTGGAGATAACCCAGTTTTTCTAACTGTTTTTTTCTTTTTCTTTCAGACCTGCCAGGATGCCACGGAGGGGGAGACGCTCGGAGGCCGCCAAGAGGAGGTGGACAATGGTGGATCCGGCCGTGGACCCGGTCACTCAGCTGGTACCTACACTATGAATTCCAGTAGACTATATCAGATTAGGAAAAATACTGATGCATTAATCCAGTTTTAGATTATGTCAGTTTCTCTCAGTGCTGTGTGTATGTTTGTAATTGTGTTTGATTGCTCATATTTTTTCAGACATCGGTGCCTGCCACAGCCTGGACACCCAAGTCACCTGCTACGAAGGTATGGCTTTTATTTATGGCTTCAGATTTCAGATGTGTGTATGCATATGGATGTGGTACCTATGAATGTGTGTCGTGTGTGTGTGCCGTGTGTGAGTGAGAGTGACACATTTATAGGTTTGAGTAATCTTAACTTGTGCTGTTTGTGATAGGTGGTGAAGCTCCAGGCCTGCCCTTTGCCTGTCCAGGTAATTTTAAAACAACTGATATTTTTAAATCATTTTAACTTAACTGATAAACTACTGATAACCTGTGACAGAATTTTTTTTCAGTCTATTACGAGTATTAAAACAGGCTGTACAAAATACAAATTTGCATGCAACATTTTATACTGTTTGACAGAGGTGTTAATTCCTCATTTTGAATCCTCATTTTATCTGGTCTGATAATTTACATGACTTCATCCAATGTTATTTTTCATGTCATCCTACTGCAGATGTCAGGTCCCATGATCTGCCCGGAAGGACGCCCTCGGCCTTCCACGGACTTCCAAGCACATACGTAGTTAACAATAATATTATTCTCACATTGTTTAATCTCTGACTTTAACCTTCTTCGTTTCTTTGTGTTTCTTCCAAGGCCATGGGACGGGCTACCGCCACCACGTGAGGAGATGGCCAACCTCTGAGGTGACCGGACGGAGCCACAAGCTGGTCATCCCGCAGGCATCCCCAAGAAAGAAGGTACTTTGGTTTTGTGCTTCATACACAAACATTACACAGTAAAAAAAGTCTGTCATTGTCACTCATCCTCTCCTTTTTGTGTTTGCAGTTTGCCCTCTTGGTTGTTGACTCCCATCTACGTGCTATCGTTGATGGGTTTGTCACCATGCCAGAGGGAGACATCTCCTTTGGCGTGATGTCCACTCCTGGGGCGTGTGCAGCAGAACTGCGTCAGGAGGTGCTGCGTTCAGTTCTGCCCCGCACACCTGACGTGGTCTGCCTCATCGCCCCGGGCAACGACCTGACTGCTAGCAGGACCATCGGCGAGGCTGCAGCTGACTTCCAGAAGCTGCTGACCTCTGTCTGCAACCGCTGGGGAAATGCAAGTTTTTGTTTTTTTCAGTGCATCCTTTACAGTGAACCATTTTGGTACAGTTATAATATGTAAAAAAAAAATTCTGCAGGTGGTTGTGCTGGACTGACCATCGAGGAAGCCCAGCAAGAGCTCCTGCGTCAGGAGTTCAACCGCGTGGCAGCGCGTGCAGGTAAGAATAAAGACATAATAATAGACTGAAATGTTTCTGGTTGAGGAAAACAAATGTGATGTGTATTATACATTTTGTATTAACATGCAATTTTTTCAGAGTGCTGATCATGTATTTTTTTTTTCTTTTTTCTGAGGTGTTTGGTACCGGTCCATCACCAAGCACTTTCCGCTGACACAGCTGGAGCTCTGGTGTACAGATGGGGTAAGTTAAATTTTTGGTATCAGTATCTTTAAAAGTACACTTGTAATAATGGCTGGAGCACACATAAATCTTGTATATATGTCTGCCAGGTGCACCTGAGTGACGCTGTGGGGATGGAGATCCTGGTGCAGTTGCTGTGGGCTGCTGTCCATCCAGTGCCAGTTTCTCCTCGGCCCCTCATCACCTCCCAGGCCATTTTCCCAGAAAGTGGTTGTGAAGGGCAAGGTCACCACGCCACGCCCTTCCAATCCTTTCCATTGGACACTTGTTGGCCAGAAGGTAATAAATCACTCTGTTTTTGGATCACTTTGTTGTATTTTGAGGGGTATTTAGACACAGTTTCATGTAACAGATTGTTCCAAAAATTTATGTCATTGTTACAGACTAAGCTGCCACGCCAGACCACCCCGGATCACAGCAGGGCCATGGTTCACCAGCAGGTCAGTTGTGACATAATATCAGAATATCAATTAAATCAAAATAAATATTGAATTTCAGGAATTCTGTATGTGTGATCAATAATGATTTGCACTTTGTTTAGCAGGGAGACCTGCTTGGTTCCATCCCTGTAAATCCTGTGTGGTTCAGCCCTGGCATTCTGGATGCCCTGAATGCGACTGCTTCAGCACCTGGCGGTGTGGAGCAGTCACCAGTTCCCAAGGGCAAGAAGGTATTTTAAAATACTGAAGACACTAAACATTTTACATGTCTTAATTAATCAAAGCTAATCATAGAAGAACTTTGGCTTGAATGTTTTTCTTTGCTTTGCTTTTCCATACATCAGAAATGTGCTGTGGACCGTGACCCGAGAGGTGCTGGCACCAGGAAGAGACAGGAGAAATGTCAGGTGTGTGTCATTATTATTACTTCTTATTATTACAGGAAGGATCTCAAATTAATTGAAAGTTAGTCAGTTCATTTCTACTCACTGTTGCCTTACAGAGATAGTGGACATAAAAACATATCTTATTGAAATTTTCTAATAAGTTAATTATCATGATTTCTCTTGAAGTGGAGGCGACCCCCGCTGACGTCATTCTTTTGGATCGCGCACTAGACCTGGTAATTATTATTGATATTAATTATAACAATTATCCACTGCATACGCACAGACAAATGTGAACTATCTCTGCTAATAAGGGGTCCATTAAAAATTTATTGCATTATTACTGCGTTGACCAGAAGACACAGTGCTTACGTAGGCCATTAACAAATTGCCACATTGTTTTTAAAAATGTTATTAATGACCATTATCATAGTAATGATTCACATTTTGCATTGCAGAAATTGCATTAGAAATTGAAATATTTGCAATAATTGATTGCAAGTAAAACTGCTATTGCTGAAATCATGACAGGATCCTGCCATTGGAGGGAGCATTGATGGACCACGCATCTCGTCTGTGAGAGCCACGTAACACCAGGGGACTACAGATTTGTGAGTTTTCCCGTGGTCACCAGTGCACTTGTATGGCTCTCACATTTCTTGCCTACCACAACGAAGGGTCGCATATTGACACAGCATTGCTTGATAGAGTGCTTGAGCAGGGCAATGCTCTCTATGTCGGCATCAAAGAACAGCCTGTGGCAGATGGCACCTTTGTGACCAACCACTTAACTGTTGAAGAGATGCCAAAACAAGTTCTCACAGAGGAAAACATCTGATGTACAAACCTCAGCTGTGAGAATAGAGTACCTGCTATCCCAAGGAGGCAGTCCTTGATGACAAATGGGATTGCTTCTTGCCACACAACTCCAGTGTCTGTCGGAGGATGTCAGCCATGCATTCCTCCTTGTGGCTCCAGAGTGCTGTTGTGGAAATTCTCTGTCAGGATGGTCTAATTTCCACAGGGTTCTTTAACTACACGAGAGTCCAGTAAATAATTTCACTGATTCCGTTGCCCAAAGAGTTGCTTTTAATATCTGTCTGCAGAACAGAGATGAGATTTCAGACACAGCAAGTGTGAGTGGAAGCCCATGCAGAGTAACAGAAGAGGGTGTATTTAACAGCCACAGTAATCAGGAGACACAGACACGTTGTCAAGGACTTCAACACAGAATGAGTTGGCAGCGCCAAGTCCTGGGCTTATCAGTCCAGGGCAGAGTGACATAATGTGCCGCTGTCTTCAGAAATGCATACTTTGATTGTATCAGCATGAGTTCACACATAACAACTTATACAATCAGGCATGAGTTCATACATAACAGCTCCTGACACATTCTGCAAAATTTCCATCACATTTCCTCCCTTTTGTTCCTACAGGAACACCTAAGTAAATACGAAGTTTACTGAAAGCATCAAACATCAGATTGAACCTTCTGCAGGGTCTTAAGATCAAACAAAAACAGTTGCATTTGTTCTTGCGAGAATAGAACTCTCTGGCTATAGCAAAGCTGAGACAGACAGAACGGGATTCTAGAATTACACAAGTGATATTACATTACTGTATATTAATCAGTGCAGATAACAACCATCATCATAAAACAGAATGAAAGAAAAGACTCAGAGTAAGAACCTGTTCCCGGGCCTATACAGGCCATCGGGCAGTCGCCTCACCAAGTCATTATAACTTTATGATTCTCACATGTCCATGCTGTAAAACAAACAGATCCAATGCATCTCAGTTCTTCTCAGAGGTCACACCTATCAATGGTTACACCGCAAATTCAGGCGAAAACCCTTTTCTAGGGAAAAATTCCTGAATGACCCTCTCATAGAGCCCAGAGGAGAAAAACCCCATTCGGAAAACACCTCCGTGGTCTCCATGGGAACGATCACCATTCTGGGCTTGCAGTGAACCTGGT
Source organism: Synanceia verrucosa (assembly GCA_029721515.1). Classification (NCBI taxonomy): domain Eukaryota; kingdom Metazoa; phylum Chordata; class Actinopteri; order Perciformes; family Synanceiidae; genus Synanceia; species Synanceia verrucosa. The sequence goes on along the minus strand of MU838933.1, from coordinate 184,614 downwards.
TGTAACACAGAATAAACAGACATTAGAATCATCATAAAGGCATTATAATCACATGAATATTTATGAAAATGTTGAAAAGTTGACTGTATGCTGGTGCAGATGTCTTTAGATTTCTTTGTTTCTTGTTCGCTGTTCTGGCATCATGGTTTCGTTGGAACAGAGCGTTTACTTTCACCATCTGTTCAGTTGGTGACTTGGCACGTCACATGTAGCAGGGAGCACTTTTACCTCCTCCTGATATTGTGGATCTCCAGGTGGTGGGTCAGTTGGAGCTGGTACTTTTGCAGTAGGACGTGTAGATTCATGTTGCTCTTTCTGCAACCTTCACTGCTGTGTGTGTCGTGAGGAGGATCTGGAACGGGCCTTGCCAGCGTCTGTGTTTCCATCTTTTCATTCTGAAGTCTTTCACGACCACGTAGTCTCCTGGTTGGAGCCGATGCAGTGGACCTTCAGCTTGACCAGGGAGTGCAGCAGACACTTGTTGTCTCAGTGATGACTCCCCTTTATTAACATCATTGCTCGTCGTCAGATCCTGGTGGTAGGATGGACAACAGTCCCTCAATTTCAGCTGAACACTGGACCATCTTCTTTTATAGTTGAAATCAATCTGACCCCTTTTGAGGTGCACTGGTTAAACTGGCTGTCTGTATCCTGGATGTCTCATTTCCACCTTCCCTCAGTGTGTCTGCAAAATACAATAATGGCAAAACAACACAACAAGCAACAATAGCAAACATAGATAAAACAAACCATTAAGTGTTATTTTACTCAAGACTTCCAGCTATAATTTCAAAATAAAAGCCCTTCAGTGTTTTTGCCTGTTGATAGAACTGTGTTTATTAACATGAGACCTTTATTTTGACATACAGTATGTATAAGAATAAATACTCAGTGTAAGCTTGACTAGCTTTATGTAGAAAGACCGATGTATAGAGTTTATTCTGAAGAACCAACTGGACTGATATCTGCGTTCAATCTTCAGTCTTTTATAAACTTCACTAACATCCCACCTGTGAGACTAATGAGTCTATATAGTGACCTCGATGCTTTCAACACTACAGTTGTATATCAGAAACATTTAGCCTTGTTATACTTAAAATATATGGCTAGCTCAAAGTCATTACCAAAAACCAATAATAACCATAACGCTAATGTGGCCCTCGATGAAATGGAGTTTGATACTCCTGTTCTAGTGGATATGGAGGCTTTAGCACACTGACTGAGGCGGTACCTCGTGTGTCCTCTATCCAGTCGGAGGGTCTCACACCCTTACCCGAATGTTGTCGTCGTCATCCTCTGTTGTCACTCTTTTGTATGGAGAGATGCTACCAGTACAGCTAGTGCACCATAGTATGACACATGATCGAGTTTTGTGAGGTCTAGAGGCGTCCCCCTGAGACCCACTATTGCAGGACTCTCAAGCGTGTCCTGTGCAAAGCTTGAACAGTAAAAACCCTATACTATTGTTGGTGGAGGCTCTGATAGACATCAAAGCAATAAGCAAGGCCTCAACTGAGATTAATTTGGAATCTACGCAGATTTTTGCCAATTTTTACTCTTTCAACTTGACCTTGGGCCTGCCAAACCTAGGTAGATAGTGATTCATAAAAAAACCTTACAAACTTTATTAACCAAAAAAGAGTCAGTTCACTGTAAGAAATGATTCTGTGGTCATGTAGATCTGAATGAATGTATTAGGTAAAATACATTCAATATGATTGTGATTTTGATTTTGAAGCAGATATTTGCCGTGTACATGGATGTGGAGCAACGCGTCTAAAGCACAAAAATGAATTGTTAATAAAATTCTTGAGTATTTCTTAATTTCTGTACTTTCTGGGCCATAGACTGAATATTCTTAAAAAGGAAAAGAATATTTAGACTAAATTCAGTGCATTTATTATGGTGTGTTGCGCCTCCTATACGGTAAGCGTATTGCATCATTTCCGCTCTCAGCCGCTACTCTGTTGTTTCCTACAGCACTCTGAGCTGCTCTGCCACAAAAATAGTTTTGTTACTGTCTTAATCCACAGTGGTTAACGTCCCGCCGTACATTTGTAGTGTACTAATCCTATCAAGCACTCTAAAACTTCCCTAGACTTTCCCTGTCACTCGTTGGTGTTTTCCAGCGGCTTTTTTCGGCTAACAACTAGGTTCCATAGCCTAGTTTAGGAGCTATCTTAGCGTATAGCCATGGCTTCTCCTCTTCCTTCTCCTGCTTTCTCTTGCTCAGTGTGTCTCATGCTCAGTTATTCCTCTGCCTCCTTTAGTGATAATGGTACGTGTAATAAGTGTAGCATGTTCGCGGTTTTGGAGGCGAGGCTTAGCGAGTTAGAAGCCCGGCTCCGCACCATCCAAAGTAGTTATGCCTCCGTAGCTAGCCAGCCCCTAGCCGGTGCGAGCCGACCTAGCGTAGCTCCTGCTAGCCGTCCCCCGGCAACTCCCGAGCAGCCGGGAGAGTGGGTGACTGTCCGAAGGAAGCGTAGCTTTAAACAGCCCACGGCTCACCACCGACCCCTTCACGTTTCTAACAAGTTTTCCCCACTCAGCGACACACCCGCTGAGAAG
>MU838933.1:154414-181546 GCA_029721515.1 Synanceia verrucosa | reverse complement strand
ATTTCTGATCATCAATTTATTTCAATAGCCTCTAGGTCATGTGACATAATGATTCAAAACTAGTAAAAATCACACTTACGCACCTTTCAATAACCCACATTTTATTTTGAAAACCGGATGTAGCCTCCTAGCGCTGACGATCTCACCCGCAGCCGTCCATTTACCGTAAAGCCTGTGACACAGGAGCACTTGAAATGTTGGAGCGGCTCGCTTGACTTCGCAAAAAGGAGAGACGGATGGCTTGACCGCAGTACAGTGATCTTGTTTGGCTTCAGGCTCAAAACTCACACTTTTACCAACTTTACGTACAAAGTTCACAGGACTTCACAGAACCATCTGTTCCCACAACCCTCAGTAGTAGTGACTTCATGAGCTTCTTTAATGAGAAGATTATAACTATTAGGGAGAAAATCAGTCACACTGTGCCTTTGACTGAAACTGCTTTGTCTTTAAACACAGGAAGCATAGGACTCATTGAAGAACTTGATGTATACTTGGACTGCTTTTCTCCCATAGACCTCCACAAACTGACTTCATTGATTTCCTCATCTAAGCCTTCTACTTGTCTCTTAGATCCCATCCCAACTTCACTGCTTAAAGAAGCTTTACCGTTACTGAGCACCTCTTTATTAAACATGATCAACTTATCTTTGCTGTCAGGCTATGTACCTCAGTCATTTAAAGTAGCCGTAATCAAACCTCTTCTGAAGAAGCCCGGTCTTGATCCAGAGGTTTTAGCCAACTATAGACCAATATCCAACCTTCCTTTTCTCTCTAAGATCCTTGAGAAAGCAGTGTGCAGTCAGCTGTGTGACTTCCTCCAGAACAATAATCTATTTGAGGACTTTCAGTCAGGATTTAGAAAATATCATAGCACCGAGACCGCTCTGGTGAAAATTACTAATGACCTGCTAATTGCGTCAGACCATGGACTCGTCTCAGTACTTGTCTTGTTAGATCTTAGCGCTGCTTTTGATACTATTGACCACCATATCCTGTTGCAGAGATTAGAACATTTAACTGGCATCAGAGGAACTGCTTTAAGCTGGTTCAAATCCTACTTATCGGATCGATCACAGTTTGTTCACATTAATGATGGAGTCCTCCATGCAGTCCATAGTCAGTTATGGAGTTCCTCAAGGTTCTGTGCTTGGGCCTATTCTATTTACTTTATATATGCTTCCTTTAGGCAATGTTATCAGGAAACACTCCATAAACTTTCACTGTTATGCAGATGATACTCAGCTATATTTGTCATTTAAGTCAGACGAATCCAGCCAGTTAGCTAAACTCCAAACATGTCTTCAGGATATAAAAACTTGGATGGCGCACAATTTCTTGTTGTTAAATTCAGATAAAACTGAGGTTATTCTAATTGGCCCTGAAAATCTCAGAAATAACCTATCTAATGACTTATTTACTCTAGGTGGCTTCGTACCAGCCTCGAACACCACTGTAAGGAATCTAGGGGTAATTTTGACCAAGATATGTCCTTCAACGTCCACATGAAACAAACAGCTAGAACAGCTTTTTTTCATCTGCGTAACATTGCAAAAATAAGGCATATTCTCTCCCAAAACGATGCAGAAAAAATTAGTCCATGCATTTGTAACTTCCAGGCTGGACTATTGTAACTCGTTATTATCAGGCTGCCCTAATAAGTCTATCAGGACTCTCCAGCTGGTCCAGAACGCTGCAGCACGTGTTCTGACCAGAACCAGGAAAAGAGACCATATTTCTCCGGTGTTAGCCTCTCTGCACTGGCTCCCTGTAAAATCTAGAATAGAATTTAAAATCCTCCTCCTCACCTACAAGGCACTTAATGGTCAGGCACCATCTTATCTTAAAGAGCTAATAGTGCCTTATAATCCTGCTAGAACTCTACGCTCTCAGAATGCAGGACTATTAGCGGTTCCTAGGGTTTATAAAAGTAGAATGGGAGCTAGAGCTTTCAGTTATCAAGCTCCTCTTCTGTGGAACCAACTCCCTCTTTCAGTCCGGGAGGCAGACACCATCCCCTTATTCAAGAGTAGGCTTAAGACTTTCCTTTGACAGTGCTTATAGTTAGGACTGATCCAAGGTTGACTCAGGCTGCCTTGGATCAATCATTAGTTATGATGCTATAGGTCTAGACTGCAGGGGGACTTCCTCTGACACACTGAGCTTCTCTTCTTCTTCTTTTTGATGCCTACATTAAGTCATTTCACTAACTCATCTTCTTCCCCGGAGCCCTGTGCTCCCAGCTCCCAGGTGTCTGTGAGCTGAGGCTACTTGTTTGAGAAGGAGTTGATGTCATCCAGGCTTCGTCTGTCCTGATGGTGGTGAGATGGAGAAGAGGCGATGCTGCTCAGGTTGTATCTGTTAGAGTAGTGGAGAAGAGGATGTGTTTACTCTTCCTCCCTTTAACACATGCTGCAGATTAGTTTTGTGCCTCGTAGTCCCTGTGCGTTCTCATCTCACAGGTATCCATGGATCCAGTCTACCTGGTGGAGTAGTGGTTGTGCAGACCAGTCAGGCTTCATCTTCTGGTTCTGAGTGACGTGGTGGTGATGAGGTCATCCTGCGGAGGTTTCTCCTGTTTGGTGTGGTGGAGTGGAAGATGTGCTGCCCAGGCTTCTTCTGGTTGGCATGGTGGAGAGGACGACATGCTTCTCATCCTTTGCTGATAGCTTGATGATGCTCTTCATCCCCTTGGACACTCTCATACAATTCTATATATACACACTGTATATTAGCTGTTGTTATATTGAGTTGGACATTTCCATACAATTTTGTATGTTAGTGTTAATGTGTTTTCATCGTTGTTATTCTGTACACATGGCATCTATTGCACGTCTGTCCATCCTGGAAGAGGGATCCCTCCTCTGTTGCTCTTCCTGAGGTTTCTTCCGTTTCTTTTTCCCTGTTAAAAGGTTTTTTTTGGGGAGTTTTTCCTTAGTCGATGCGAGGGTCATTGTAAAGGACAGAGGGTGTCATATCCTGTACTGATTGTAAAGCCCAATGAGGCAAATTCATAATTTGTGATATTGGGCTATACAAATAAAGTTGACTTGACTTGACTTGACTTAAAAAAACACCTGATCTCACCTTGCCGTCTTCGAGTCCTAGACTCGTAGACTCGTAGACTCGTAGGTATTACCTTTTACACGCAAACTCACAGGACTGAAATAAAATAGAATAAAAATAAAAAATAAAAAATAAACACCTGTTCTAGTTTTGCCGTCTTCGAGTCCTAGACTCGGTATTCAACACTTATTGTAGACAGACCCAGTACTATTCCACAATTATCTTAAGAGAAACACAAGTGATTTAGTTTGTATTTTAAAATTAGTCCCACAATTACCTCTTTCTTAGGAGCAACAACACTGGACCTCAGAATCAGGAACAGATGATAATAAATGTAATGGAATGTAAACCATCTCACCGGGTGTAGCTCTCGTGCAGATCGTAGCAGAGTCAGTCACAGGCCCCAGGGCGCTTGGTCCTCTTCCTCGGATTTTTTTTTTTTTGTAAAGCAAGAACGGGTTCGTCAACCCAGGTCAAAAAAATCAGCCCCTCAACGACTTGGGGTCGGACGGGCTCTCGAGCGATCCCAAAATTCTGACACCAAAACTGTGGTGGAAATTTTCTGTCAGGATGGTCTAATTTCCACAGGGTTCTTTAACCACACAAGAGTCCGGTAAATAATTTCACTGATTCCGTTGCCCAAAGAGTTACTTTTAATATCTGTCTGCAGAACAGAGATGAGATTTCAGACACACGGCACAGAGTGTTGTGAGTGAATGCCCATCCAGAATATCAGGAAAAACAATATTTATACACTTCTGATACATACAGTCATGGAAAAAATTATTAGACCACCCTTGTTTTCTTCAATTTCTTGTTAATTTTAATGCCTGGCTCAACTAAAGGTACATTTGTTTGGACAATTATAATGATAACAACAAAAATAGCTCATGAGAGTTTAATTTAAGAACTAAGGATTATTCATTTTCCATGGTTTTCTTGATAATAACCAAAATTACTTAAATTCTTACATCAATAGCTATGGCATTGTACCGCCAAAAACACTACTTTTAAGCATTCCATGTTTTCTTTTCTGTTTGCTTTAAACACATGATACACACAAGAGTTAATACTTGATTGCATAACCATTGTTTTTGATGACTGCAGCCATGCGTCTTGGCATGCTCTCCACCAGCTTCTGACATTGTTCTGCTGTCACAGCAGCCCATTCCTGTTGGACAAATTCAAACAAATTTTCTTTGTTTTTGGGCTTGTGGTTCTCCATTTTGAGTTTGATGATTTTCCACAGGTTTTCAATTGGATTAAGATCTGGTGATTGAGCAGGCCAAGGCATGGTGCGAATGTTGTGGTTCTCCATCCAGGCTTTAACTGACCTTGCCGTGTGGCAAGGGGCATTGTCTTGTTGGAAAATCCAGTCATTCGAGGCAGGAAAGAGTTTTCCAGCTGATGGAAGAAGACTGTTTTCAAGGGTAGTCCTGTACTTGACCTGGTTCATTCGGCCTTCACACAATTGCATTTGCCCTGTTCCACTCAGACTGAAACAACCCCAGATCATGACTGATCCACCCCCCATGTTTTACTGTAGGGGCAAGACAGTCTGGGTTGTAAGCTTCTCCAGGCTTCCTCCTAACCAGTAAGTTGGCTGGAGTGGGCATCAATTCAAAATTGGATTCATCACTGAAGAGAACCTTAGCCCAATCATCAACAGTCCAATCCTTGCGGTCTCGAGCAAAGAGTAACCGGGCCTTCCTCTGCCTTTCATTGATGAAGGGCTTCTTGCGTGCTCTGTGTGACTTCAAACCAGCTTCAACAAGTCGGTTTCGAACTGTCCTTGCCGAGCAAGTCACATTTCTCGACAGTGCCCACTCATTTTTAAGGTCCCTGGAGGTCAGGCGGCGATTCCTGACACAGGAACGGATGAGTGCACGGTCATCTCGTGGGGTAGAAAGAGCGTTTCCTGCCACGGCCAGGTAGCAATTTGGTAGTGCCATGTTCAGCTTGTTTTTGTTGGAATGAACGGCTGTCTTGGAGATCTTCAGTTTTTTCGCTACCTGTCTCTCACTCATGCCAATTTCCAGCAGTGCCAAGATGGCTGCCTTTGTTGCTTCACATAATTCTTTTGTTTTAGGCATTATGTGAGAGCTGACAACTTCTGAGTTGTGCTACGGCTTGAATGTAAGCAGGAAACCACTCTAGGCCTTTGCATGTGCAGTGCTGCTTGTGACATGAAATGGCCTCTTATATACCCTGGGAATCAATTAAGCTTAAGAATGTCAAATAGGACATAAAGTATTATGTGACCAGCTGCATTTTTTGTTGTGTTCATTGTATTATACGTTTAGTGGTACCAGATATTAGAATGAACAAGAAATTGAAGAAAACAAGGGTGGTCTAATAATTTTTTCCATGACTGTACATGCTCACGTGAGTTCCTGCTGACAAGCAATACCGTCATAGTGATAAACGAACATGCTGTATGTTTTAATGTAGGCAGAGTCCACATGTCAATCAGGCCTGATGGTGAGGAAAGGCATACAGGCATTCCCATACATAAATCATCCTGAAAAATGCCCCAAGCGCCTTTTCTCGCCTTGAAAAGCCCAAAAAGACATAGAAAACAGATACATTGTGAATCTACATAACATGACCAAAACTCATTATATTATGTTGACTCATGATGTTTCTACTCAAATCTAACAAGAATAAGCAATATTTTGTGGAAAAAAAGATCCAAAATGAAGATTACAGGTAAATCAGCTTTCCCATGTGTAAATCATGCTGAAAATGCTTCAAACGCCTTTTCTCGCCTTGAAAAGCCCAAAAAGACATAGAAAACAGATACATTGTGAATCTACATAACATGACCAAAACTCATTATATCGTGTTGAAACATGATGTTTCCACTCAAATCTAACAAGAATAAGCAATATTTTGAAGAAAAAATGCTTCTGAATGGACAAGAGAGGTAAATCAGCTTTCCCATGCGTAAATCATGCTGAAAATGCCCCAAACACCTTTTCTCGCCTTGAAAAGCCCAAAAAGACATAGAAAACAGATACATTGTGAATCTACAGAACATACCCAAAACTTATTATATCGTGTTGATATTGTGATCTCTAGTTGTGATAGCAGTTTTCGGTTACAGATGTTGGAACACTGGGCTAACAGCTGTTTCTTTGTTAACCTTGATTGTGGTTTTCGAAGCATCCACAGGTCCCACATTCGTGCCATATATCCCCTCTCTCTGGGATTGCTTGTATGGTAGCATTCCGACAATTCCGTATTCTCTGCCCTCGTCCATGTATCTTTTGTTCCAGCAGCCCATTTCTCATCAGATTGCCCTGGTTCCCGAGCATCTGAAGCTCGTTACCTTGTTAACCTTGTTAACCAGACAACGTCTTGAGCGGGTATGACTCTGTTAGTATTGTATTCGCTCATATTGAGGTAGGCTGGTGTAGCATTAGGGTCTTACCTAAGGACCATTACTGGATATATCCAGTAATGGATATATATATATATATATATATATATATATATATATATATATAGATACATATGTACATATGTATCTATATATACGTATATATCTATATATTTACATATAGATATATACGTATATATATGTATAGATATACATACAGTATATACGTATATATATCTATATATATATATATATATATATATATATATATATATATATACATACATGTATATATAGATAGAGAGATAGATTTTGAAGTTGGCGCAACAGTGCTGCCGTGGCAATCCAGCGGAATCCTTTCCAAAGTGATGACATCATCTGGAACAGTGCTGCCGTGGCAACAGGAAATCCTTCATAAATTGATGACATCATCTGCTTCCAATTTGCCTTTAATCTTTGGTTAGTAAGTGCAGGTCAACCTTTCAGGTGGCAACACTTTTTCTGAACCTTTGAAGGAGACAGACACACTGTAATCGACAGAGTTTTCTAGTATATTTATATATACTCCAGCCCAGTACTACTGTGTATAATTTACCAAGAGTCAAAGATGAGTGGAAACAACAGTAGGCATCATGCAGAGGGGTCATCTGATGGACTCAATCATAATGATTATAACGTTGTGAAGGAGAGACTGGAGACCCTAAACCAGCAGCTCAAAGCTCAGACTCTGCAGATCCACGCAATCAAGAAGAAGCTTGAAGAGTGGGAGCGTTTGGATGTCAAATGTGATAGGATGAAGGCAGAGGAAAAGGCTGCCCGGAAGCAACACAAATCCCTGCAGAGGTCAGTGAGGGAGCTTCTTGATGTGGTCAAGAACCACATGACTGTTGATGCTCTCTACCAAGAGGCAAAAGCAGAGAACAAGAAGCTGGAGAATGAGTCTGAAGCTCTGCAAAGACAATTTGTGGATCTGAGGCGGGATGCTCAGGCAGCTATAAACGTGCGGAACGCATATGACAATGAGATACTAAGGCAGGAGAAGCTGAAGAGAAAGGTGGAGCATTTGCAGCAGGAGGTGTCTCATCAGAACAACGTGAGGGCTGAGTGCACAAGAACCAAACAGGACGTTGAGGAAATGAAACGTCAAAATGAAAGCCTAATGAATGATAGGCTGCAGCTCCTGAAGAGGCTGGAGGAGGGCAAAGAGTTTAAGAAGAATTACAATTCTTTAAACGCTCAGAAAGAGGAGTTGATGGAGATTTGCAAAACTCTGAATTCTGACATTGAAAAGATTCAAAGAGCCCTCCAGGAAATGATGGCGGAAAAGAACGTCATGATCGGCACAAATGCTGCCCTGCGAGATGAGATGCAGCAGCTGAAGGAGAGACAGCAGCAGGTCAATGCTGCGCAGGAAGCCTTTAACGCAGTGAAGGCTCAGGAAGTCGCATTTCGTGAGGAGAATGAGGCTTTGCATCGTGAGATCCAGGCATTGAGGGAAGACCTTCACAAGGAGAGAGCTTTGCACGAAGCCATAATCTCTGAAAACAAAACCATCATGCTGCAGCTCAACGAAAGGCGGCAGCACATCCAAACTCTGGAGGAGCTGAATAAAACCGCCAGGGCTGAAAGGGAGGAATTCCTAGAGCAGAACAGAGCTCTGGAGCGACAGATACTGGAGCTGTCCACATACCTGGAGAAAGCAAAGGCATTCAACGATGACCTGAACCATCATAATGACGCCCTGGAAGAGGAGAGGCTTCGGCTCCAGATGAAGCGGCGCCATGTCAACGTTCTGGAGGACTTGTGCAATGACGCCAGGGCCGAGGAAGAGCAACTCACCCTGGAGAATGAGGCTCTACAACAAGAGATCAGGGAGCTGTGTGAAAACCTCAAGGATGAATCCACTCTGAGGGAAAAGACCAGCAAAAATAAAACCACAGCTCATGACCTTGGCCGTGAAAATGAGGCCCCGAAGCAGGAACTCCAGGGAAAGAACTTCTCCGTCATCGACCAGCAAACTTTGGACGACACGGATGCTCTGAGGAAGGAAATTGACAATCTGAGGGACAAACTCCATCAGATCGAGCGAGAGCTCACATTTCCAAAATTCTTTGAGGACACCTACCCGGCACTGAAGGCTGATGAGGCAACACTGCGAGAAGAAACCCAGATCCCGAGTCAAACTCACGGTGGCATCGGGTTTTTGACAACATTGGTTTCTGGGCATGAATCAGATGATCTGTTTTCTGGATGTGAATCAGATGATCTGTTTTCTGTGTGTTAATCAGGTGATCTGGTTTCTGTGTATTAGTCAGGTGGTCTGGTTTCTGTGTTAATCAGGTGATCTGTTTTCTGTGTGTTAATCAGGTGATCTGTTTTCTGTGTGTTAATCAGGTGATCTGGTTTCTGGGTGTTAATCAGGTGATCTGTTTTCTGTGTGTTAATCAGGTGATCTGTTTTTTGTGTGTTAATCAGGTGATCTGGTTTCTGGGTGTTAGTCAGGTGATCTGGTTTTCTTCCAGAAATATATTTTTGGGTTTTCCCCGGGAACTCCGGTTTCTCCCAACAGCAATAGACTAAAAAAAAAAAAAAAAAAAATAGTCGAAATTTGTCTAAAATATTTAGAAATTCACTCTTGGTGTAAATCAGGTGATCTGGTTTCCTCCCAACAGATTTCCTCAATTAACTAAATACTCAAAATAAAAAGAAATGTATATGTTTTTGTCGGAGTCAAATGTAAATTTCTAAATGTGTCAATAAAAATAATGAATAAATAAATAAATCTAGTTGTTGATGAGGTGCATATTCCTTAGTGTACACAAACTACTGAATGACTCAAAGTGACTCAGTTGAAATGTTCTGCAGATTAAAATTAGCTACAAAAAGGCATATTAAACTTTTAACCATCAGAAAAATGTTACTTTACAATTTAACAAAACCAAAATCCCTTTTATAAACAATACATCATAAACCATGGCTTTTCAGATGTTCACGTGTCTATAAAACTGTTAACAAGCAAGTTACTCATCACATCCAGTGTGCCTGTACACACAAATACAGATCGAAAGTAGAACACGGTGGTTGGCATTACATACTGTCGCTAGCATTATGTAGGGTAGTTAGCATTGCATGTGGTAGCAAGCATCATAAGGGAGCTACTATCGGTAATGCGGTAGTGACCAACAAATGATGAGGAAGTGATGTTAAATCTTCACAAATATTTGGATTTTCCTGGTTTTCCAGGATGCGTGGGAACCCTGCAAAGCCGAATTTCTTTACTGACTTGACTGACACACACATTGACTCTAACAATAAGGTACACCTTTTTAATTGTAGAATATGATAATAGTTAAACGCTCAGTGAAATGGGACGATGGGAACGAAGAAAAGGTCAGTTTTTCAGAAGGAGTATATGCAATGAATAATGATGTGCAGTAGTGTCATTAGGCTTATTTCAGGGGCCTCGCTAAAAATATTCTTAAGCCCCCAATGATTTGTTTTATTTTATTTTACTTTTTTAAACAAAAATAGTGTAGGTAAATTCAATATAAAATGGTCAGAATATAAGTTTAAACTAGAAAACCATAGCGGTTATGTAGGGCCCTCATGGTATATCGCGGTTGGGTATCAGATGGGGACGGCAAAGTGCGAGCAGGGGGCAATAAGCATCAAGTGATTTGGCCAATACACAAAGGAGTTCTGACCATTCAATGGTTCAATGTGGAAATCATGCCAAAATGAAGAGTGGAAACAAAATGGCCGACTTCCTGTTTGGAATAGATGGTGCAAGAGACTTTTTTGTGCATCTGGTCAAGTTACACATGTGTACCGATTTTCCTGTTCCAACTCCATAAAAACCCCTATGAGGAGGGTTTTTTGAAGAATTCAAGGGGGCGCTGTGGAGCCATTTTGCCCCTCCCGTAGACGTGGCTAAATTGATGTGATTGATGTGATTTGAGTTGAAACATCATGATTCAACATCATATAATGAGTTTTGGGTATGTTCCGTAGATTCATAATGTATTCTTTGTCTTTTTGAGCTTTTCAGGGCGAGAAAAGGTGTTTGGGGCATTTTCAGGATGATTTAAGCATAGGAAAGCTGATTTGCCTTCATTCATCGTTCAGAATCATTTTTTCCACAAAATATTGCTTATTCTTGTTAGATTTGAGTAGAAACATCATGATTCAACACCATATAATGAGTTTTGGGTATGTTCTGTAGATTCATTGGGGCCCGAGTGCACCGTGAAACAGGTCCGCAAGGGACCTATTGAACTGTAGTGTTTATTAGGGCCCGAGCCGACTGTGAAACAGGTCCACAAGGGACCTATTGAAACTATAGTGTTGATTGGCAAAGCCAGCCTTGCGAGCACGGCGGCACATATTACTATTCCTTTTGGGGGGGTCTCCCAAGATTCTTAGCATTCATTCCAAAAACATATATAAATGATGAAAAATGATTAAAAATAAAAACATCCCAAAATCATAAAAGAAGTGTGTTTTAGCCAGCAACGCTTGGCGTATATTAGGATTCAGGGCGAGAGTTGGAATGAATGGGGAAAGGGTCAGACTTCAAACTTTTACCTTCAGTGAACAAACAGTCACTGCTGCCTCATACTTTCACCTAGAAACTCCATTCAACTTGCAAAACGCAGCAAATTTACCTGACTACATCTTCATAATTCATCATCATGTCATAAAATGTACCGTTTGTCCATCAGATCGATTTATTCGGAGCATGGAAAATGTCAAAATAAGAGGTTAACATGGGTGTCTGTTACGTGCACTAGAGTGACACAACTACACACCTAGAGTGGAGAGCACTTTCAGGATCGTCTCAATTTTTAAAATCGCGATTGTGAGGGCTACGTTCACTCCACCGACAGAATTTTACAGCAAAACGTTGGAAATTTCGTCCCGGTCGTAGCAATGTGTGTCTTATGAGTGTGAAATTTGTACTTTTTGCTCCACGGCCTTAATTTTTACCCCACTTCCCAAGATTCTCTCCATAGGGTCCAATGTTGTTAAATCCTGAAAAAGCAGAAAAACCTCTTGTGTTTAACCTGCCATTGTCGGTCTTCTGAATTGGCTAGAGAGGCAAAATTTGCACCGTTGCGATCCTCGCGAGCTCCTGCCGTGTCTCGTCCAAACCCCAAAGCCATACTCCTTACGGTTCTTGACTTATTCAGAGGAATTCAACATGGTCCGACTCAGCTTGAAATCATTGGCAGTCATTGAGAGCCAGTGAGGGAGACAGACCAGGGGCGTGCCTAGACTTTTTCATAGGGGGTTAGGGTTAGCCGGGGATGGGACATTGGTTTGATTCCAGTCTTGGATATGTCAAAGATTTTTGTGAGCCTTTCTTCTTTCCTCTCTGGACACTGTTGAGGTGCTGATTTATTCTCTCTCTACCGCTGTTGTGGTTTATAGTCAGTTTTTGCATGTTGTGATCTTATAACATTTGAAGTGTTCATGTAAATATTACTGCTTAGGCTTCAGAGGCATATTTGGTGACTTTGGTGATTTAAATGGGGCGTTTTGTCTCCTTAGTGCGATTTTCGGGGTATGGTCTTCACATGTACATGCAGAGATATCATGTATAGCATGCTGAAAGTCATTTATTTATTGTTCATTCTTAATATTTGTTGATATACAAGCCTGTTTGTCGGACATTTTTCTCCTTACTGTGATTTTCTATGGTCACTAGTTGTGTTTTTTTTGTCGCTAATGTGGGTAATCTGGAGCTAATGTAGCTAAATTGCTCTGTGGCTAATCACCTTGCCAGAATACATGTGTAGGGTTTGACTGGTCAGCTGGTTCATCAATGGCAAGGATGCTAGAAACAGCACCATGAGAAATAAACCTAAAATTATTCTTTTTTTTTTAATCTGTAAGTGCATTTGTGGTAGCATAAATGTGTTTTGGATATCTTAAGGTCACACAGGGTGTGATCTTTGTCATGAGTGTTTTGTTTGGGCTGGTTGTTGTTTTGTTTTGTGGTTGTGTGAGGAAAAGGGAGTATACTGTGATTTGGTCAAACTTTTGGAACAATGCAATTAAGAAACAACACATTATTTGTCCCTGTCAAAATTGGTTTCACAATTCAAAATTAAAACATAATCCATTTGTAATTTGCTTCTTTTTACAGCTATTCACTGTGAGAGAGCCACCTACTGTCATCACCTGCTGTCATCACCTGCATCCATCTCCAGATCACCTCACTGACTTCATTCACACACACACGCATTAAAGACATATTACACATTACATTGATTCAACGGATAAGTGAGTAATTTCTGCCGTTTCTGCTTTCCCTGGAGATAACCCAGTTTTTCTAACTGTTTTTCTTTTTCTTTCAGACCTGCCAGGATGCCACGGAGGGAGGCGGCTCGGAGGCCGCCAAGAGGAGGTGGACGATGGTGGATCCGGCCGTGGACCCGGTCACTCAGCTGGTACCTACACTATGAATTCCAGTAGACTATATCAGATTAGGAAAAATACTGATGCATTAATCCAGTTTTAGATTATGTCAGTTTCTCTCAGTGCTGTGTGTATGTTTGTAATTGTGTTTGATTGCTCATATTTTTTCAGACATCGGTGCCTGCCACAGCCTGGACACCCAAGTCACCTGCTACGAAGGTATGGCTTTTATTTATGGCTTCAGATTTCAGATGTGTGTATGCATATGGATGTGGTACATATGAATGTGTGTCGTACGTGTGTGTGCCGTGTGTGAGTGAGAGTGACACATTTATAGGTTTGAGTAATCTTAACTTGTGCTGTTTGTGATAGGTGGTGAAGCTCCAGGCCTGCCCTTTGCCTGTCCAGGTAATTTTAAAACAACTGATATTTTTAAATCATTTTAACTTAACTGATAAACTACTGATAACCTGTGACAGAATTTTTTTTCAGTCTATTACGAGTATTAAAACAGGCTGTACAAAATACAAATTTGCATGCAACATTTTATACTGTTTGACAGAGGTGTTAATTCCTCATTTTGAATCCTCATTTTATCTGGTCTGATAATTTACATGACTTCATCCAATGTTATTTTTCATGTCATCCTACTGCAGATGTCAGGTCCCATGATCTGCCCGGAAGGACGCCCTCGGCCTTCCACGGACTTCCAAGCACATACGTAGTTAACAATAATATTATTCTCACATTGTTTAATCTCTGACTTTAACCTTCTTCGTTTCTTTGTGTTTCTTCCAAGGCCATGGGACGGGCTACCGCCACCACGTGAGGAGATGGCCAACCTCTGAGGTGACCGGACGGAGCCACAAGCTGGTCATCCCGCAGGCATCCCCAAGAAAGAAGGTACTTTGGTTTTGTGCTTCATACACAAACATTACACAGTAAAAAAAGTCTGTCATTGTCACTCATCCTCTCCTTTTTGTGTTTGCAGTTTGCCCTTTTGGTTGTTGACTCCCATCTACGTGCTATCGTTGATGGGTTTGTCACCATGCCAGAGGGAGACATCTCCTTTGGCGTGATGTCCACTCCTGGGGCGTGTGCAGCAGAACTGCGTCAGGAGGTGCTGCGTTCAGTTCTGCCCCGCACACCTGACGTGGTCTGCCTCATCACCCCGGGCAACGACCTGACTGCTAGCAGGACCATCGGCGAGGCTGCAGCTGACTTCCAGAAGCTGCTGACCTCTGTCTGCAACCGCTGGGGAAATGCAAGTTTTTGTTTTTTTCAGTGCATCCTTTACAGTGAACCATTTTGGTACAGTTATAATATGTAAAAAAAAAAATTCTGCAGGTGGTTGTGCTGGACTGACCATCGAGGAAGCCCAGCAAGAGCTCCTGCGTCAGGAGTTCAACCGCGTGGCAGCGCGTGCAGGTAAGAATAAAGACATAATAATAGACTGAAATGTTTCTGGTTGAGGAAAACAAATGTGATGTGTATTATACATTTTGTATTAACATGCAATTTTTTCAGAGTGCTGATCATGTATTTTTTTTTTCTTTTTTCTGAGGTGTTTGGTACCGGTCCATCACCAAGCACTTTCCGCTGACACAGCTGGAGCTCTGGTGTACAGATGGGGTAAGTTAAATTTTTGGTATCAGTATCTTTAAAAGTACACTTGTAATAATGGCTGGAGCACACATAAATCTTGTATATATGTCTGCCAGGTGCACCTGAGTGACGCTGTGGGGATGGAGATCCTGGTGCAGTTGCTGTGGGCTGCTGTCCATCCAGTGCCAGTTTCTCCTCGGCCCCTCATCACCTCCCAGGCCATTTTCCCAGAAAGTGGTTGTGAAGGGCAAGGTCACCACGCCACGCCCTTCCAATCCTTTCCATTGGACACTTGTTGGCCAGAAGGTAATAAATCACTCTGTTTTTGGATCACTTTGTTGTATTTTGAGGGGTATTTAGACACAGTTTCATGTAACAGATTGTTCCAAAAATTTATGTCATTGTTACAGACTAAGCTGCCACGCCAGACCACCCCGGATCACAGCAGGGCCATGGTTCACCAGCAGGTCAGTTGTGACATAATATCAGAATATCAATTAAATCAAAATAAATATTGAATTTCAGGAATTCTGTATGTGTGATCAATAATGATTTGCACTTTGTTTAGCAGGGAGACCTGCTTGGTTCCATCCCTGTAAATCCTGTGTGGTTCAGCCCTGGCATTCTGGATGCCCTGAATGCGACTGCTTCAGCACCTGGCGGTGTGGAGCAGTCACCAGTTCCCAAGGGCAAGAAGGTATTTTAAAATACTGAAGACACTAAACATTTTACATGTCTTAATTAATCAAAGCTAATCATAGAAGAACTTTGGCTTGAATGTTTTCTTTGCTTTGCTTTTCCATACATCAGAAATGTGCTGTGGACCGTGACCCGAGAGGTGCTGGCACCAGGAAGAGACAGGAGAAATGTCAGGTGTGTGTCATTATTATTACTTCTTATTATTACAGGAAGGATCTCAAATTAATTGAAAGTTAGTCAGTTCATTTCTACTCACTGTTGCCTTACAGAGATAGTGGACATAAAAACATATCTTATTGAAATTTTCTAATAAGTTAATTATCATGATTTCTCTTGAAGTGGAGGCGACCCCCGCTGACGTCATTCTTTTGGATCGCGCACTAGACCTGGTAATTATTATTGATATTAATTATAACAATTATCCACTGCATACGCACAGACAAATGTGAACTATCTCTGCTAATAAGGGGTCCATTAAAAATTTATTGCATTATTACTGCGTTGACCAGAAGACACAGTGCTTACGTAGGCCATTAACAAATTGCCACATTGTTTTTAAAAATGTTATTAATGACCATTATCATAGTAATGATTCACATTTTGCATTGCAGAAATTGCATTAGAAATTGAAATATTTGCAATAATTGATTGCAAGTAAAACTGCTATTGCTGAAATCATGACAGGATCCTGCCATTGGAGGGAGCATTGATGGACCACGCATCTCGTCTGTGAGAGCCACGTAACACCAGGGGGACTACAGATTTGTGAGTTTTTCCCGTGGTCACCAGTGCACTTGTATGGCTCTCACATTTCTTGCCTACCACAACGAAGGGTCGCATATTGACACAGCATTGCTTGATAGAGTGCTTGAGCAGGGCAATGCTCTCTATGTCGGCATCAAAGAACAGCCTGTGGCAGATGGCACCTTTGTGACCAACCACTTAACTGTTGAAGAGATGCCAAAACAAGTTCTCACAGAGGAAAACATCTGATGTACAAACCTCAGCTGTGAGAATAGAGTACCTGCTATCCCAAGGAGGCAGTCCTTGATGACAAATGGGATTGCTTCTTGCCACACAACTCCAGTGTCTGTCGGAGGATGTCAGCCATGCATTCCTCCTTGTGGCTCCAGAGTGCTGTTGTGGAAATTCTCTGTCAGGATGGTCTAATTTCCACAGGGTTCTTTAACTACACGAGAGTCCAGTAAATAATTTCACTGATTCCGTTGCCCAAAGAGTTGCTTTTAATATCTGTCTGCAGAACAGAGATGAGGTTTCAGACACAGCAAGTGTGAGTGGAAGCCCATGCAGAGTAACAGAAGAGGGTGTATTTAACAGCCACAGTAATCAGGAGACACAGACACGTTGTCAAGGACTTCAACACAGAATGAGTTGGCAGCGCCAAGTCCTGGGCTTATCAGTCCAGGGCAGAGTGACATAATGTGCCGCTGTCTTCAGAAATGCATACTTTGATTGTATCAGCATGAGTTCACACATAACAACTTATACAATCAGGCATGAGTTCATACATAACAGCTCCTGACACATTCTGCAAAATTTCCATCACATTTCCTCCCTTTTGTTCCTACAGGAACACCTAAGTAAATACGAAGTTTACTGAAAGCATCAAACATCAGATTGAACCTTCTGCAGGGTCTTAAGATCAAACAAAAACAGTTGCATTTGTTCTTGCGAGAATAGAACTCTCTGGCTATAGCAAAGCTGAGACAGACAGAACGGGGATTCTAGAATTACACAAGTGATATTACATTACTGTATATTAATCAGTGCAGATAACAACCATCATCATAAAACAGAATGAAAGAAAAGACTCAGAGTAAGAACCTGTTCCCGGGCCTATACAGGCCATCGGGCAGTCGCCTCACCAAGTCATTATAACTTTATGATTCTCACATGTCCATGCTGTAAAACAAACAGATCCAATGCATCTCAGTTCTTCTCAGAGGTCACACCTATCAATGGTTACACCGCAAATTCAGGCGAAAACCCTTTTCTAGGGAAAAATTCCTGAATGACCCTCTCATAGAGCCCAGAGGAGAAAAACCCCATTCGTGTCAGATGAGGGGAAAACACCTCCGTGGTCTCCATGGGAACGATCACCATTCTGGGCTTGCAGTGAACCTGGTTGTAACACAGAATAAACAGACATTAGAATCATCATAAAGGCATTATAATCACATGAATATTTATGAAAATGTTGAAAAGTTGACTGTATGCTGGTGCAGATGTCTTTAGATTTCTTTGTTTCTTGTTCGCTGTTCTGGCATCATGGTTTCGTTGGAACAGAGCGTTTACTTTCACCATCTGTTCAGTTGGTGACTTGGCACGTCACATGTAGCAGGGAGCACTTTTACCTCCTCCTGATATTGTGGATCTCCAGGTGGTGGGTCAGTTGGAGCTGGTACTTTTGCAGTAGGACGTGTAGATTCATGTTGCTCTTTCTGCAACCTTCACTGCTGTGTGTGTCGTGAGGAGGATCTGGAACGGGCCTTGCCAGCGTCTGTGTTTCCATCTTTTCATTCTGAAGTCTTTCACGACCACGTAGTCTCCTGGTTGGAGCCGATGCAGTGGACCTTCAGCTTGACCAGGGAGTGCAGCAGACACTTGTTGTCTCAGTGATGACTCCCCTTTATTAACATCATTGCTCGTCGTCAGATCCTGGTGGTAGGATGGACAACAGTCCCTCAATTTCAGCTGAACACTGGACCATCTTCTTTTATAGTTGAAATCAATCTGACCCCTTTTGAGGTGCACTGGTTAAACTGGCTGTCTGTATCCTGGATGTCTCATTTCCACCTTCCCTCAGTGTGTCTGCAAAATACAATAATGGCAAAACAACACAACAAGCAACAATAGCAAACATAGATAAAACAAACCATTAAGTGTTATTTTACTCAAGACTTCCAGCTATAATTTCAAAATAAAAGCCCTTCAGTGTTTTTGCCTGTTGATAGAACTGTGTTTATTAACATGAGACCTTTATTTTGACATACAGTATGTACAAGAATAAATACTCAGTGTAAGCTTGACTAGCTTTATGTAGAAAGACCGATGTATAGAGTTTATTCTGAAGAACCAACTGGACTGATATCTGCGTTCAATCTTCAGTCTTTTATAAACTTCACTAACATCCCACCTGTGAGACACTAATGAGTCTATATAGTGACCTCGATGCTTTCAACACTACAGTTGTATATCAGAAACATTTAGCCTTGTTATACTTAAAATATATGGCTAGCTCAAAGTCATTACCAAAAACCAATAATAACCATAACGCTAATGTGGCCCTCGATGAAATGGAGTTTGACACTCCTGTTCTAGTGGATATGGAGGCTTTAGCACACTGACTGAGGCGGTACCTCGTGTGTCCTCTATCCAGTCGGAGGGTCTCACACCCTTACCCGAATGTTGTCGTCGTCATCCTCTGTTGTCACTCTTTTGTATGGAGAGATGCTACCAGTACAGCTAGTGCACCATAGTATGACACATGATCGAGTTTTGTGAGGTCTAGAGGCGTCCCCCTGAGACCCACTATTGCAGGACTCTCAAGCGTGTCCTGTGCAAAGCTTGAACAGTAAAAACCCTATACTATTGTTGGTGGAGGCTCTGATAGACATCAAAGCAATAAGCAAGGCCTCAACTGAGATTAATTTGGAATCTACGCAGATTTTTGCCAATTTTTACTCTTTCAACTTGACCTTGGGCCTGCCAAACCTAGGTAGATAGTGATTCATAAAAACCTTACAAACTTTATTAACCAAAAAAGAGTCAGTTCACTGTAAGAAATGATTCTGTGGTCATGTAGATCTGAATGAATGTATTAGGTAAAATACATTCAATATGATTGTGATTTTGATTTTGAAGCAGATATTTGCCGTGTACATGGATGTGGAGCAACGCGTCTAAAGCACAAAAATGAATTGTTAATAAAATTCTTGAGTATTTCTTAATTTCTGTACTTTCTGGGCCATAGACTGAATATTCTTAAAAAGGAAAAGAATATTTAGACTAAATTCAGTGCATTTATTATGGTGTGTTGCGCCTCCTATACGGTAAGCGTATTGCATCATTTCCGCTCTCAGCCGCTACTCTGTTGTTTCCTACAGCACTCTGAGCTGCTCTGCCACAAAAATAGTTTTGTTACTGTCTTAATCCACAGTGGTTAACGTCCCGCCGTACATTTGTAGTGTACTAATCCTATCAAGCACTCTAAAACTTCCCTAGACTTTCCCTGTAACTCGTTGGTGTTTTCCAGCGGCTTTTTTCGGCTAACAACTAGGTTCCATAGCCTAGTTTAGGAGCTATCTTAGCGTATAGCCATGGCTTCTCCTCTTCCTTCTCCTGCTTTCTCTTGCTCAGTGTGTCTCATGCTCAGTTATTCCTCTGCCTCCTTTAGTGATAATGGTACGTGTAATAAGTGTAGCATGTTCGCGGTTTTGGAGGCGAGGCTTAGCGAGTTAGAAGCCCGGCTCCGCACCATCCAAAGTAGTTATGCCTCCGTAGCTAGCCAGCCCCTAGCCGGTGCGAGCCGACCTAGCGTAGCTCCTGCTAGCCAGTCCCCGGCAACTCCCGAGCAGCCGGGAGAGTGGGTGACTGTCGAAGGAAGCGTAGCTTTAAACAGCCCACGGCTCACCACCGACCCCTTCACGTTTCTAACAAGTTTTCCCCACTCAGCGACACACCCGCTGAGAAGCCAACCCTGGTTATTGGCAGCTCTATTCTTCGAAACGTGAAATTAGCGACACCGGCAACCATAGTCAAATGCATTCCGGGGGCCAGAGCGGGCGACGTTGAATCCTATTTGAAACTGCTGGCTAAGGATAAGCGTAAATATGGGACTATTGTTATTCACGCTGGCGGTAATGACACTCGGTTATGCCAATCGGAGGTCACAAAAATTAACGTGGAATCGGTGTGTGCTTACGCTAAAACAATGTCGGACTCCGTAGTTTTCTCTGGTCCCTCCCTAGCTTGGCCTCTGATGACATGTTTAGTCGCATGTCATCCTTCCACCGCTGGCTGTCGAGGTGGTGTCCAGTTAATGATGTGGGCTTCATTGATAATGGAGCAGTTTCTGGGAAAACCTGGTCTGATGAGGAGAGACTGCATCCATCCTACTTTGGAAGGAGCAGATCTCATTTCTAGAAACATGGCCAAGTCTATTAGTCGACCTAACCCATGACAACCCAGGGTTGAGACCAGGAGACAGAGTTGTAGTTTAACACACTTCTCTGTGCTTCCATTCGAGCAGTCACCCACCCAGAACCCCATAGAAACGGTGTCTGTCCCACGACCACTGAAATCAGTTAAATCCATAGTAAACAAAAGGGGAGTTGAACAAAATAATTTAATAAAAATTAAATCCACTGCTGAAATAGTTAATCAAGACAGGAGAATTAAATGTGGACTTTTAAATATCAGGTCATTATCATCTAAAGCTCTACTAGTAAATGAATTAATATCTGATAACCAGGTTGATTTATTTTGTCTTACTGAAACCTGGTTGTGTCAGGATGATTATGTCAGCCTGAATGAATCCACTCCTCCTAGTCATATTAATACTCATATTCCTAGAGATACAGGTCGTGGAGGAGGAGTTGCAGCCATTTTTGATTCTAGTCTATCGATCAAACCTAAACCTAAATTAAACTATACGTCTTTTGAAAGCCTGGTTCTTAGTCTTTCTCATCTTAAATGGAAAACAGAGAAACCAGTTTTATTTGTTATAGTGTACCGTGCTCCAGGTCCATGTTCTGAATTTCTATCTGAGTTCTCTGAGTTTTTATCAACTTTAGTCCTGAGAACTGATAAAGTAATTATTGTAGGTGACTTTAATATTCATGTGGACATTGACGGTGACAGCCTTGGTACTGCTTTTATCTCGCTGTTAGATTCAATTGGCTTCTGTCAGAATGTTCAGGAACCAACTCACTGTTTTAACCATACCCTCGACCTGGTCCTGACCTACGGCATTGAAGTAGAACATTTATCAGTCCACCAACAGAATTCCTTCCTATCAGACCATTACTTGTTAACCTTTGAGTTTTTTCTTCTGGACTATGCTCCATCTGGTAAATCCATGTACACTAGATGTTTATCTGAAAGTGCTGTAGCCAAGTTTAAGGATATAATTCCGTTAGCTTTTAATTCAATATCTAATATCAATATACTTGAGGGCTCAGACTTCAGTCCTACTCAAATTGATAATTTGGTAGATTGTGCTGCAGACTCTCTGCGAGCATCTCTAGACTCTGTTGCTCCTCTAAAAAAGAAGATAGTAAAGCATAGAAAGCTGGCTCCATGGTATAACCCTCACACCCACAGTTTAAAGCAAGCAGCAAGAAGATTTGAAAGGAAGTGGCGTTTAACCGGTCTGCAAGTGTCTCGCCTGGACTGGCATGATAGTTTGAAAGCTTATAGGAAGGCTCTCCGTAAGGCCAGAGCAGCTTATTATTCATCATTAATAGAGGAAAATAAAAACAACCCCAGGTTTCTTTTCAGCACTGTGGCCAGGCTGACAGAGAGCCACAGCTCTATTGAACCATCTGTTCCCATAACCCTCAGTAGTAGTGACTTCACGAGCTTCTTTAATGAGAAGATTATAACTATTAGGGAGAAAATCAGTCACACTGTGCCTTTGACTGAAACTGCTTTGTCTTTAAACACAGGAAGCACAGGACTCATTGAAGAACTTGATGTATACTTGGACTGCTTTTCTCCCATAGACCTCCACAAACTGATTTCATTGATTTCCTCATCTAAGCCTTCTACTTGTCTCTTAGATCCCATCCCAACTTCACTGCTTAAAGAAGCTTTACCGTTACTGAGCACCTCTTTACTGAACATGATCAACTTATCTTTGCTGTCAGGCTATGTACCTCAGTCATTTAAAGTAGCCAGTAATCAAACCTCTTCTGAAGAAGCCTGGTCTTGATCCAGAGGTTTTAGCCAACTATAGACCAATATCCAACCTTCCTTTTCTCTCTGAGATCCTTGAGAAAGCAGTGTGCAGTCAGCTGTGTGACTTCCTCCAGAACAATAATCTATTTGAGAACTTTCAGTCAGGATTTAGAAAATATCATAGCACCGAGACTGCTCTGGTGAAAATTACTAATGACCTGCTAATTGCGTCAGACCATGGACTCGTCTCAGTACTTGTCTTGTTAGATCTTAGCGCTGCTTTTGATACTATTGACCACCATATCCTGTTGCAGAGATTAGAACATTTAACTGGCATCAGAGGAACTGCTTTAAGCTGGTTCAAATCCTACTTATCGGATCGATCACAGTTTGTTCACATTAATGATGAGTCCTCCATGCAGTCCATAGTCAGTTATGGAGTTCCTCAAGGTTCTGTGCTTGGGCCTATTCTATTTACTTTATATATGCTTCCTTTAGGCAATGTTATCAGGAAACACTCCATAAACTTTCACTGTTATGCAGATGATACTCAGCTATATTTGTCATTTAAGTCAGACGAATCCAGCCAGTTAGCTAAACTCCAAACATGTCTTCAGGATATAAAAACTTGGATGGCGCACAATTTCTTGTTGTTAAATTCAGATAAAACTGAGGTTATTCTAATTGGCCCTGAAAATCTCAGAAATAACCTATCTAATGACTTATTTACTCTAGGTGGCTTTGTACCAGCCTCGAACACCACTGTAAGGAATCTAGGGGTAATTTTTGACCAAGATATGTCCTTCAACGTCCACATGAAACAAACAGCTAGAACAGCTTTTTTCATCTGGCGCAACATTGCAAAAATAAGGCATATTCTCTCCCAAAACGATGCAGAAAAATTAGTCCATGCATTTGTAACTTCCAGGCTGGACTATTGTAACTCGTTATTATCAGGCTGCCCTAATAAGTCTATCAGGACTCTCCAGCTGGTCCAGAACGCTGCAGCACGTGTTCTGACCAGAACCAGGAAAAGAGACCATATTTCTCTGGTGTTAGCCTCTCTGCACTGGCTCCCTGTAAAATCTAGAATGGAATTTAAAATCCTCCTCCTCACCTACAAGGCACTTAATGGTCAGGCACCATCTTATCTTAAAGAGCTAATAGTGCCTTATAATCCTGCTAGAACTCTACGCTCTCAGAATGCAGGACTTCTAGCAGTTCCTAGGGTTTATAAAAGTAGAATGGGAGCTAGAGCTTTCAGTTATCAAGCTCCTCTTCTGTGGAACCAACTCCCTCTTTCAGTCCGGGAGGCAGACACCATCCCCTTATTCAAGAGTAGGCTTAAGACTTTCCTTTTTGATAGTGCTTATAGTTAGGACTGATCCAAGGTTGACTCAGGCTGCCTTGGATCAATCCTTAGTTATGCTGCTATAGGTCTAGACTGCCGGGGGACTTCCTCTGACACACTGAGCTTCTCTTCTTCTTCATTTCGATGCCTCCATTAAGTCATTTTACTAACTCATCTTCTTCCCCGGAGCCCCTGTGCTCCCAGCTCCCAGGTGTCCGTGAGCTGAGGCTACTTGTTGAGAAGGAGGTGGTGTCATCCAGGCTTCGTCTGTCCTGATGGTGGTGAGATGGAGAAGAGGCGATGCTGCTCAGGTTGTATCTGTTAGAGTAGTGGAGAAGAGGATGTGTTTCCTCTTCCTCCCTTTAACACATGCTGCAGATTAGTTTTGTGCCTCGTAGTCCCTGTGCGTTCTCATCTCACAGGTATCCATGGATCCAGTCTACCTGGTGGAGTAGTGGTTGTGCAGACCAGTCAGGCTTCATCTTCTGGTTCTGAGTGACGTGGTGGTGATGAGGTCATCCTGCGGAGGTTTCTCCTATTTGGTGTGGTGGAGTGGAAGATGTGCTGCCCAGGCTTCTTCTGGTTGGCATGGTGGAGAGGACGACATGCTTCTCATCCTTTGCTGATAGCTTGATGATGCTCTTCATCCCCTTGGACACTCTCATATAATTCTATATATACACACTGTATATTAGCTGTTGTTATATTGAGTTGGACATTTCCATACAATTTTGTATGTTAGTGTTAATGTGTTTTCATTGTTGTTATTCTGTACACATGGCATCTATTGCACGTCTGTCCATCCTGGAAGAGGGATCCTCCTCTGTTGCTCTTCCTGAGGTTTCTTCCGTTTCTTTTTCCCTGTTAAAAGGTTTTTTTTGGGGAGTTTTTCCTTAGTCGATGCGAGGGTCATTTGTAAAGGACAGAGGGTGTCATATCCTGTACAGATTGTAAAGCCCAATGAGGCAAATTCATAATTTGTGATATTGGGCTATACAAATAAAGGTGACTTGACTTGACTTTTCCACAAAATATTGCTTATTCTTCTTAGAATTGAGTCGAAACATGATGTTTCAACACGATATAATTAGTTTTGGTTGTGTTCTGTAGATTCACAATGTATCTGTTTTCTGTGTCTTTTTGGGCTTTTCAAGGCAAGGAAAGGCGTTTGGGGCAGTTTCAGCATGATTTACACATGGGAAAGCTGATTTACCTCTCTTGTCCATTCAGAAGCATTTTTTCTTCAAAATATTGCTTATTCTTGTTAGAATTGAGTCGGAACATGATGTTTCAACACGATATAATGAGTTTTGGTTATGTTCTGTAGATTCACAATGTATCTGTTTTCTGTGTCTTTTTGGGCTTTTCAAGGCGAGAAAAGGCGTTTGGGGCAGTTTCAGCATGATTTACACATGGGAAAGCTGATTTACCTGTTTTCTTCAATTTGAAGCAATTTTTCCACAAAATATTGCTTATTCTTGTTGGAATTGAGTCGAAACATGATGTTTCAACACGATATAATGAGTTTTGGTTATGTTCTGTAGATTCACAATGTATCTGTTTTCTGTGTCTTTTTGGGCTTTTCAAGGCAAGAAAAGGCGTTTGGGGCAGTTTCAGCATGATTTACGCATGGGAAAGCTGATTTACCTCTAGTCTTCATTCAAAAGCATTTTTTCCACAAAATATTGCTTATTCTTGTTAGAATTGAGTCGGAACATGATGTTTCAACACGATATAATGAGTTTTGGTTATGTTCTGTAGATTCACAATGTATCTGTTTTCTGTGTCTTTTTGGGCTTTTCAAGGCGAGAAAAGGCGTTTGGGGCAGTTTCAGCATGATTTACACATGGGAAAGCTGATTTACCTGTTTTCTTCAATTTGAAGCAATTTTTCCACAAAATATTGCTTATTCTTGTTAGAATTGAGTGGAAACATGATGTTTCAACACGATATAATGAGTTTTGGTTATGTTCTGTAGATTCACAATGTATCTGTTTTCTGTGTCTTTTTGGGCTTTTCAAGGCGATTAAAGGCGTTTGGGGCAGTTTCAGCATGATTTACGCATGGGAAAGCTGATTTACCTGTTTTCTTCAATTTGAAGCAATTTTTCCACAAAATATTGCTTATTCTTGTTAGAATTGAGTGGAAACATGATGTTTCAACACGATATAATGAGTTTTGGTTATGTTCTGTAGATTCACAGTGTATCTGTTTTCTGTGTCTTTTTGGGCTTTTCAAGGCGAGAAAAGGCGTTTGGGGCAGTTTCAGCATGATTTACACATGGGAAAGCTGATTTACCTCTCTTGTCCATTCAGAAGCATTTTTTCTTCAAAATATTGCTTATTCTTGTTAGAATTGAGTGGAAACATGATGTTTCAACACGATATAATGAGTTTTGGTTATGTTCTGTAGATTCACAATGTATCTGTTTTCTGTGTCTTTTTGGGCTTTTCAAGGCGAGAAAAGGCGTTTGGGGCAGTTTCAGCATGATTTACGCATGGGAAAGCTGATTTACCTGTTTTCTTCAATTTGAAGCAATTTTTCCACAAAATATTGCTTATTCTTGTTAGAATTGAGTGGAAACATGATGTTTCAACACGATATAATGAGTTTTGGTTATGTTCTGTAGATTCACAGTGTATCTGTTTTCTGTGTCTTTTTGGGCTTTTCAAGGCGAGAAAAGGCGTTTGGGGCAGTTTCAGCATGATTTACACATGGGAAAGCTGATTTACCTCTCTTGTCCATTCAGAATTATTTTTTTCTTCAAAATATTGCTTATTCTTGTTAGAATTGAGCCGGAACATGATGTTTCAACACGATGTAATGAGTTTTGGTTATGTTCTGTAGATTCACAATGTATCTGTTTTCTGTGTCTTTTTGGGCTTTTCAAGGTGAGAAAAGGCGTTTGGGGCAGTTTCAGCATGATTTACGCATGGGAAAGCTGATTTACCTCTCTTGTCCATTCAGAAGCATTTTTTCTTCAAAATATTGCTTATTCTTGTTAGAATTGAGTCGGAACATGATGTTTCAACACGATATAATGAGTTTTGGTTATGTTCTGTAGATTCACAATGTATCTGTTTTCTGTGTCTTTTTGGGCTTTTCAAGGCGAGAAAAGGCGTTTGGGGCAGTTTCAGCATCATTTACGCATGGGAAAGCTGATTTACCTCTCTTGTCCATTCAGAAGCATTTTTTCTTCAAAATATTGCTTATTCTTGTTAGAATTGAGTGGAAACATGATGTTTCAACATGATATAATGAGTTTTGGTTATGTTCTGTAGATTCACAATGTATCTGTTTTCTGTGTCTTTTTGGGCTTTTCAAGGCGAGAAAAGGCGTTTGGGGCAGTTTCAGCATGATTTACGCATGGGAAAGCTGATTTACCTCTCTTGTCCATTCAGAATTATTTTTTCTTCAAAATATTGCTTATTCTTGTTAGAATTGAGTCGGAACATGATGTTTCAACACGATATAATGAGTTTTGGTTATGTTCTGTAGATTCACAATGTATCTGTTTTCTGTGTCTTTTGGGCTTTTCAAGGCGAGAAAAGGCGTTTGGGGCAGTTTCAGCATGATTTACGCATGGGAAAGCTGATTTACCAGTTTTCTTCAATTTGAAGCAATTTTTCCACAAAATATTGCTTATTCTTGTTAGAATTGAGTCGAAACATGATGTTTCAACATGATA
>MU838933.1:118517-153914 GCA_029721515.1 Synanceia verrucosa | reverse complement strand
GCATAACCATTGTTTTTGATGACTGCAGCCATGCGTCTTGGCATGCTCTCCACCAGCTTCTGACATTGCTCTGCTGTCACAGCAGCCCATTCCTGTTGGACAAATTCAAACAAATTTTCTTTGTTTTTGGGCTTGTGGTTCTCCATTTTGAGTTTGATGATTTTCCACAGGTTTTCAATTGGATTAAGCATGGTGCGAATGTTGTGGTTCTCCATCCAGGCTTTAACTGACCTTGCCGTGTGGCAAGGGGCATTGTCTTGTTGGAAAATCCAGTCATTCGAGGCAGGAAAGAGTTTTCCAGCTGATGGAAGAAGACTGTTTTCAAGGGTAGTCCTGTACTTGACCTGGTTCATTCGGCCTTCACACAATTGCATTTGCCCTGTTCCACTCAGACTGAAACAACCCCAGATCATGACTGATCCACCCCCATGTTTTACTGTAGGGGCAAGACAGTCTGGGTTGTAAGCTTCTCCAGGCTTCCTCCTAACCAGTAAGTTGGCTGGAGTGGGCATCAATTCAAAATTGGATTCATCACTGAAGAGAACCTTAGCCCAATCATCAACAGTCCAATCCTTGTGGTCTCGAGCAAAGAGTAACCGGGCCTTCCTCTGCCTTTCATTGATGAAGGGCTTCTTGCGTGCTCTGTGTGACTTCAAACCAGCTTCAACAAGTCGGTTTCGAACTGTCCTTGCCGAGCAAGTCACATTTCTCGACAGTGCCCACTCATTTTTAAGGTCCCTGGAGGTCTGACGACGATTCCTGACACAGGAACGGATGAGTGCACGGTCATCTCGTGGGGTAGAAAGACGTTTCCTGCCACGGCCAGGTAGCAATTTGGTAGTGCCATGTTCAGCTTGTTTTTTTTTGTTGGAATGAACGGCTGTCTTGGAGATCTTCAGTTTTTTCGCTACCTGTCTCTCACACATGCCAATTTCCAGCAGTGCCAAGATGGCTGCCTTTGTTGCTTCACATAATTCTTTTGTTTTAGGCATTATGTGAGAGCTGACAACTTCTGAGTTGTGCTACGGCTTGAATGTAAGCAGGAAACCACTCTAGGCCTTTGCATGTGCAGTGCTGCTTGTGACATGAAATGGCCTCTTATATACCCTGGGAATCAATTAAGCTTAAGAATGTCAAATAGGACATAAAGTATTATGTGACCAGCTGCATTTTTTGTTGTGTTCATTGTATTATACGTTTGTGGTACCAGATATTAGAATGAACAAGAAATTGAAGAAAACAAGGGTGGTCTAATAATTTTTTCCATGACTGTATATATATATATATATATATATATATATATATATATATATATATATATATATATATATATATATCCCCCCGCCCTCAGGGATGAGGTGGAGCAGCTGGCAGTGTGGTGTCAAAATAACAACCTGCTCTTCAGCACAGTAAAGACCATGGAGCTCATCATGGTCTTTAGAAAGAATAGTAACAACATCCAGCTACTCATCATAAACAGGGACTGTGTGGAGAGGGTCTCAGACTTCTGCTTCCTGGGAGTCATGGAAGACCTGACCTGGGGAACTCACACTGCTGAGCTGGTGAAGAAGACCCAGAACAGACTTAAGCTCCAGTGGGTCATACGGGTTGCCCAGCAGATAATTGGTTGTCCTCTCCCTTCACTAGAAGAGCTGCCCATTGTTTCAGGAAAACTAAGAGGATCTTTTAGGTCCCTTCACACCCTGGACACAGACTGTTTAAATATCTGGCTTCAGGTAGACGTTTCAGATCCATAAAAGCCAAAACAGACTCAGTCTACCATCACCCTGATAAATGCTGCTAGATAATCTTTATGTTTAATACATGTTTCATGTGCAATACAATGTATTAATGATTGTGTGCTTGCTGTTAGTTTAGGTTTTTGTGTTTTTTTCTGGCATACTTGTATTTATTATTCTCTTTTTCTTACCATTTATTTTTTTATTTAAATGACTAGGATTAGACCTTAATTTCGTTGTACGTTATCTTAGATTGCTACGATGACAATGACAGATTGTGATATTTGTATATAGTTTGATTACATCTCAATTTTACCTGTTATGTTACATTTGCACTATTTGGGTCTCTGGGAATACAAAGCACTGGTGTAGCTCTCTGTATAATTTTTCAGTTTGTTTTGAAGAGTTGTAGCTGATAAGGTTAAAAAAGCCTGCAAATGCACATTGTGTATGGGAAACATTTGTATATAGTTTTACTGTATTTCAATTGTATTGAAATATGTACATATGTGCAAAAAATAGTTCATTGCGCTTTTGTGATTCACTGTCAAAAAGGACATGATGGTCTTCATAACCACCTGCGTTATCCCAGGAAAAAGCGGCTGTGCCTTCAAGTGGAAAAATAGCAGTTAAAAACAGATATTGGTTAGCCATAAACTTCTATATTAAGAATTGAATCATAGCTCTGAAGAACAGTTTAAAGTAATAATTTAACATATGCTGATACCTCTGATACTTGTCACGTGTTAAATCTTAGGATTCCCAAATTATTTCATTATTTGAAACAAAACAAGTTTTGATTCTGTTCAGTGTTTCTGCTTGCTAGATTCTTTTTGTACACAAGATGTGCAACAAAGATGCTCAAGAGTTTAGAGCAGTTACATTTTCGTGCCAATGTCATCTCTTTAGCTCTAAAAGAAGGCAGAATCAAAGGAATTCTGTATATGACACTGGTTACAAGACCATGAGCAGAAAACAATGAAGTTTGACAGTGACAATTTTCACAGAAGAACATTAGAAATTCACAAAAATATTAAATTGAATTGAGATGAACTGGAAGTGAATTGAGGTGTCAGAGTTGAGATTAGCAGTTTGATGTTAGGTATGTGCTCTAGAGGGCTCAATCTTGGCTTGCACATTGCTTGGTCCTGGTTTCTACAGTCTACATTCACTGTCAGGCAAAGGTCATGTCATTGACCAACTTCTCATTTGTCTTATGCCTATGGAACATCAAAAATGTTTCTGTCACTTCAATATAAAGAGCCCAACAGTTCGGATTTCCATCCATCCATTATTTACTGTTTATCCTCATAGGGTCGCGGGGGGGGCTGGAGCCTATCCCAGCTGTCTTAGGGTGAGAGGCAGGGTACACCCTGGACAAGTCTCCAGTTCATCACAGGACACATACACCACCGTGCGTCCCAGTTCGGATTTCTGCCAGACAAATGTGGAAACTAGATATGTTTTGATGTTAGTGAGACCAACTGATCTTGGAAATGTATATTACTGTTCATATTACCACTCAAAACCACTTTCTCTCTAAAAGCTTCAGTTTATAAACACATTAATCTTCATGTTCTTCATTTTCAACATTTTCTTCTCTGAATTTATACATTTTCAACACCTGATTTATTTGTAGTTTAAGAAACTGGCTGTGAGTGTATTGTCAAAATATTCTCATTGTGTAAAACAGGAAATAAAATGCATACAATCATTTTTGCTGCCTTTTTATTTCAAAACAATGTTTAATTTGAAATATTTAAGAACTGAATCAAAACATTTACAAAAAAAATCCTATCTCCCAATTTATGTGAAAACATTTTCCCTCTTGCTTTTTACTTTTTCTTTACATCATCTTTTTGCCTGACATCTCTCTTGCTGTTTCAACTCTCAGCCCCATGATACCCTCTTCTCCTCAGACACCTCCCCTCCTCTTTCACTGCCTCTTCGCCACCTGGTCCTTTTCTCCTTGGATGCTCTCTCTCTGCTTTGACCTCTTTGTCTCCATGTTGTCCTCTTCTCCTCAGACACCTCCCTCCTCTTTCACTGCTTCTTCTCCACCTGGTCCTTTTCTCCTTGGACGCTCTCTCTGCTTTGACCTCTTTGTCTCCATGTTACCCTCTTCTCCTCAGACACCCTGTCTCCTCTTTCACTGCCTCTTCTCCATCTGATCCTTTTCTCCTTGGACGCCCTCTCCTTTGTCACTTTTTTCACGTCTTTTAATTTTCACTGTAGTGTCGCACAACTTGGTTTGATCAGAAGTCTTTTCTGTCTCCGATTTAGTCTCTACACAAACATTCTGTGAATGTTTCGCCAAGATGTTAGAAGTGGCTGGGCTTACATAAACCTGAATCACCTGCAAAAGAGTGACAAAAGATCAGAAATAAGTGGTCATAGAAAACATACCAAGTCCTATTCTCCAGATTTGTTAAAGTGTGCAGCCATTTTTGCCTTTTTTTGTAAATTATACACAGAAAGAATCCCTGTTATCAGACACATGCAATAGTGAAGACCAAGTTTCTTGATATCAGTGGCTTCAATGGAGAAAGGTGTTCAATGAAATTTGGTTGAACTAAACTTCATTTGTTCCCTGAAGCTCCAGTGTGACTCTAATCGTAATTACTGCCAATGTCTTTAAAGTGGGACGATTAAATTTTGTTTGCATGTTCTGTGTTCCTTATTTCTGAGAAGCTCCATAGTGCCACCATGGTACACTTTCAGTTTCAGCTTGCTAGCGTTAAATCCGTAGTAGGACTGTACAATTGAAAGTACCTTAAAAGCAGCCAAAAGCACTCAAAATCCAGAAAAGCAGTATACAATTGAAAAATCCAGTTTTTCATGGCAGAACATCAAACTTTCAAGCAGTGCCACGGCCACGCCCTTTGACCTACCAGCCTGATTTTTGGATATTATGTTTCCCAACATCTAATTTACAGCCTGGAGTTGAAATAATATCAAACGTTTATGTCATTTGCTTTTGAGGCATCTATTTGTGGGATATGGTAAAAAAGCACAACTTTTGCTCAAGGAGGCGCTTTTAACCGATTGTTGAAATTGCAAAAGCTTTATAACTTTTAAACTACACTAGTGTGGGCACCTGTGGCTGGAGTTTCAGCTGGCTACCTTAAAATTCGTAGGAGGAGTATGCAATTGAAAATACCTTAAAAATTGGGCCAAAATCACAAAAAAAAAAGTTCAAGTCAAAATGGTGGACTTCCTGTTGGGTGTGGCCCCTGGGTCCAGGGGGCTGTTTTGTTTGTCTTGGGAACTACATAATCCTACCGAATTTCATAGCTTCGGTGAAACACAGGGGTGGGGCTTAATGTTTGAAAATTTCTAGGGGGCGCTACAGAGGTGTTTTTTGGTGGGTCTCCATTTTGACAGTAGATTCTTTAAGAGGACACCCCTGTTGATCTGTATAGTAAATTTCATGAGGCTGTGTTTTTCTAAGGTTATCCCAGAATGCTAATTTTTTTGAGAATATAGTGCCACCTTGGTGCACTATCAGGAAACATGTTGATAATTTTTTTGCAGCTTTGTCAATGTGTCAGGAGTGTCCTGAAGCAATTTTAGCTGCATCACCTAAATTTCGAAGGCGTTACAGGCCAAAAGTCACAAAATGTGTTAGCCTTTACCTCTAGGTGGCGCTATGACATACAGAAGTGAGTTTGGTGTCAATGCATTCAGGGCGAGACTATTATTGAACATTAGAAATATAGTGGGGGTGGGACCAATTAAAGCATAGTTATGGCAAATTAAAGCATTAAAGAGACATGCCTTAAGGCCAATTTATAGTTCTTTGTAAAGTGCCGTACGTAGAGAGGGAGAGCCTCTCTTCCTCTCCAAGCATAGGAACTTTTTTTAACTGTCTGACAATCCGTCAAGGGAAGACGGAGACGACAAGGGCTGTGATTGGTCCTCTAGTTGTACCCCTGCAGTGAAATGCAGCCCCTTGCCCTACACAGAAACAGACAGACAGGTCGCCTCTGCAACAGTGCGGAAAGGACAGGAACTAAAGTATTGATTACTCTTGTGAAACGCAAGTCAAATACATTCAACTCGCTCAATCCATTTAATTAATTTACTGATTATGACTGGGGTATATTTCCACAGATCATACAGAAAGTTGTTGGTTTGCATTCGCTATTATCCGAGAACATCTGTTATTTTCTCTCTTTAGAGGATTTTTAAAGACTGAAAGCAACCGATGTTCTTCTCTTCCCTTATCTCCCTCACAAATAATTAAATCATAAAATAGTGTTTTCCCCTGCTTTTATCTGCGATATTAAGGCAAATTGCTTCACTTTCCGAGGGGGTGCATTTCATGGCAGGGCTGCACAACACACATCACGACGGAGAACTGCGAGGGCTCAAGGGTTCTCCGTAGCTACGGAGTTGGATAAGGTATTACACAGTTGGAGAAGTACATGTGGAGTGTGGAGTTTGCATGTTCTCCCCGTGTCTGCGTGGGTTCTCTCCAGGCACTCCGGCTTCCTCCCACCATCCAAAAACATGCATGGGGATTAGGCTAATTGGGTAACTTAAATTGACTTTAGGTGTGAATGTGAGTGTGAGTGGTTGTCTGTCTCTGTGTGTGCCCTGCGATGAGGTGGTGACTTGTCCACGGTTTACCCCACCTTCTGCCCTAAGACAGCTGGAATAGGCTCCAGCCCCCCTGCGACCCTATGTGAGGATAAGCGGTGGATAATGGATGGATGGAGAAGTACATTCCAGTCTTCACTTTGCCGTGCCACCATGGCCACTCCCTTTGGCGATGCGTCACCATATTGATGCTCGAACAATTTCAAGGTGTTTGTGAATTTTTTGAGACCATTTAGACCTCAGTAGTGGGAGCTGTGCATCAAAATGTAAAACTTGGACTTTCTCTTCCTGCTAGGGGACGCTACTTTAGAAAGAAACAATTCTCCAGCAAACCATTCAGGGTCTGATGCTCCATCATCTCAGAAAGTTTCAGATTTTCTAAAAACAAGTTGATAGAATTAGAAAGGAATTAGAAAGGTTTTTGTTTTGGAAATTTCGTCACTCTTCTGCGCTTGTTGACTTGGTGATAGTAAATAGTGGAAGGACTGTATGAACGGACTGGTCCGGATGACAGTAATCGCCACAGGTAGTCGTGTAAGGACTTGAGTGATGTCGGGATGTGTTAACTTCTTTATTGAGAGAACAGGTGCCACTCCAAACTGAAAGTCTTAGTGCCGTTACTTGTCCTGTACTCTATATACAGCCAATCATGGTATCTGCACAAAGAGAACAAATAGATACAAATGTACCGCATTAATTATCTACAGGAGATATACATTGGAACATTCGTTACTTCTTTATTGTGTAAATAACAATACGAGGATGACATCAACTCAAGTCAAGTCAAGTCAACTTTATTTGTATAGCCCAATATCACAAATTATGAATTTGCCTCATTGGGCTTTACAATCTGTACAGGATATGACACCCTCTGTCCTTTACAATGACCCTCGCATCGACTAAGGAAAAACTCCCCAAAAAAAACCTTTTAACAGGGAAAAAGAAACGGAAGAAACCTCAGGAAGAGCAACAGAGGAGGGATCCCTCTTCCAGGATGGACAGACGTGCAATAGATGCCATGTGTACAGAATAACAACAATGAAAACACATTAACACTAACATACAAAATTGTATGGAAATGTCCAACTCAATATAACAACAGCTAATATACAGTGTGTATATATAGAATTGTATGAGAGTGTCCAAGGGGATGAAGAGCATCATCAAGCTATCAGCAAAGGATGAGAAGCATGTCGTCCTCTCCACCATGCCAACCAGAAGAAGCCTGGGCAGCACATCTTCCACTCCACCACACCAAACAGGAGAAACCTCCGCAGGATGACCTCATCACCACCACGTCACTCAGAACCAGAAGATGAAGCCTGACTGGTCTGCACAACCACTACTCCACCAGGTAGACTGGATCCATGGATACCTGTGAGATGAGAACGCACAGGGACTACGAGGCACAAAACTAATCTGCAGCATGTGTTAAAGGGAGGAAGAGTAAACACATCCTCTTCTCCACTACTCTAACAGATACAACCTGAGCAGCATCGCCTCTTCTCCATCTCACCACCATCAGGACAGACGAAGCCTGGATGACATCAACTCCTTCTCAAACAAGTAGCCTCAGCTCACAGACACCTGGGAGCTGGGAGCACAGGGGCCCGGGAAGAAGATGAGTTAGTAAAATGACTTAATGGAGGCATCCAAATGAAGAAGAAGAGAAGCTCAGTGTGTCAGAGGAAGTCCCCCGGCAGTCTAGACCTATAGCAGCATAACTAAGGATTGATCCAAGGCAGCCTGAGTCAACCTTGGATCAGTCCTAACTATAAGCACTATCAAAAAGGAAAGTCTTAAGCCTACTCTTGAATAAGGGGATGGTGTCTGCCTCCCGGACTGAAAGAGGGAGTTGGTTCCACAGAAGAGGAGCTTGATAACTGAAAGCTCTAGCTCCCATTCTACTTTTATAAACCCTAGGAACCACTAATAGTCCTGCATTCTGAGAGCGTAGAGTTCTAGCAGGATTATAAGGCACTATTAGCTCTTTAAGATAAGATGGTGCCTGACCATTAAGTGCCTTGTAGGTGAGGAGGAGGATTTTAAATTCTATTCTAGATTTTACATGGAGCCAGTGCAGAGAGGCTAACACCGGAGAAATATGGTCTCTTTTCCTGGTTCTGGTCAGAACACGTGCTGCAGCGTTCTGGACCAGCTGGAGAGTCCTGATAGACTTATTAGGGCAGCCTGATAATAACGAGTTACAATAGTCCAGCCTGGAAGTTACAAATGCATGGACTAATTTTTCTGCATCGTTTTGGGAGAGAATATGCCTTATTTTTGCAATGTTACGCAGATGAAAAAAGCTGTTCTAGCTGTTTGTTTCATGTGGACGTTGAAGGACATATCTTGGTCAAAAATTACCCCTAGATTCCTTACAGTGGTGTTCGAGGCTGGTACAAAGCCACCTAGAGTAAATAAGTCATTAGATAGGTTATTTCTGAGATTTTCAGGGCCAATTAGAATAACCTCAGTTTTATCTGAATTTAACAACAAGAAATTGTGCGCCATCCAAGTTTTTATATCCTGAAGACATGTTTGGAGTTTAGCTAACTGGCTGGATTCGTCTGACTTAAATGACAAATATAGCTGAGTATCATCTGCATAACAGTGAAAGTTTATGGAGTGTTTCCTGATAACATTGCCTAAAGGAAGCATATATAAAGTAAATAGAATAGGCCCAAGCACAGAACCTTGAGGAACTCCATAACTGACTATGGACTGCATGGAGGACTCATCATTAATGTGAACAAACTGTGATCGATCCGATAAGTAGGATTTGAACCAGCTTAAAGCAGTTCCTCTGATGCCAGTTAAATGTTCTAATCTCTGCAACAGGATATGGTGGTCAATAGTATCAAAAGCAGCGCTAAGATCTAACAAGACAAGTACTGAGACGAGTCCATGGTCTGACGCAATTAGCAGGTCATTAGTAATTTTCACCAGAGCGGTCTCGGTGCTATGATATTTTCTAAATCCTGACTGAAAGTCCTCAAATAGATTATTGTTCTGGAGGAAGTCACACAGCTGACTGCACACTGCTTTCTCAAGGATCTTAGAGAGAAAAGGAAGGTTGGATATTGGTCTATAGTTGGCTAAAACCTCTGGATCAAGACCGGCTTCTTCAGAAGAGGTTTGATTACGGCTACTTTAAATGACTGAGGTACATAGCCTGACAGCAAAGATAAGTTGATCATGTTTAATAAAGAGGTGCTCAGTAACGGTAAAGCTTCTTTAAGCAGTGAAGTTGGGATGGGATCTAAGAGACAAGTAGAAGGCTTAGATGAGGAAATCAATGAAGTCAGTTTGTGGAGGTCTATGGGAGAAAGGCAGTCCAAGCATCAAGTTCTTCAATGAGTCCTATGCTTCCTGTGTTTAAAGACAAAGCATTTTCAGTCAAAGGCACAGTGTGACTGATTTTCTCCCTAATAGTTATAATCTTCTCATTAAAGAAGCTCATGAAGTCACTACTACTGAGGGTTGTGGGAACAGATGGTTCAATAGAGCTGTGGCTCTCTGTCAGCCTGGCTACAGTGCTGAAAAGAAACCTGGGGTTGTTTTTATTTTCCTCTATTAATGATGAATAATAAGCTGCTCTGGCCTTACGGAGAGCCTTCCTATAAGCTTTCAAACTATCATGCCAGTCCAGGCGAGACGCTTGCAGACCGGTTAAACGCCACTTCCTTTCAAATCTTCTTGCTGCTTGCTTTAAACTGCGGGTGTGAGGGTTATACCAT
This sequence comes from Synanceia verrucosa, assembly GCA_029721515.1. NCBI lineage: Eukaryota > Metazoa > Chordata > Actinopteri > Perciformes > Synanceiidae > Synanceia > Synanceia verrucosa. The sequence goes on along the minus strand of MU838933.1, from coordinate 143,833 downwards.
GGAGCCAGCTTTCTATGCTTTACTATCTTCTTTTAGAGGAGCAACAGAGTCTAGAGATGCTCGCAGAGAGTCTGCAGCACTATCTACCAAATTATCAATTTGAGTAGGACTGAAGTCTGAGCCCTCAAGTATATTGATATTAGGTATTGAATTAAAAGCTAATGGAATTATATCCTTAAACTTGGCTACAGCACTTTCAGATAAACATCTAGTGTACATGGATTTACCTGATGGAGTGTAGTCCAGAAGAAAAAATTCAAAGGTTAACAAGTAATGGTCTGATAGGAAGGAATTCTGTTGGTGGACTGATAAATGTTCTACTTCAATGCCGTAGGTCAGGACCAGGTCGAGTGTATGGTTAAAACAGTGAGTTGGTTCCTGAACATTCTGACAGAAGCCAATTGAATCTAACAGCGAGATCAACTGAATGAAATGATACTACAAATAGGGAATTCAGTGATTACAAATGAATTAAGTACACTACAGTAACTTAATGAAGTAAACTGCATTTGGAATGAGGTCACGTGTCTTAGGCTAGTTGTTAACTCACTAGCCATAAGAAAGCCACGAACAACCATGTGCAACACGTACTACTAAACAACCACATTGAAGCCGTGGTTAAGGCACAAGTACGCTACTACAACATATCACATAGATATTTACTGCTACTATACTAAACGAATAGCTCTAGCAGCTAGGCTTTACAATATGATATGCAATAGCCATAACAGATAACATAACATGCTCACCACCGCATTCTATTTCAGACAACTATTCACAATGCGCAACCTCAAAGCGACAACAAGAACGTGGACACATGATGGCAAACAAAGAAACGAAGTAACTTAACACTAACTAAGCTATTGCTAAGCTTTGGGTGGGTATAGAGTCAAGAGCATGATGTGAGTGCAGGCTTGTGATTGGATGATCAGGGAGTCCATCCGCTGTTCATGTGCATGCCATGTGCACAAAGCATGCACTCTGATGATGAAACAGTGTCCTTTTCTGAACAGCGCTTCTAGAGGGGCCAGCTCAATCCTGAAATGGCATTGTGTATTTTCAGATCGCATGGACAGAAAAAAATCCATAAAATGACAACATGTGGCATGTGCAAAATCGCCCAAACAAAAATTCGTAGCGCCTTCCCTGTGCATTTTAGAGAAAAGTGTGAGTACTACGTCTGTGCAAAATTTCATAGTCCTAACAAAAACTGTCCGATCATGATAATCTGAAGGGGTCGGCTCAGGCCTTAATAATTCCTAGGGACACATTAGGGCTCTTGCCCGCTGCTTGCAGCAGTTCGGCTCAGAACAGAACACAAAACAAATTACGCGGATATTACAGATTAGGGAAATTATGGCTAGTTTAACGTCATCATGAAATGCTATTGTCATGGTTATGACTGGGTGGATTAGAGAAATTCCATCTTTACTAAACTGGAGCTCTCAGTTGCAACTGTTCCTGGGTGTGGGTGCAAGGGAACCCTTAGCTTCACACTGGTCTCTTCTTCTGTTTCATTCTTTGGGGGCTGCCAATCACTTGACCTCTCATCTTCAGAGGAGCTCAGCTCAGAGCTCTGTTTTAGATTAGATAAAAAGTTGTTTTTTCTCGGTTAGGACTCAAACATTAGTGTAAGCACAGAAACTACTAAAGACAACTCTTACTACTCTGTTCCTGGGTGTGGGTGCAGGCCTTTTCTTTCGCAGCTGGGGAATCCTTAGCTTCACATTGGTCTCTTCTGCTGTTTCATTCTTTGGGGGCTGCCAATCATCTGACCTCTCATCATCAGATGAGCTCACAATCTGTTTTAGGTAATACAAAAAGTTAATTTTCTGTCTCAGGACTGAAATATCATTGACTGGACTGAAACTGCTTCAGAAAATTTTCACCAATCTCGGGCTGGCTGAGGGCAAAATGTCTTTCTTGCACGGCTGTGGAACCCTTTGCCTCACACTGCCCTCTTCTTCCTCCTCGTCCTCTTCAGAGTCCTCTTCTTCTGTTCCATTCTTTGGGGGCTGCCAATCACCTGACTCTCACCTTTAGAGAAGCTCAGCTCAGAGCTCTGTTTTAGATTAGATAAAAAGTTATTTTTCTCACTTAGGACACAGACATTAGTGTAAGCATAGAAACTACTTAAGACAACTCTTAGTACTCTGTTCCTGGTTGTGGGTGCAGGCCTTTTCTTTCGCAGGTGGGGAACCCTTTGCTTCACACTGGTCTCTCCTTCCTCCTCCTCCTCTTCAGAATCCTCTTCTTCTGTTCCATTCCTTGGGGGCTGCCAATCACCTGAGCCTTCATCATCAAACAAGCTCACCATCTGTTTTAGATAAATAAAATGATCTTTTTCTCACTCACTTACCCTATTCATTGAAACTGATGAATACCTCTTACTGATCTTTGGCTGGCTGAGGATAGCTTTTTCTTGTGCAGCTTTAGAACCCTTCTCGTCACCCGCTGCTTGTTTCCATGGTTCTTCTTTTCAGATTCTTGCATGCCCTCCCTTGTGTCTTCCTGAAGTGGTTCTGTCACCACCTCATCATCGCCTGCACCTGCCCTCTTGCAAATCTCTTTCTTCTTCTTTTCCTTAACTGCATAGCTTGACACTGCCATCATCGTTAATGCTCTGCTCTGGACTGTGTCCTCTGTCAGGTCATCCGCTATAAAATGAAAGGTTAAAATCATAAACTGATACTACGCAACCCAACAGAATTGTTTTTCAATTTTTTTATGCTGAAGTAACCTTGGTAAAATTGTTTGGCCGTTTGGGATCATGGCACATGAATGTTTCTGCCCTCTCATATTTTTTATGTCCCAGCTGCCGCTTGGCCTGATGGGAGAAATCATGCGCAAAGTACATAAGATAAAAATGTTGCACCTTGTAGTAATAATAAAGACTTTAAAGGAACAAAATCATGTCTTACAAAAGTGTCAACAGAAGAACGTGACATATTGAATGTGGGGCCAGGACCCAGATTCAGTCCTTCCCAGGCATCCTTAAAATACTCTGGGATTTTCAGCAAGGGCCCTCCAACAGTGGTATGAAAAAATGTGGATGCCTCTGAGCCTCCCTCAATTTGTCCACGAAGTCTGTTGTAATGCCTGAGCCAGGCCTACTCCTCTGGTTTCAGTGGTATGGCTGCTTGCCCAAAGCATCTCTGGGTTTTGTGCTGCTGAATCTATTTTTAAAAGACATTTGATTAGTGTTTCTGCTAAGTTGTTAAACAATAGATGCATGTTGTTTTCACTTGTTTCATTTTAACATTTATACTTACACAAATGACACAAGAACCTCTTGTAGTCTTTTCAGCAGTCTTGACCTCTTCATGATGTCATGTTGGTAATTAAACCCTTCCGATGTCCAGTCGGTGTAATGAGAAACCCACCAAGTAGTCCAAAAACAGTCTGTGTTTCCTTATGTTATGGTTGCTTCGCAAGATCATCTTTTAAAGAACAGGAACAACATTTTATGCATGAGTGTTCAGAGACAGTCACCTTTAGGTCTGGAGCTGATTTAGCAACTCTATTTTCCACTACCATAAACCACCAAACAATAATTCTGTATAAACTGGAAGACATCCAAGTTAGCAGACAGCACATAGGCATGAACCCATGCACTACCCATGAACTACTGTTCAGCACATACAGTATGTGTCTCAACAATTCATCAATGGAGGTGAATACTGAACTTGCCGGACTTAGGACGCCGCACAAGGAGCTGGTGCCCAACAACATCTCTGTCAATGTCTCGGAAACGTGTCATAAAGCTCCACTGTCAGGGCCTTGATTCCCCTTTCACCAAGCCTCACACAAGACGGCTTCATGTTGGACAGATATTTTAAGAGTGGCAAAACATCCATTAACTAGAAAACCGCAAGCGGTTATGAAGGGCCCTCGTGGTATGTCGCGGTCAGGCATCTGATGGGGACGGCGGTGTGAGCAGGGGGCAATAAACTTCACTCGATTCGGACAATACACAAAGGAGTTACAGCCCTTCGATGGTTCAATGTGGAAATCCAGCCAAAATGAAGTGTTGAAACAAAATGTCCTACTTCCCATTTGGAATAGAAAATTGGTGCAAGAGTTTTTGTGCGTCTGGTCAACGTACACGTGTATACCGATTTTCTAGTTGCAACTCCAAAAAAACCCTATGGGGAGGGTTTTTTGAAAATTTCAAGGGGGCGCCATGGAGCCATTTTGCCCCGCCCACTGGCATGGCCCCCATCATATGTTACAGGTCGCTATCCTTGACCTGTGTATCAAATTTCATGATGATACGACTTCATTAAAGCCATCAAAATGCCAAACGTATTTTCTTGGCGAAAAATCGAAAGACCCGGTGCCGCCACACGAACACTGTTACTCGTAGCTTCACTGCGTTCGTTATGTGACTTCACCAACTTGTTCTGGACATTGTAGAAGTGGAATGAAGTTAAGTTAAGTAGTAATGACTTCATGAGCTTCTTTAATGATGAAATTATAACTATTAGAGACACTCTTGCCCTCAACGGGCATTTATCTGCATTCAGATAAAGCAAGTTTGGAAACAGCTGTAAAACCTGATGTATATTTAGACTGTTTTTCTCCCATCGACCTTCATCAAATCACTTTAATAATTTCTTCACCTAAGCCGTCAACCTGTCTCTTAGACCCCCATCCTAACCAGGCTGCTCAAGGATGTTTTACCTCTAGTTAGTACCCGGAGAGAACCCACGCAGAGAACATGCAAACTCCACACAGAAAGGCCCCGGGCCCGGGATTCGAACCCGGTATCTTCTTGCTGTATTTTTCATTTTTAGTATTTTATATTTAGAGAATGTTTGTCATGCACTTACGACACCAGAACAAGTTCCTTGTATGTATAAAATTGTACTTGACAATAAAACTTTTTCTGATTCTGATTTGCACAAAAAAATACTAAAAAATACCAGATACATACATACATATACAGAACACCATATTTAAATTCACTTTCAGAATCGGAATACCTTTAATTGATTTCTAAATTATCCTCATATTTGGAGACATCTTTCATGTTGCTGTGCCTGACTTTCTCCAAATATGAGTTCTCAAGCCCTCTGACAGCTAAGTCTTTTGGGTATACTAACTGTGGAAGATTCTGTACTGTGATGCAGAGGTATTGATATCTTCTGACCCCCCTTGAAGTGCAGGTACAAGGCATTTACTATGAGAAAATGCTGGAAGAATATATGATTCTTAGAATGTTATAGAACATGTTTGTGCATGTCTCTGTGTGTTTGTCTGTCTGTGGCTGTTCTGTGTCTTTAGGTATGCAGGTCAAATTGATCCAAAACCATATGAAGGATGTAAATGTGTATGGTATGTGTGCTCAGACTTTTATTTATTTTCTTTTTTTATCTTATGTATTTATTTTGTACATGTTTGTCAACCTTTTCAAGTGTTCAATAAAGGTTTGCATTAAAAAAATGACAACTGGTCAAGTCGAGGCGATTGGTCAAAACTGCAAGGTCGCGATGCATTTGGGGTAACTGGAAGGACCTACCTCTCAGGTGAGCATCCTACATCTCTTAACTTGAAGCACGTGTCCACAGTCTCCTTGCATATACTTTTATGCAGTCTCACTTGTTTACAGCAACTGAAACCCGCGGCGGGCGCTACGTAGTTAATCGGTTCCGAAATTGGAGAAGACGAGTCACTGCGCTCTGCTACAGCAAGGGGAAATAATGAAGTATGAAGACGTAAGTTAACTCACCCGACTTTGTCGTTCCATTAAAATGAACGTGTCAAATAGTGTTTGTTCTACATGAATTACTTCAAACTGCAGAATGAAAAAGTCCTATTTCCACTACATTAACCTTGATTGTTGTTATATCATCTATAGTCATTCTGAGCAAAGAACATCAGTTTTACTCTGAACTCTTGCTAATTGATATTAGCCCATAAAGCCAGCAAATATTTCCATTACTGAAACCTGCAGGGAGAGAAGAGGGTGCATGTGTAACAACGTGTCTTCATGCAGTGGTCTGACATTATCTTATTATAACTGGATTTATTGAGCAAGCCTAATGATAACAATAACAAAAAAAATAATAGTCGCTTTGTAATTATATTGCATTAATATAACATGTTCATTCAATAGAAAGTAGTCAATTACTGTTGATAAAAAGACACAACAGGGGAGACACATATCAACTTTATAGGACAGTATTTCTTTTATTGCGTGGCTTCACACGTTAAGTATCCTGTTTATAAGCTCTCATATGACTACACTATACACTCAGAATCAGCTGAAGTAAATGCATGTGAACCAATTTCAACATATTATTGTAGCTGTTTTAAAGATGCTTCCAGAAATATTTAATATGTTAATGCTGAATGTAAATGCCAGTATATAAATAGGCAGTACAACATTTGAATTGACAAATGAACTGACTCGAGCTGAGACACATGAATCAACATAACCTTGAAGTTAATATGCTAATGATAGAATTAGTGAAAATAGTGAGGGAGAGAAGAGGGTGTGGCAACTTGTGAATATATAGAGGTCTGAGTTACTTTTATTTCCAAACAAGGACAGTTATTGTGCAAACATCACTTCAGTTCTGTGCATAGTAAGGACAACATTTTAACAACTGTCAATCAGGTGAGATGATGCCACTTTCACTACATTTGAAAACATTTTTCTTGGACAAAAAAACAATTTGCCTAATTTTAGTGCAAAATTTGACATGCTTAAGTTTGTATTTCTGTAAATCATCATGTTATTTTTTTCCATCTCTTCCATTTGAACACAGGGACCAGATGAGGCTGTAACACAGAAAAATCCTGTGACAGCAAAGTCTCCTCACCCCAGAAGAAGGCCCAGTAATAAAACAGCTGGGCATCAGTGTCCCATTTTTGGACTTAGATATGCTAATATAATGCAACATCTCAAAGTCACAGAGAAGGTGACGAACATAGACAAGCTTAGTCTTCTGAGCAAGTTGGCCCACAGACAATAAGTGGTTTGGAAATATTACCATTCTCTCTCTCTCTTTCTCTCTCTCTCTGTGCATGCTGGGAGATTGTGGTGTGATTGTGCGGGCTTGATGCAGGCGCTCCGGCCGTGGGGGCCCGGGCCCCCCGCCCCGTTGCTGCTCCGTGCGCGTTGCTGCGCCCAGACACTGCTGTGTCCTGCCCAGTGCACGAGGTGGCAGGGAATGACATTCACAGGGTGTGGGGGTGAGGAACAACTGGGTGAGGTTAGAGATAAGGTGGATGAAAGTGGAGAAAAGGGGTCAGGACAGATAAAAACGGGGTAAGCGAGGAACAGATAATTATGACAGGTGAGGTCAGTGAGACACAGGAGGAATACAGACAGGTAAGGCAGATAGGGAAGGTGTGGCATGGAGTGAGCAGGTGGAGGATGCTGAGATGGAGGAGGAGGAGGCAGCAGCAAAAGCAAAAGCCCTCTAAGATGGAGAAAGAAAACAAGGAACACGGCCAGTGAGGGAAAAAACAGTAAAGTTGAGGGAGACACAGGAAAAAAACAGGTGCAGACAGACGGCAGTGACAGTGAAGAGGAGTGTGTGTCGGACAGCAGCCATATTCCCAGTGTTAAACTGAGCAGTAGCCAGCAGAGGAAGGCCTACTCTGCTGAGAAAATCAAACTGTTCTTACAACAGACAAAAAAACAGCATGTAACCAGGCTATTATATCACTGATACCAAAGAAAGATAAAGATTCAACGGACCCAGCCAATTATAGGTCTATAAGCCTAATAAATGTTGATTGTAAAATACTCTCCAAGACATTAGCACTAAGATTAGATCAGGTTCGACCTAAAATTATTCACAAAGACCAAGTTGGATTTATAAAACATAGATCTTCATCCGATAACATGAGGAGACTGTTGCATTTAATTTGGATGAACAGAACTAACTCTCACCCTGTTTCAGCCATATCACTTGATGCTCAAAAAGCATTCGATAGGGTGGAATGGGCCTTTTTATTCACAACTCTTTCAAAATTTGGGTTTGGTGATAGTTTCTGCAGGTGGATAAAAGTCTTATATTCCAGCCCTAAAGCTGCAGTCTTTACTAATGGGATAATATCTCAGTTTTTCCGTATAACCAGGTCAACTAGACAGGGGTGCAGTCTAAGTCCACTATTGTTCACAATTTTTTTGGAGCCTTTGGCCACGTCGATTAGAGCAGAGTCAAGAATTAAGGGTGTCATTGGAGGTGGTAGGGAGCATAAATTATTTCTTTATGCTGACGATATTTTGGTACTGAGTCAGGACCCAGTCAATTCTGTGTCAGTTTTTTTAGAAATTGTTGAAGCATATTCTAAAGTGTCTGGTTATTGCATTAATTGGCACAAATCAGAAAGCATGCCGGTGTCTCAAACTTGTTCACATAATCAACTATCAGCCTTTAATTTCAAGTGGTTACCAAAAGGGATGAAATATTTAGGTATAGAATTAGATCAAGCTATAAAGGAAATTATGACAACTAATATGGAAAAAGTATTAAACAAAATTAAAGCTAATTTGGATAATTGGAGTAAATTACACCTGACATTATGGGGTAAAGTAAATGCAATAAAAATGATTGTGACACCAAAAATAAATTACCTAACTGGAATGATACCTGTGTGCATTCCAAAACAACTATTAATTAGATATGACAAAATGATAAAACAATTTCTTTGGGATGGAAAAAAAACACAAATTCGTTTGGATAAATTATGTGAGTCCAAGAAAAGAGGGGGTCTATCATTGCCGAACATAAAATATTATAATGTTGCCTTTGAGATGTCAAAGCTTACAGGACATTTGGATGAAGCTGATGCTGACCTGGACTGGGTCCTGATTGAGCGGGAACTCACCTCCCCTTTTAAACGTATGGAGGCTCTAGCACAAACAAGTAAAAATGAGAAGAATAAGGTTAACAACCCTATTCTAGAGCATTCAAAAATGGTTTGGCAAGAGGTACATAAGAGATGTAAAATCTCTCAGTACACTCAAAAATATACATCCATATGGCACAACCCGAAAATTAAGATAGGAAAACAGCCTATCTATTGGGCTCAGTGGTTAAGAAAAGACATCAGAATAATAGATGATTTATTTGAAAACGGCAATTTTCTTTCATATATTAGACTCAAAGAAAAATATAATTTAGAGGGGAGAGGCCACTTATGGAAGTATTTACAAATTAGACACTGTATTAAAGAGGTGGTTCCTGTTGTTCAGGATAGAAGTCCGATTGAATGCTACTTACAATTACCCAAAATACATCATAAAGCTTCAAGATGGTATGAGATGTGTCCTTGGACAAATAATAATGGTTGTAGTAATCTCAGGATGATATGGGAGTATCTTGTACACTGGATGAAAAAATATGGGAGGGGATTCTTTCCAACACTGAAGAATACATAAGAGAAGCCAGAGGCAAATTTATTCAATATAAAATAATTCATAGGTATTATTTCACACCATCAAGACTTCACAGAATGGGACTAATTAATAATGATCTATGTTGGAAGTGTGGAGCAGAAAGTGGCACATTTATCCATGCATTGTGGGAATGTTCTAAGATCCTCCCCTTGTGGGAAAAAGTTATAGAGTATATGAGCAAATCATTAAATTGTGAACTTCCCAGGTCACCAAGACTTTGTCTCCTTGGAGACAGAACTGTGGTACCCCAGTTGAGTAAATACAGTTTTAGAATATTAAAAACTGGCCTAATAACATGTGCACGGATTATTCTGAGGTGTTGGAGGGAACCCCAAGCTCCCACACTGAGAATGTGGAAGACACAGATGATGGGGACTGTGGCATGTGAAAAGATGTTGGGGAGATTGAACTGTGAAAATGATATGATAAAAGAAAAATGGGGTGATTTTGTAAGACAAATGTGTTCATTTGCCTGCCTTGTCTACTTACTTACCTGCCTGTCTTATTTTTAGTTAATTTATTTTTAGATTTTTTTTTTTTTTTTAATACTATTTTGGCCTCCATTTTGTGTGTTGTGTTTGATGTTCGGTTGTCTGTTGTAATAATGAAAATACAATAAAAATTTAAATTATAAAAAAAAAACAGCATGGAGTTTTCCTGAGCTACCTGCTTTCTACAATTCAGCCAGACTCCTTATGAGTCATAGAGAAGAGGCTGGCTTCACTGACCAAGAGAGTTTCAGACTGAAAAAATTAGTGGTCAAAGTCAAAAAACAAATGAACAGTGATGACGCCAAAAACTGCAGTGTGTCTTTTATTTAATTTATTGGTTTTAAACCTTGTTTTTAACATCTCACTTAAAATGGACATCTTCAGAGTGGGAAGTTTAAATGTTAATGGAGCCAGAGAGGCAAAAAAAGAGAGCATTTGTGTCATGTCTTTGGGTTAAAAGATTTGTATATTTCATAAGATGAATAAGCTAGTTAAAAAGTTATAAATATGTTTATTTCATGATGCAACGTGTTAAAATGTTTTGAGTAAAATCGTCAGAGTGACACCTCTTCACCTGTGAGGATCGTTTGGTTTCCATGCAGAGTGAGTGTTCTGTATGTTTATAGTGGATCTTTGACGTATCTCCGGTGAAAGTAAACATTAAGTCTGAGAATGACTCATAAATACGCTGAATGTGTTCTAAACGTTTGAACCTGGGAAACTTTCGTCTTTGTAAGTATTTGTATGTTCAGAGACATTAGTTTGAGGTCACAATTATATTTTATTTGAAAGCTCAATGTAAACGGGTGATTGAGATACAGCTATCTATGTTGTTTAGCATAAATAAGCTAGCTACCTGTATTTTGCACAATGGCGCTCAGTGCACAGTGTAATGTATATTTTTTCTGTATCTTTCAGTTACATTAACTTGTTTACTACAAGAGACCTCCATAAAAGCAAGAAAAGAACGCCTTGTGTACGGAGTTTCTTCATTAGTTCGCTGGCTGTCTAGCTTAACATAGTCACGTGTCGTGAGGACAGCACAGTAAAAAGACGACTACTCAGCGGGTTCAAGCAACACAGAGCTACATTAACTCAACATGAGTCTACGCTCAGGAAAGAACTATCTGAAAGATTATGAGCAGCAGAATGAAGCTGACACAGAGTCTAAAGCAGAAGTCGGTGGAGCCACAGATCAACCAGGCCCTGCAGTCCAGCCGTCGCTAGAGAGGCAGCAACTGTCGGTGAGACAACAACCTTCACCTCCACACAGCAACAGGTCCAGGGCTCCCAGCAGGCGGTCACATTCATCATCATCATCATCATCATCATCAGGTTCTTCAGCTACAAAAGCCTACGCCAAAGCTCAAGCAGCCAAAGCCCAGCTCGTCTTTGCTGAAAAAGAGGCAAACATGATGAGACAGAAAGCAGAATTAGAGGCAAGTGCATTAAAGCAAAAGGCTGATTTAGATGCCAGCCTCCACATTTTGAGATGTGAAAAAGAAGTAGCAGCAGCCGAAGCTGAAGCTGCAGCCTACGAAGAAGTTGAAAGTCAGAGCGGGGAGTCAGACATGGAACCCCCCATTAAAGCTGAGGCCTTTAACTCCGCACAGTGCACCAGGGAATATGTAGAACAACACGGTGAGCTACTAGGACCCTTGAAAAGAAATGACAATGTATTAGACAGGCAAGTCATCAACCAACCTGTTGACCAAGTTACAATTGCAACTCCACAAGCTCCGCCACCAATGAACAGCGACATCAAACATGAAGAGGAAGTAAATCTAGGTCCAACTAACACCTCTTCATTTAATCCTTTAGCTTGCACTTTCCAACCCACAAACAACAACCAACCTGAAGCAAATGGAGCACATGATTTTGCAAGGTTTCTCATTCGCAAAGAACTAGTCAGCACTGGTTTACTGCATTTTGATGACAAACCAGAAAACTTTTGGGCATGGAAAACCTCATTCACTAGTGCAACTAAAGACTTAAATCTATCAGCTGGAGAGGAACTAGATTTACTAATGAAGTGGTTAGGCCCAAAGTCTTCAGAACAGGCTAAAAGGATTCGTGCAGTGCACACCCGAAATCCCGCTGCAGGTGCAAAAATGGTTTGGAAACGTCTCGAGGAATGTTACGGCTCCTCAGAGGCCATTGAAGATGCACTCTTAAAAAAGATAGAAGAGTTTCCAAGACTAACAAACAAAGATAGTGGCGAGTTAACAGAACTTGGTGACATCCTATTAGAGTTACAGTGTGCTAAGTCAGATGGTGCACTTCCAGGGCTTGCGTACCTGGACACAGCTCGAGGGGTGAGACCAATAGTTGAAAAACTTCCCTTCAACCTGCAGGAAAGATGGACAACTGTAGGATCACAATACAAAGAGACTTATAGTGTGTCGTTTCCCCCCTTTCCTGTTTTTGTGCAGTTTGTTCAGCAACAAGCGAAAATGAGGAATGATCCGAGCTTTAATTTATCCAGCTGTAACAGTCAAGCGTCCACTCGCACAGAAAAGCCCACATCATACAATCGCAAAGCTACTGTGTCAGTACACAGAACAGAGATTGCAGAGGAAAAGAAAATAGAAGAACCAGATCGGCAGTGCCCGATTCATAAAAAGCCACACCCTCTTAAAAAATGTAAGTCATTTAGAGACAAACCAATTGAGGAGCGTCAAGCCTTTCTCAAAGAGCATCACATTTGTTACAGGTGTTGTGGTTCAGTGCAGCATATTGCAAAAGATTGTAAGGTGGCAGTCAAGTGTGCTGAGTGTGACAGTCCCAAGCACATATCAGCGCTTCATCCAGGTCCTATTCCTGTTCCAAAATGCGACATCTCAGAGAGAGCAGCCACTGAGGAGAAAACAGCAGTGCTCTCCAAGTGCACAGAGGTATGTGGTCAGAGTGAAAGCCCACGCTCTTGCTCTAAGATCTGTTTAGTGAAAGCTTATCCAGAGGGCCAAAAAGACAAAGCATTGAAAATGTACGCAGTGATTGATGAACAGAGTAATAAGTCCCTGGCTAGGACAGAGTTCTTCAACTTGTTTGAAATCAACACCTCACCCACCCCGTACACTCTCAAAACTTGCTCAGGAAAAGCAGAAACTGCAGGCAGGAGAGCTGAGAACGTTTTCATACGGTCCATGGACGGAGAGACAAATATCAAGCTGCCTCCTTTGATCGAATGTGACTCAGTTCCGGATGACAAATCTGAGATCCCCTCACCTGAGATCGCTCAGTATCACCCTCATCTTCTCCCAATCGCAGACAAAATCCAACCTGTTGATTATCACGCTCCGATCCTCCTGCTCCTGGGAAGGGACATCCTCAGGGTTCATAAGGTGCGTGAGCAGATAAACAGCCCCAACAATGCTCCTTATGCCCAAAGACTGGACTTGGGTTGGGTTATAGTGGGGGAGGTATGTTTAGGTAAAGCACACAGCACAACAGAGGTCAATGTATACAAGACGCATATGTTAGAAAATGGGTGCACAACTTACTTTGAACCATGTCCAAACACCATTACGGTGAAAGAAGACTATAGTGTCAGGCCTCAGCTAAACACACAAGCAGTTGCAAACATTGCAGACTCCACAGTTCACACAGACAAGCTAGGTCAGTCTGTGTTTGACAGAACAGAGTCAGATGACAAGGTAGCGTTGTCTGTCGATGACAAAATCTTTCTAACAGTTATGGACAGTGCAGTTAGCCAGAACAAGGAAAACAGTTGGGTTGCTCCTTTACCCTTCCGCTGTCCAAGAAGGAGGCTCCCAAGCAACAGAGATCAGGCCTTAAAACGCCTCTACTCACTGAAAAAGACTTTGGAAAAGAAGCCAAAAATGAGAGAGCACTACATCCAGTTCATGCGGAAAATGCTGGATAACAACCAAGTTGAACTTGCCCCCCCTATGCCGGAAGGTAAAGAACATTGGTATCTGCCAACATTTGGCATATACCATCCACAGAAACCAGAACAAATTCGTGTTGTTTTTGATTCTAGTGCAGAGTGTGATGGTACGTCTCTCAACCAAGTGTTACTAAGTGGACCTGATCTGAACAACTCACTGTTAGGAGTGCTGTTGCGATTTAGAAGAGAGCCAGTTGCCCTGACAGCGGATGTACAGCAAATGTTTTATTGCTTTGAGGTGTGTGAAGACCACAGAGACTACCTCCGCTATCTCTGGTTTGAAGACAATGACATCACAAAGGCTGTAGTTGAATACCGGATGAAAGTGCATGTTTTTGGGAACAGCCCATCACCCGCTGTTGCCATTTACTGTATGCGACGAGCAGCAAAAGAGGGTGAGCAAGAGCATGGTACAGATGCCGACAGTTTGTTGAAAGACAGTTTTATGTTGATGACGGGCTCACATCTGTTCCCACTCCAGAGCAAGCAGTAGACCTGTTAACGAGAACTAAAAACATGTTAGCAGAATCCAACCTGCGTCTCCACAAGGTGGCTTCTAACTGTAACCTGGTCATGGGAGCATTTTCTGTGGAGGCCCGTGCTAAAGACTTGAAAGATTTGGACCTTGGAACAGACCCTCTCCCAGTACAAAGGAGCTTAGGACTCTGTTTGAACCTACAAACTGACAGTTTCACTTACCTTGTATCAAATGAGACAAAACCATTCACACGCAGGGGAGTACTGTCAACAGTCAATAGTTTGTATGACCCCTTGGGTTTTGCTGCTCCCATTGTCATGCAAGGCAAGGCACTACTCCGAGAACTGTCATCTGAAGAGAGAGACTGGGATGCACCTCTTCCTCCAGAAAAAGAGGAGATGTGGGTCTCATGGAAAGACTCGTTAAAAGCTCTTGAGGATCTACAAATCAAAAGGTGCTACAGTTCAGGTTCGCTAAGTGCCATGGAAAGAAATGAGCTGTGTATTTTCTCTGACGCATCTACTGTAGCTATAGGGGCAGTAGTGTACCTGCGTTCTTTAGACAGTCAAGGTCAGTACCATGTAGGTCTTGTGATGGGGAAGTCCAAACTTGCACCCGTCCGCGCAAGACACTGTCCCACGGCTAGAACTTTGTGCTGCCGTACTTGCAGTGGAAATGTATGAGTTGGTCAGAGGCGAGTTGGACATCAAAATCGACAATGTTACGTTTTTCACTGACAGTCGTATTGTGTTGGGGTACGTACACAACTCTTCAAAAAGGTTCTACATGTATGTAGCCAACCGTGTCACACGCATTAGGTTATCCACACAACCAGACCAATGGCGTTATGTGCCAACTGGGTTAAACCCAGCAGACCAGGCAACCAGGTTTAGCTGCTGAGCTTAAAAACAGTAACTGGTTCACTGGCCCCAAATTTCTGTATTCAGAAAAACTCATTCATTTCTACAAAGACGAGCCATTCACACTCGTGGAACCCGAAAATGACAAAGAAATACGTCCAGAAATGAAAACGCTCACAACGGCAGTATCAGAGCCACATCTAGGTGTAGAGCGCTTCAGAAAATACTCAAGTTGGACTACAGCATGCAAAGCAATAGCCAAACTAATTCATGTTGTTGCTTCTTTCAAACAAAAGTCAGGAGGACAAAAGGGATGGAAAAGTCTCACAGAACCTACAAACATGGAAGAGCTCACTCAAGCCAAAGATGTCATCATCCGATCGCTCCAGCATGATGCTTACAAAGAGACGTTGAGAAAGACAAAGGAGGGAGAAAAGATCAACTCCAAAAATGGCACGCTCAAAAAGCTCAATCCAGTTGTGGACAAAGATGGACTGCTGCGAGTTGGGGGACGTCTGTCCTCAGCCGATCTTACAGAAAATGAAAAGCATCCCCTGATTATCCCTTCCTCTAGTCACATTGCCACACTCCTGGTGAGACACTTCCATGAGCAGTCAGCTCATCAAGGACGACACATTACGGAAGGAGCTGTCCGTGGTGCTGGTTTTTGGATAGACGGAGGTAAACGGCTTGTGTCTTCTGTAATATATAACTGTGTCACCTGCCGCAAGTTGCGAGGTAAAATGCAGACCCAAAAAATGGCAAAAATGGTTACACCTGAGCCTCCTTTCACTTCAGTAGGTTTGGATGTGTTCGGGCCGTGGACTATAGTTGCACGCCGCACAAGAGGTTGCAGTCCTCTAAACAAGCGGTGGGCTGTTATTTTCTCGTGTATGACAACCAGAGCTGTACATATTGAACTCATTGAAACAATGTCCACAGACAGCTTTATAAACGCATTGAGGAGATTCTTCTCTATTCGTGGCCCAGCTAAGCTCTTGCGTTCAGACAGGGGGACTAATTTTGTGGGGGCTTGTAAGGAACTGGGTTTAGACACAGACAAATCACCAGTTGGAAAGTATCTCCAAGAGAAGGGGTGCACATGGATTTTCAACCCTCCGCATGCGTCCCATATGGGAGGGTCGTGGGAACGTCTGATAGGGGTGGCTAGACGTATCCTAGATGCAATGTTGCTAAAAACTGGTCAAACATGTCTCACTCATGAGGTTTTATGCACGTTTATGGCTGAAGTCATGGCAATTATGAATGCAAGGCCTCTCGTTCCAATATCCACCGACCCAGACTGTCCAACGATACTTACTCCAGCAATGTTACTAACACAAAAGTCAAGCACAGTTTCTGCTCCATCTGGAAACTTCTCCTCTGGACAGTTGTATGGAAAACAATGGAAACAAGTACAACAGCTAGCGGACACATTTTGGAAAAGGTGGAAAGGTGAATATTTGTCTACCCTGCAGAAACGCACAAAATGGACTGAAAACCGAACAAACGTCAAAGAAGGAGATGTTGTCCTGTTAAAGGATGCTCAGGCACACAGGAATGAATGGCCAATGGGACTGATAGTAAAGACACTACCCAGTAGTGACAAGAAAGTCCGCAATGTGGAAGTGCGGATTGTTAAAGAAGGGACTGCAAAGGTGTTCTTAAGACCTATCTCAGAGATTGTAGTTTTACTTTCAGAGACTGATTGAATATTTCTTTTGATGTTTCATGTATGTGTTGGTATTTGAAGTGATATAATGTGATTATATCAAGCGGGGAGTGTCATGTCTTTGGGTTAAAAGATTTGTATATTTCATAAGATGAATAAGCTAGTTAAAAAGTTATAAATATGTTTATTTCATGATGCAACGTGTTAAAATGTTTTGAGTAAAATCGTCAGAGTGACACCTCTTCACCTGTGAGGATCGTTTGATTTCCATGCAGAGTGAGTGTTCTGTATGTTTATAGTGGATCTTTGACGTATCTCCGGTGAAAGTAACCATTAAGTCTGAGAATGACTCATAAATACGCTGAATGTGTTCTAAACGTTTGAACCTTGGGAAACTTTCGTCTTTGTAAGTATTTGTATGTTCAGAGACATTAGTTTGAGGTCACAATTATATTTTATTTGAAAGCTCAATGTAAACGGGTGATTGGGATACAGCTATCTATGTTGTGTTTAGCATAAATAAGCTAGCTACCTGTATTTTGCACAATGGCGCTCAGTGCACAGTGTAATGTATATTTTTTCTGTATCTTTCAGTTACATTAACTTGTTTACTACAAGAGACCTCCATAAAAGCAAGAAAAGAACGCCTTGTGTACGGAGTTTCTTCATTAGTTCGCTGGCTGTCTAGCTTCACATAGTCACGTGTCGTGAGGACAGCACAATTTGTCTAGAATGAAACAGATGTCATGTTTTTACAGGATATACACAGTGACAGCAGTAATGACGCTGACTGGAGGAGAGAGTGGGCAGGAGAAGCCATTTTAAGCCACAATACATCTCTCAGAGGAGGAGTGGGCTTCCTCCTCTCAAAGAACATCTCCCCAGTCTCACTGGAGGTCGAGCATTTTATTAAAGGGAGATTGCTTTTAGCGATTTGAACATTTTACTGCTGTTTTTATGAACATGTATGCTCCAATAAGTCAAGTCAAGTCAAGTCAACTTTATTTGTATAGCCCAATATCACAAATTATGAATTTGCCCCATTGGGCTTTACAATCTGTACAGGATATGACACCCTCTGTCCTTTACAAATGACCCTCGCATCGACTAAGGAAAAACTCCCCCAAAAAAAACCTTTTAACAGGGAAAAAGAAACGGAAGAAACTTCAGGAAGAGCAACAGAGGAGGGATCCCTCTTCCAGGATGGACAGACGTGCAATAGATGCCATGTGTACAGAATAACAACAATGAAAACACATTAACACTACGTACAAAATTGTATGGAAATGTCCAAATCAATATAACAACAGCTAATATACAGTGTGTATATATAGAATTATATGAGAGTGTCCAAGGGGATGAAGAGCATCGTCAAGCTATCAGCAAAGGATGAGAAGCATGTCGTCCTCTCCACCACACCAAACAGGAGAAACCTCCGCAGGATGACCTCGTCACCACCACGTCGCTCAGAACCAGAAGATGAAGCCTGACTGGTCTGCACAACCACTACTCCACCAGGTAGACTGGGTCCATGGATACCTGTGAGATGAGAACGCATAGGGACTACGAGGCACAAAACTAATCTGCAGCATGTGTTAAAGGGAGGAAGAATAAACACATCCTCTTCTCCACTACCCTAACAGCTACAACCTGAGCAGCATCGCCTCTTCTCCATCTCACCACCATCACGACAGACGAAGCCTGGATGACACCACCTCCTTCTCACCAAGTAGCCTCAGCTCACGGACACCTGGGAGCTGAGAGCACAGGGACTCCGGGGAAGAAGATGAGTTAGTGAAATGACTTAATGGAGGCATCGAAATGAAGAAGAAGAAGAGAATCTCAGTGTGTCAGAGGAAGTACCCCGGCAGTCTAGACCTATAGCAGCATAACTAAGGATTGAGGATGTTTTTTAAAAAAGTCAATGATGTGCTAAATAGTTGCTCCTCTGAGGTTTTATTCTTGGATGGGGATTTCAATTTTACTGAAAATGCGGCTGTAGACCGCAGTCATACAGAGCCGCATCCAGCATCCCAGCATGCTTTGAGGCAACTGGTCAACTCTCATGGCCTGGTGGACGTGTGCAGGAGGATGCACACAGACAGCAGACAGTACACATGGTCCCACATCAGAGAAGGTAGGATCTCCTCAGCCAGACTTGACTGTTTTTATTGTTTTAAACATCATTTTAATGTTTTTAAAATGTGCAGAATTCTGCCTGCTGGGTACACAGATCATTCCCTGCTTTTATGTCATGTTTTTATTAGAAATATTGCACCCAAAAGTGCATATTGGCATTTTAATTCAGTGTTGACTTTTGATAAAAGGTTCAAGGAGACTCTTATTTATTTTTGGGATGTTTTTAGACAGAGAAAGGGTGATTTTAGCAGTCTTAGGCAGTGGTGGGACCATGGTAAGACTGAGATCACACTCCTGTGTCAACAGCACACCCTCAATGTTACATGAGACATCACCAGATCTATGAAAGACCTGGAGTCTGATATAGTGTAACTAGAGAAAATAAGTGAGTCCACAGGAGATCGAGGATATGTTGAAATACTGAAAGCAAAAAAAAATGGCATTAGCCGACCTGCTAGACAGTAAAGTACAGGGTGCACTGGTCAGGTCCCGATTCCAGAACATCAGCGAGATGGATGCGCCCTCTAGCTACTTCTTCAGCCTGGAGAAGAACAATGGACAGAGGAAGGTAATCCACACATTGCTATCAGACACAGGGCAAGAACTGACTGAACCCAGCCAGATCAGAAGGCGAGCTGTGGAGTTTTACTCCTCTCTCTACTCCACGGAGTATGAGGAAGAGGAAGCTCTGCTGGAGGAGTTCTGCAGTGAACTACCTCAGGTGTCTGAGGACACCAACTCTCAGCTCGAGGAGCCACTGCAGATGCAGGAGCTGCAGGCTGCTCTGCAAAGTATGCAGGGACGGAGAGCTCCAGGCATCGACGGATTGACTGTCGAGTTTTATAAAGCCTTCTGGGACATTTTAGCGAAAGATATTTTAGATATTTTTAATGAAAGTCTGGCCTCTGGGTCTATGCCAATGTCCTGCCGCAGGGCTGTCATTACGCTCCTGCCAAAGAAGGGGAATCTGCAGGACATCAAAAATTGGATTACAAGACTCTGTCCAAGGTCTTAGCCACCTTGCTGAGGGGAGCTATGGAGCAGGTCGTCCATCGGGACCAGACCTACTGTGTGCCCGGCAGGTCCATGGTAGACAATGTCTACCTAATTCGGGATGTTTTGGAGGTCTCCAGCTCATTGGGTATAAACACTGGTCTGATTTCCCTGGACCAGGCAAAAGCTTTTGACCGCGTTGAGCACAGCTTCCTCTGAAGAGTCATGGGGAAGTTTGGGTTCAGCACAGGTTTCATAGCTAAGATCAAGGTGTTGTACAGTGAGGTTGAGAGTGTGCTGAAGGTCAATGGCGGTCTGTGTGCTCCTTTTAGAGTGTGTAGAGGGGTCCGGCAGGGCTGTGCTCTGTTCGGGATGCTCTACGCACTCTCCCTCGAACCTCTCCTGAGCAATTTACGCTCCAGCATCCAAGGAATGGTTTTATCAGGTTTTAATAGAAGCACTATTTTATCAGCATACGCAGATGATGTCATTATTTTTATTAAAAACCAGAGGGATGCAAACATTTTAACTAGTGTCACTAACTGGTTTTCTATTTTATCCGCAGCAAGAGTGAACTGGGAGAAAAGTGAGGCTCTTGCTGTTGGTGAGTGGTGTGACGACCTCCCAGTTCTTCCCCAGAGCTTGGCCTGGAAAAAGGACGGCCTAAAATACTTGGGAGTCTATTTGGGAAATGAAAACATCGTCCAGAAGAGCTGGGAGGGCGTCACCGAGAAGATTGAGGGAAAGCTGTCTAAATGGAAGTGGCTACTTTCTGTGATGTCTTTTAAAGGTGGGGTTCTGGTTTTAAACAACCTGGTGGCATCCCAGTTGTGGCATAAATTGACATGTCTCGACCCCCGTTCGGGCTTACTAGCCCAAATACAGAAGAAAATAGTTGATTTCTTTTGGGATGGTCTACACTGGGTGCCACAGGGGATTCTGTTTTTAACCAGAGAGGAGGTGGGACAGGGCCTCATCCACCTGGCCAGCAGAACTGCTACTTTTAAACTTCAGTTTATACAAAAGTATTGAACAGCACCAGCAGACCTAATATGGAGAGAGGTGGCCAGTTGCATTCTCAGACGTGCCAATAATCTGGGGCTGGATGCTGCTCTGTTTTTGACTGATTCTAAATTTTTAAAGTTAAGTGGGTTGCCTCCGTTTTATCAGGGTGTTTTTCAGTCCTGGGGCCTTTTTATTCAAACAAAGTGCCAAAAGTCTAACTCTCTGGACTGGTTGTTAAAGGAGCCACTAATATATGGAGCCAGGCTGGACGTCAGCAGCAGAATCACACCCGGCCTGACGGGCGGCGCTGTGCAAGTCCAGGAACCCAGCCTGCAGCAGCTGGGGATGCAGTGGGGCCGTGACTGGTCGATGCTGAAGCCCTAGGCTCTCTGCTGGGTCTGCACTCAGTCCGAGTAGCACAGCGGATCCTGGAGCTCTGGAGGCAGAAGCTGTGTACCGAGGAGAGGAGGCTCCTTATGGACTATGAACAGGAAAAGGTCATACCAGATGCAGCAGACCCCTTCCCAGAAATCTACCTGAGTCCAGGGCTGGGAGACCTGACCGCCCCCTGCTCACCGTCACTAACCACGCAAAAACTAACTCTGCACAGAGCGGACAAAAAAAACATAATACAATAACTGTGTGAAATGTATCAACAGAAATGGACTGAGCAACAGGCCCCCCACTGTGTGGACAAAGAGACTGGCTGAAGCAACCGGATCCAGACCACAGTGGAGGATCCTATACAAACCCTAAAAAAACGGGCTGCCGACCTCCAGTGGAAGATTTTACGTGGTGCTATTGCTACTAATGCTTTTATCTCTGTTCTTAACCCTACTGTTTTGAATAAGTGTCCATTTTGTGACCTCCGAGAGACCGTGTTCCATGTCTTTACTGAATGTCGAAGACTCACAGAGTTCTTCACTCTTTTATCTTTGGATTTTAGTCGGTTTGATGTAGTGTTTTCAGAGAGTGTTTTTATCTTGGGAGCTGGCTACAGCAAAGCCGATGAGACCAAAAAAAACATTTGGTTATCTTAGTTTTTTTGAAAGCTAAACATGGAGTCAAAATTGCAATTTTCAATGCTTTTTCAATGGGGACCATTTTTGTCCCTAGGAACAAATAAGGAAGTTTTTGTGTAGCTTAGCCATTTTAAGACTAATTTAAGATTGAAAACTTGAATTCTTAATTTTACATGAAAAGAATATTGTGATAGAAATTTAGCAGAATGTGTCAGAAGCTGTTATGTCTGAACTCATGATGATGTTGCTAGAAGTTATCTTGTTTAGTCTTCACAGAGAACAGTGTGTCCTCACCGTCAGGCCTGATAAACATGTGGACTCTGCCTACATCAAAGCATACAGCATGTTCGCTTTCTCACTATGATGGTATTGCCTGTCAGCAGGAACTCACGTAAGCATTTATGTATCAGAAGTGCAAAAATACTGTTTTTCCTGACATTCTGTATGGGCATTAAGTCACAACGCTTTGAGCTGTGTGTTTGAAATCTCATCTCTGTTCTGCAGACAGATAATAAAAGAGCAACTCTTTTGGGCAACTGAATCAGTGAAGTTTAGTCACCGGACTTTGTGTAGGTAAAGAACCCGTGGAAATTAAAACATCCTGATAGAATATTTCCACAACAATATCCTTTGCCAAGTTTGTGCTTTATTCATTCAACACAGATTTGAAATTAAAAAATGAAATGGACAAAAATGGTCCCAGGAAGTCTTAAGGGTTAAATAAGACAACAGGGTAAAACTTCCATAAATAGATAAATAAATATGTGCAGTGAAGCTGTGACTTATTTAAGAGACCAACTGTGGCTGGAACAAAGCTGCTCCTGTACCGCTTGGTTCGGCCCTTGGGACCCTGGAACCTCTGAGCGGATGGAAGGAGCTGGAACTCAGCAGACACAGGGTGAGAGTTATCAACTGTGATGGAGCTGGCAATCCTCTGTAGCTGCCTGGTGTACAGGGACTCCTGGCTCAGCTGAGGCTCACCAATGAGTCCACTGGACCATTTAACAATTTGGCTCAGTCTGTTTCTGTCCTTCAGAGTCAGACCTCCAAACCATGACACCAAGCAGAAAGATAGGACAGACTCAATAAAAGCATGATAGAACAGGATCATCATGGTTTTATCCACGTGAAAAGAAGGACAGCTTCCTGAGGCAGTGGAGATGCTGGTGACCCCTCTTACAGACAGATTCACAGTTCTCCTCAAGTTATACTATTTACCTCACTTTTTCACAGTGACACTGAACCTATTACACTATGTACATATCATGCTGAACTGACTATTGAATGAAATCAATGATGTTACTTTGTCTATGAATAATCTATTTTTCCAACTACCTCTGTCAACTATGCTCTACTGTACATGTGAAGTTGTTCATACTGGAGTATTGTTTTCTTTTTTAAAAAAATAAAATGTTCATGGAAATGCTGAGTTGTTATTTTCATTGCTGTGATGGTAGGTATGGATACTGTGATTTATTTAGTTATGTACAGAAACACTTTGTTAATTATAGCTATTAGTCAGGAATGCATGATTTTAATACCATGCTGTATTAATATATGTAACAATTAACAGCAGGCCTCTGGTATCCAAAATATTAGCTGACATCCATACACTACTGGAGAAATGAATTCTCATCGATATATGCTGTGTACAGTACGAGATAAAGCCACTATTCAAAGACAACAAATTCCATGCATCAATACCAAATAATCTAATCTCTTTTAAAATCACAATCTAAACATGGAAACTGGAAATTTAATGTTGAGGGGGTTGGGGGATTAACATAATTGAAATAATAATAATAATAATAATAATAGAAATAGTAAATGGGTATTATTGATAAAATAAGCAAGATAACGCATTTGACTTCCGTCTTCCATGTGCGCACAACAGCTTATATGGTTACCATGGCAATGTGCACGAGCCTCACCTAACAACATTTCAGGGATTAATATTGACCAAAGACCATGTATTTTGCCTTTTGCAACACGGATGGTAGTTCTGCTGTAGCATATTTGTCAGGAAGCTAGTCGGCATTTTATACTGTAGTTCTGTTGAAAAACCCTTGTTCTGATTCTGACAACTAGCTAACCGGAAAAACTACATACTTAACGGTCCGCCCTATCATGTTGTATTGTTGTGTTGCACTGCAATAGGGAATTGTAGTTTTTTATTTATAACCCCTTTTTCTCATTAGTGGAAGTACTTCATATAAAAGTGAAAGTGTAGTCAGGGGTTTTAGTGGATGGGAAACACTGCTGTTTGGTCAGAATTTTAAAAAGAATACGTTAAATAGCTGAAAATGTGTTTTTACCATATTTAGTGACGCCCGCTATAGGTGAACACACAAAACCATACCCCCACATGATAAAAGAAATCAAGACCTTTTCCAAAAATGTTACTGTCATGATTGTAGGTAATTCTGTTGTTGAGCTAGATGACTTAGAAAATGCAGAAAAGGCAGAGTTCAAAGGTCAATAGTTCAAAGCAGAGCCCTTAGACTGACATCATACTATCCTCCTTGATAAGACCTTTCCGATGAAGTATTTAGATTTACTCTCTATGACAAAATTTAAGCTTTACCTTTCTTGACCAACCCCTAGTGTCAGGTATAGATTTCAAGAGGCCATAATTGGTCACCTGGATAAAAATGATTAAAACCTGTTTTGGTTGACATAGTGGACGAATGTCTCAGTGACAATTTAGTTTTTGGCTTATTATAAGTCACAAATGTCATTTCAGGCCACTTATAGCATGTTTTGTGTTGATAATCAGTAGTTTTTCACTTACCCCACCCCTAACCCTGATCAGTTGGATTGTATCTGAAGAATCCAGTGTCTGGGTGATCCTCCATGAAAATTATGGATGTTTATGAATTCTACTTTATATTACTTTGTATAAATGGGTTGGCTCTTGTACATACTCCCACTTACTCAGTTTTCAATTATTTATCTTTGTCATGTTTTTTCCTGTACTTCAAGGAAGATCAAAGTTGTGCTGTTCTAAAGCTGGTACCTTCTTGCTGTGAGACGACAGCCTAACCACTGCACCACCGTGCCGCCCTCAGGAAATATCAGTCAAATAAAAACACTATAACAATGATGTTTTTCTGCTTTTGCAAACAAACTCCTGAAATGTAGTGTTGACATAGATATATTGAGTCATAAGCCCCTCTCACACTTGCACTGTGACTCAGTGATTCTGTGACTATTTCAATCAGGACAGACTAATAAAAGGAGAGATGGCTGAAAGGTATAGACGAGACGATTTTATTGTAGCCCGATGTTACAATGCGAATGCCTCGGGCTTGATGACTGTACAGGACAT
>MU838933.1:82113-118017 GCA_029721515.1 Synanceia verrucosa | reverse complement strand
AATTGTTTGGCCGTTTGGGATCATGGCACATGAATGTTTCTGCCCTCTCATATTTTTTATGTCCCAGCTGCCGCTTGGCCTGATGGGAGAAATCATGCGCAAAGTACATAAGATAAAAATGTTGCACCTTGTAGTAATAATAAAGACTTTAAAGGAACAAAATCATGTCTTACAAAAGTGTCAACAGAAGAACGTGACATATTGAATGTGGGGCCAGGACCCAGATTCAGTCCTTCCCAGGCATCCTTAAAATACTCTGGGATTTTCAGCAAGGGCCCTCCAACAGTGGTATGAAAAAATGTGGATGCCTCTGAGCCTCCCTCAATTTGTCCACGAAGTCTGTTGTAATGCCTGAGCCAGGCCTACTCCTCTGGTTTCAGTGGTATGGCTGCTTGCCCAAAGCATCTCTGGGTTTTGTGCTGCTGAATCTATTTTTAAAAGACATTCGATTAGTGTTTCTGCTAAGTTGTTAAACAATAGATGCATGTTGTTTTCACTTGTTTCATTTTAACATTTATACTTACACAAATGACACAAGAACCTCTTGTAGTCTTTTCAGCAGTCTTGACCTCTTCATGATGTCATGTTGGTAATTAAACCCTTCCGATGTCCAGTCGGTGTAATGAGAAACCCACCAAGTAGTCCAAAAACAGTCTGTGTTTCCTTATGTTATGGTTCCTTCGCAAGATCATCTTTTAAAGAACAGGAACAACATTTTATGCATGAGTGTTCAGAGACAGTCACCTTTAGGTCTGGAGCTGATTTAGCAACTCTATTTTCCACTACCATAAACCACCAAACAATAATTCTGTATAAACTGGAAGACATCCAAGTTAGCAGACAGCACATAGGCATGAACCCATGCACTACCCATGAACTACTGTTCAGCACATACAGTATGTGTCTCAACAATTCATCAATGGAGGTGAATACTGAACTTGCCGGACTTAGGACGCCGCACAAGGAGCTGGTGCCCAACAACATCTCTGTCAATGTCTCGGAAACGTGTCATAAAGCTCCACTGTCAGGGCCTTGATTCCCCTTTCACCAAGCCTCACACAAGACGGCTTCATGTTGGACAGATATTTTAAGAGTGGCAAAACATCCATTAACTAGAAAACCGCAAGCGGTTATGAAGGGCCCTCGTGGTATGTCGCGGTCAGGCATCTGATGGGGACGGCGGTGTGAGCAGGGGGCAATAAACTTCACTCGATTCGGACAATACACAAAGGAGTTACAGCCCTTCGATGGTTCAATGTGGAAATCCAGCCAAAATGAAGTGTTGAAACAAAATGTCCTACTTCCCATTTGGAATAGAAAATTGGTGCAAGAGTTTTTGTGCGTCTGGTCAACGTACACGTGTATACCGATTTTCTAGTTGCAACTCCAAAAAAACCCTATGGGGAGGGTTTTTTGAAAATTTCAAGGGGGCGCCATGGAGCCATTTTGCCCCGCCCACTGGCATGGCCCCCATCATATGTTACAGGTCGCTATCCTTGACCTGTGTATCAAATTTCATGATGATACGACTTCATTAAAGCCATCAAAATGCCAAACGTATTTTCTTGGCGAAAAATCGAAAGACCCGGTGCCGCCACACGAACACTGTTACTCGTAGCTTCACTGCGTTCGTTATGTGACTTCACCAACTTGTTCTGGACATTGTAGAAGTGGAATGAAGTTAAGTTAAGTAGTAATGACTTCATGAGCTTCTTTAATGATGAAATTATAACTATTAGAGACACTCTTGCCCTCAACGGGCATTTATCTGCATTCAGATAAAGCAAGTTTGGAAACAGCTGTAAAACCTGATGTATATTTAGACTGTTTTTCTCCCATCGACCTTCATCAAATCACTTTAATAATTTCTTCACCTAAGCCGTCAACCTGTCTCTTAGACCCCCATCCTAACCAGGCTGCTCAAGGATGTTTTACCTCTAGTTAGTACCCGGAGAGAACCCACGCAGAGAACATGCAAACTCCACACAGAAAGGCCCCGGGCCCGGGATTCGAACCCGGTATCTTCTTGCTGTATTTTTCATTTTTAGTATTTTATATTTAGAGAATGTTTGTCATGCACTTACGACACCAGAACAAGTTCCTTGTATGTATAAAATTGTACTTGACAATAAAACTTTTTCTGATTCTGATTTGCACAAAAAAATACTAAAAAATACCAGATACATACATACATATACAGAACACCATATTTAAATTCACTTTCAGAATCGGAATACCTTTAATTGATTTCTAAATTATCCTCATATTTGGAGACATCTTTCATGTTGCTGTGCCTGACTTTCTCCAAATATGAGTTCTCAAGCCCTCTGACAGCTAAGTCTTTTGGGTATACTAACTGTGGAAGATTCTGTACTGTGATGCAGAGGTATTGATATCTTCTGACCCCCCTTGAAGTGCAGGTACAAGGCATTTACTATGAGAAAATGCTGGAAGAATATATGATTCTTAGAATGTTATAGAACATGTTTGTGCATGTCTCTGTGTGTTTGTCTGTCTGTGGCTGTTCTGTGTCTTTAGGTATGCAGGTCAAATTGATCCAAAACCATATGAAGGATGTAAATGTGTATGGTATGTGTGCTCAGACTTTTATTTATTTTCTTTTTTTATCTTATGTATTTATTTTGTACATGTTTGTCAACCTTTTCAAGTGTTCAATAAAGGTTTGCATTAAAAAAATGACAACTGGTCAAGTCGAGGCGATTGGTCAAAACTGCAAGGTCGCGATGCATTTGGGGTAACTGGAAGGACCTACCTCTCAGGTGAGCATCCTACATCTCTTAACTTGAAGCACGTGTCCACAGTCTCCTTGCATATACTTTTATGCAGTCTCACTTGTTTACAGCAACTGAAACCCGCGGCGGGCGCTACGTAGTTAATCGGTTCCGAAATTGGAGAAGACGAGTCACTGCGCTCTGCTACAGCAAGGGGAAATAATGAAGTATGAAGACGTAAGTTAACTCACCCGACTTTGTCGTTCCATTAAAATGAACGTGTCAAATAGTGTTTGTTCTACATGAATTACTTCAAACTGCAGAATGAAAAAGTCCTATTTCCACTACATTAACCTTGATTGTTGTTATATCATCTATAGTCATTCTGAGCAAAGAACATCAGTTTTACTCTGAACTCTTGCTAATTGATATTAGCCCATAAAGCCAGCAAATATTTCCATTACTGAAACCTGCAGGGAGAGAAGAGGGTGCATGTGTAACAACGTGTCTTCATGCAGTGGTCTGACATTATCTTATTATAACTGGATTTATTGAGCAAGCCTAATGATAACAATAACAAAAAAAATAATAGTCGCTTTGTAATTATATTGCATTAATATAACATGTTCATTCAATAGAAAGTAGTCAATTACTGTTGATAAAAAGACACAACAGGGGAGACACATCAACTTTATAGGACAGTATTTCTTTTATTGCGTGGCTTCACACGTTAAGTATCCTGTTTATAAGCTCTCATATGACTACACTATACACTCAGAATCAGCTGAAGTAAATGCATGTGAACCAATTTCAACATATTATTGTAGCTGTTTTAAAGATGCTTCCAGAAATATTTAATATGTTAATGCTGAATGTAAATGCCAGTATATAAATAGGCAGTACAACATTTGAATTGACAAATGAACTGACTCGAGCTGAGACACATGAATCAACATAACCTTGAAGTTAATATGCTAATGATAGAATTAGTGAAAATAGTGAGGGAGAGAAGAGGGTGTGGCAACTTGTGAATATATAGAGGTCTGAGTTACTTTTATTTCCAAACAAGGACAGTTATTGTGCAAACATCACTTCAGTTCTGTGCATAGTAAGGACAACATTTTAACAACTGTCAATCAGGTGAGATGATGCCACTTTCACTACATTTGAAAACATTTTTCTTGGACAAAAAAACAATTTGCCTAATTTTAGTGCAAAATTTGACATGCTTAAGTTTGTATTTCTGTAAATCATCATGTTATTTTTTTCCATCTCTTCCATTTGAACACAGGGACCAGATGAGGCTGTAACACAGAAAAATCCTGTGACAGCAAAGTCTCCTCACCCCAGAAGAAGGCCCAGTAATAAAACAGCTGGGCATCAGTGTCCCATTTTTGGACTTAGATATGCTAATATAATGCAACATCTCAAAGTCACAGAGAAGGTGACGAACATAGACAAGCTTAGTCTTCTGAGCAAGTTGGCCCACAGACAATAAGTGGTTTGGAAATATTACCATTCTCTCTCTCTCTTTCTCTCTCTCTCTGTGCATGCTGGGAGATTGTGGTGTGATTGTGCGGGCTTGATGCAGGCGCTCCGGCCGTGGGGGCCATGGCCCCGCGACCGGTTGCTGCTCCGTGCGCTTTGCTGCGCCCTGACACTGCTGTGTCCTGCCCAGTGCACGAGGTGGCAGGGAATGACATTCACAGGGTGTGTGGGGGTGAGGAACAACTGGGTGAGGTTAGAGATAAGGTGGATGAAAGTGGAGAAAAGGGGTCAGGACAGATAAAAACGGGGTAAGCGAGGAACAGATAATTATGACAGGTGAGGTCAGTGAGACACAGGAGGAATACAGACAGGTAAGGCAGATAGGGAAGGTGTGGCATGGAGTGAGCAGGTGGAGGATGCTGAGATGGAGGAGGAGGAGGCAGCAGCAAAAGCAAAAGCCCCTCTAAGATGGAGAAAGAAAACAAGGAACACGGCCAGTGAGGGAAAAAACAGTAAAGTTGAGGGAGACACAGGAAAAAAACAGGTGCAGACAGACGGCAGTGACAGTGAAGAGGAGTGTGTGTCGGACAGCAGCCATATTCCCAGTGTTAAACTGAGCAGTAGCCAGCAGAGGAAGGCCTACTCTGCTGAGAAAATCAAACTGTTCTTACAACAGACAAAAAAACAGCATGTAACCAGGCTATTATATCACTGATACCAAAGAAAGATAAAGATTCAACGGACCCAGCCAATTATAGGTCTATAAGCCTAATAAATGTTGATTGTAAAATACTCTCCAAGACATTAGCACTAAGATTAGATCAGGTTCGACCTAAAATTATTCACAAAGACCAAGTTGGATTTATAAAACATAGATCTTCATCCGATAACATGAGGAGACTGTTGCATTTAATTTGGATGAACAGAACTAACTCTCACCCTGTTTCAGCCATATCACTTGATGCTCAAAAAGCATTCGATAGGGTGGAATGGGCCTTTTTATTCACAACTCTTTCAAAATTTGGGTTTGGTGATAGTTTCTGCAGGTGGATAAAAGTCTTATATTCCAGCCCTAAAGCTGCAGTCTTTACTAATGGGATAATATCTCAGTTTTTCCGTATAACCAGGTCAACTAGACAGGGGTGCAGTCTAAGTCCACTATTGTTCACAATTTTTTTGGAGCCTTTGGCCACGTCGATTAGAGCAGAGTCAAGAATTAAGGGTGTCATTGGAGGTGGTAGGGAGCATAAATTATTTCTTTATGCTGACGATATTTTGGTACTGAGTCAGGACCCAGTCAATTCTGTGTCAGTTTTTTTAGAAATTGTTGAAGCATATTCTAAAGTGTCTGGTTATTGCATTAATTGGCACAAATCAGAAAGCATGCCGGTGTCTCAAACTTGTTCACATAATCAACTATCAGCCTTTAATTTCAAGTGGTTACCAAAAGGGATGAAATATTTAGGTATAGAATTAGATCAAGCTATAAAGGAAATTATGACAACTAATATGGAAAAAGTATTAAACAAAATTAAAGCTAATTTGGATAATTGGAGTAAATTACACCTGACATTATGGGGTAAAGTAAATGCAATAAAAATGATTGTGACACCAAAAATAAATTACCTAACTGGAATGATACCTGTGTGCATTCCAAAACAACTATTAATTAGATATGACAAAATGATAAAACAATTTCTTTGGGATGGAAAAAAAACACAAATTCGTTTGGATAAATTATGTGAGTCCAAGAAAAGAGGGGGTCTATCATTGCCGAACATAAAATATTATAATGTTGCCTTTGAGATGTCAAAGCTTACAGGACATTTGGATGAAGCTGATGCTGACCTGGACTGGGTCCTGATTGAGCGGGAACTCACCTCCCTTTAAAACGTATGGAGGCTCTAGCACAAACAAGTAAAAATGAGAAGAATAAGGTTAACAACCCTATTCTAGAGCATTCAAAAATGGTTTGGCAAGAGGTACATAAGAGATGTAAAATCTCTCAATACACTCAAAAATATACATCCATATGGCACAACCCGAAAATTAAGATAGGAAAACAGCCTATCTATTGGGCTCAGTGGTTAAGAAAAGACATCAGAATAATAGATGATTTATTTGAAAACGGCAATTTTCTTTCATATATTAGACTCAAAGAAAAATATAATTTAGAGGGGAGAGGCCACTTATGGAAGTATTTACAAATTAGACACTGTATTAAAGAGGTGGTTCCTGTTGTTCAGGATAGAAGTCCGATTGAATGCTACTTACAATTACCCAAAATACATCATAAAGCTTCAAGATGGTATGAGATGTGTCCTTGGACAAATAATAATGGTTGTAGTAATCTCAGGATGATATGGGAGTATCTTGTACACTGGATGAAAAAATATGGGAGGGGATTCTTTCCAACACTGAAGAATACATAAGAGAAGCCAGAGGCAAATTTATTCAATATAAAATAATTCATAGGTATTATTTCACACCATCAAGACTTCACAGAATGGGACTAATTAATAATGATCTATGTTGGAAGTGTGGAGCAGAAAGTGGCACATTTATCCATGCATTGTGGGAATGTTCTAAGATCCTCCCCTTGTGGGAAAAAGTTATAGAGTATATGAGCAAATCATTAAATTGTGAACTTCCCAGGTCACCAAGACTTTGTCTCCTTGGAGACAGAACTGTGGTACCCCAGTTGAGTAAATACAGTTTTAGAATATTAAAAACTGGCCTAATAACATGTGCACGGATTATTCTGAGGTGTTGGAGGGAACCCCAAGCTCCCACACTGAGAATGTGGAAGACACAGATGATGGGGACTGTGGCATGTGAAAAGATGTTGGGGAGATTGAACTGTGAAAATGATATGATAAAAGAAAAATGGGGTGATTTTGTAAGACAAATGTGTTCATTTGCCTGCCTTGTCTACTTACTTACCTGCCTGTCTTATTTTTAGTTAATTTATTTTTAGATTTTTTTTTTTTTTTTTTTAATACTATTTTGGCCTCCATTTTGTGTGTTGTGTTTGATGTTCGGTTGTCTGTTGTAATAATGAAAATACAATAAAAATTTAAATTATAAAAAAAAAACAGCATGGAGTTTTCCTGAGCTACCTGCTTTCTACAATTCAGCCAGACTCCTTATGAGTCATAGAGAAGAGGCTGGCTTCACTGACCAAGAGAGTTTCAGACTGAAAAAATTAGTGGTCAAAGTCAAAAAACAAATGAACAGTGATGACGCCAAAAACTGCAGTGTGTCTTTTATTTAATTTATTGGTTTTAAACCTTGTTTTTAACATCTCACTTAAAATGGACATCTTCAGAGTGGGAAGTTTAAATGTTAATGGAGCCAGAGAGGCAAAAAAAGAGAGCATTTGTGTCATGTCTTTGGGTTAAAAGATTTGTATATTTCATAAGATGAATAAGCTAGTTAAAAAGTTATAAATATGTTTATTTCATGATGCAACGTGTTAAAATGTTTTGAGTAAAATCGTCAGAGTGACACCTCTTCACCTGTGAGGATCGTTTGGTTTCCATGCAGAGTGAGTGTTCTGTATGTTTATAGTGGATCTTTGACGTATCTCCGGTGAAAGTAACCATTAAGTCTGAGAATGACTCATAAATACGCTGAATGTGTTCTAAACGTTTGAACCTTGGGAAACTTTCGTCTTTGTAAGTATTTGTATGTTCAGAGACATTAGTTTGAGGTCACAATTATATTTTATTTGAAAGCTCAATGTAAACGGGTGATTGGGATACAGCTATCTATGTTGTGTTTAGCATAAATAAGCTAGCTACCTGTATTTTGCACAATGGCGCTCAGTGCACAGTGTAATGTATATTTTTTCTGTATCTTTCAGTTACATTAACTTGTTTACTACAAGAGACCTCCATAAAAGCAAGAAAAGAACGCCTTGTGTACGGAGTTTCTTCATTAGTTCGCTGGCTGTCTAGCTTCACATAGTCACGTGTCGTGAGGACAGCACAATTTGTCTAGAATGAAACAGATGTCATGTTTTTACAGGATATACACAGTGACAGCAGTAATGACGCTGACTGGAGGAGAGAGTGGGCAGGAGAAGCCATTTTAAGCCACAATACATCTCTCAGAGGAGGAGTGGGCTTCCTCCTCTCAAAGAACATCTCCCCAGTCTCACTGGAGGTCGAGCATTTTATTAAAGGGAGATTGCTTTTAGCGATTTGAACATTTTACTGCTGTTTTTATGAACATGTATGCTCCAATAAGTCAAGTCAAGTCAAGTCAACTTTATTTGTATAGCCCAATATCACAAATTATGAATTTGCCCCATTGGGCTTTACAATCTGTACAGGATATGACACCCTCTGTCCTTTACAAATGACCCTCGCATCGACTAAGGAAAAACTCCCCCAAAAAAAACCTTTTAACAGGGAAAAAGAAACGGAAGAAACTTCAGGAAGAGCAACAGAGGAGGGATCCCTCTTCCAGGATGGACAGACGTGCAATAGATGCCATGTGTACAGAATAACAACAATGAAAACACATTAACACTACGTACAAAATTGTATGGAAATGTCCAAATCAATATAACAACAGCTAATATACAGTGTGTATATATAGAATTATATGAGAGTGTCCAAGGGGATGAAGAGCATCGTCAAGCTATCAGCAAAGGATGAGAAGCATGTCGTCCTCTCCACCACGCCAACCAGAAGAAGCCTGAGCAGCACGTCTTCCTCTCCACCACACCAAACAGGAGAAACCTCCGCAGGATGACCTCGTCACCACCACGTCGCTCAGAACCAGAAGATGAAGCCTGACTGGTCTGCACAACCACTACTCCACCAGGTAGACTGGGTCCATGGATACCTGTGAGATGAGAACGCATAGGGACTACGAGGCACAAAACTAATCTGCAGCATGTGTTAAAGGGAGGAAGAATAAACACATCCTCTTCTCCACTACCCTAACAGCTACAACCTGAGCAGCATCGCCTCTTCTCCATCTCACCACCATCACGACAGACGAAGCCTGGATGACACCACCTCCTTCTCACCAAGTAGCCTCAGCTCACGGACACCTGGGAGCTGAGAGCACAGGGACTCCGGGGAAGAAGATGAGTTAGTGAAATGACTTAATGGAGGCATCGAAATG
Organism: Synanceia verrucosa; assembly: GCA_029721515.1. Taxonomy (NCBI): domain Eukaryota; kingdom Metazoa; phylum Chordata; class Actinopteri; order Perciformes; family Synanceiidae; genus Synanceia; species Synanceia verrucosa. The sequence continues at coordinate 108,658 of MU838933.1, read as the reverse complement.
AAGAAGAAGAAGAGAATCTCAGTGTGTCAGAGGAAGTACCCCGGCAGTCTAGACCTATAGCAGCATAACTAAGGATTGAGGATGTTTTTTAAAAAAGTCAATGATGTGCTAAATAGTTGCTCCTCTGAGGTTTTATTCTTGGGTGGGGATTTCAATTTTACTGAAAATGCGGCTGTAGACCGCAGTCATACAGAGCCGCATCCAGCATCCCAGCATGCTTTGAGGCAACTGGTCAACTCTCATGGCCTGGTGGACGTGTGCAGGAGGATGCACACAGACAGCAGACAGTACACATGGTCCCACATCAGAGAAGGTAGGATCTCCTCAGCCAGACTTGACTGTTTTTATTGTTTTAAACATCATTTAAATGTTTTTAAAATGTGCAGAATTCTGCCTGCTGGGTACACAGATCATTCCCTGCTTTTATGTCATGTTTTTATTAGAAATATTGCACCCAAAAGTGCATATTGGCATTTTAATTCAGTGTTGACTTTTGATAAAAGGTTCAAGGAGACTCTTATTTATTTTTGGGATGTTTTTAGACAGAGAAAGGGTGATTTTAGCAGTCTTAGGCAGTGGTGGGACCATGGTAAGACTGAGATCACACTCCTGTGTCAACAGCACACCCTCAATGTTACATGAGACATCACCAGATCTATGAAAGACCTGGAGTCTGATATAGTGTAACTAGAGAAAATAAGTGAGTCCACAGGAGATCGAGGATATGTTGAAATACTGAAAGCAAAAAAAAATGGCATTAGCCGACCTGCTAGACAGTAAAGTACAGGGTGCACTGGTCAGGTCCCGATTCCAGAACATCAGCGAGATGGATGCGCCCTCTAGCTACTTCTTCAGCCTGGAGAAGAACAATGGACAGAGGAAGGTAATCCACACATTGCTATCAGACACAGGGCAAGAACTGACTGAACCCAGCCAGATCAGAAGGCGAGCTGTGGAGTTTTACTCCTCTCTCTACTCCACGGAGTATGAGGAAGAGGAAGCTCTGCTGGAGGAGTTCTGCAGTGAACTACCTCAGGTGTCTGAGGACACCAACTCTCAGCTCGAGGAGCCACTGCAGATGCAGGAGCTGCAGGCTGCTCTGCAAAGTATGCAGGGACGGAGAGCTCCAGGCATCGACGGATTGACTGTCGAGTTTTATAAAGCCTTCTGGGACATTTTAGCGAAAGATATTTTAGATATTTTTAATGAAAGTCTGGCCTCTGGGTCTATGCCAATGTCCTGCCGCAGGGCTGTCATTACGCTCCTGCCAAAGAAGGGGAATCTGCAGGACATCAAAAATTGGATTACAAGACTCTGTACAAGGTCTTAGCCACCTTGCTGAGGGGAGCTATGGAGCAGGTCGTCCATCGGGACCAGACCTACTGTGTGCCCGGCAGGTCCATGGTAGACAATGTCTACCTAATTCGGGATGTTTTGGAGGTCTCCAGCTCATTGGGTATAAACACTGGTCTGATTTCCCTGGACCAGGCAAAAGCTTTTGACCGCGTTGAGCACAGCTTCCTCTGAAGAGTCATGGGGAAGTTTGGGTTCAGCACAGGTTTCATAGCTAAGATCAAGGTGTTGTACAGTGAGGTTGAGAGTGTGCTGAAGGTCAATGGCGGTCTGTGTGCTCCTTTTAGAGTGTGTAGAGGGGTCCGGCAGGGCTGTGCTCTGTTCGGGATGCTCTACGCACTCTCCCTCGAACCTCTCCTGGGCAATTTACGCTCCAGCATCCAAGGAATGGTTTTATCAGGTTTTAATAGAAGCACTATTTTATCAGCATACGCAGATGATGTCATTATTTTTATTAAAAACCAGAGGGATGCAAACATTTTAACTAGTGTCACTAACTGGTTTTCTATTTTATCCGCAGCAAGAGTGAACTGGGAGAAAAGTGAGGCTCTTGCTGTTGGTGAGTGGTGTGACGACCTCCCAGTTCTTCCCCAGAGCTTGGCCTGGAAAAAGGACGGCCTAAAATACTTGGGAGTCTATTTGGGAAATGAAAACATCGTCCAGAAGAGCTGGGAGGGCGTCACCGAGAAGATTGAGGGAAAGCTGTCTAAATGGAAGTGGCTACTTTCTGTGATGTCTTTTAAAGGTGGGGTTCTGGTTTTAAACAACCTGGTGGCATCCCAGTTGTGGCATAAATTGACATGTCTCGACCCCCGTTCGGGCTTACTAGCCCAAATACAGAAGAAAATAGTTGATTTCTTTTGGGATGGTCTACACTGGGTGCCACAGGGGATTCTGTTTTTAACCAGAGAGGAGGTGGGACAGGGCCTCATCCACCTGGCCAGCAGAACTGCTACTTTTAAACTTCAGTTTATACAAAAGTATTGAACAGGACCAGCAGACCTAATATGGAGAGAGGTGGCCAGTTGCATTCTCAGACGTGCCAATAATCTGGGGCTGGATGCTGCTCTGTTTTTGACTGATTCTAAATTTTTAAAGTTAAGTGGGTTGCCTCCGTTTTATCAGGGTGTTTTTCAGTCCTGGGGCCTTTTTATTCAAACAAAGTGCCAAAAGTCTAACTCTCTGGACTGGTTGTTAAAGGAGCCACTAATATATGGAGCCAGGCTGGACGTCAGCAGCAGAATCACACCCGGCCTGACGGCGGCGCTGTGCAAGTCCAGGAACCTGTGCCTGCAGCAGCTGGGGGATGCAGTGGGGCCGTGACTGGTCGATGCTGAAGCCCTAGGCTCTCTGCTGGGTCTGCACTCAGTCCGAGTAGCACAGCGGATCCTGGAGCTCTGGAGGCAGAAGCTGTGTACCGAGGAGAGGAGGCTCCTTATGGACTATGAACAGGAAAAGGTCATACCAGATGCAGCAGACCCCTTCCCAGAAATCTACCTGAGTCCAGGGCTGGGAGACCTGACCGCCCCCCTGCTCACCGTCACTAACCCGCAAAAACTAACTCTGCACAGAGCGGACAAAAAAAACATAATACAATAACTGTGTGAAATGTATCAACAGAAATGGACTGAGCAACAGGCCCCCCACTGTGTGGACAAAGAGACTGGCTGAAGCAACCGGATCCAGACCACAGTGGAGGATCCTATACAAACCCTAAAAAAACGGGCTGCCGACCTCCAGTGGAGGATTTTACATGGTGCTATTGCCTCTAATGCTTTTATCTCTGTTCTTAACCCTACTGTTTTGAATAAGTGTCCATTTTGTGACCTCCGAGAGACCGTGTTCCATGTCTTTACTGAATGTCGAAGACTCACAGAGTTCTTCACTCTTTTATCTTTGGATTTTAGTCGGTTTGATGTAGTGTTTTCAGAGAGTGTTTTTATCTTGGGAGCTGGCTACAGCAAAGCCGATGAGACCAAAAAAAACATTTGGTTATCTTAGTTTTTTTGAAAGCTAAACATGGAGTCAAAATTGCAATTTTCAATGCTTTTTCAATGGGGACCATTTTTGTCCCTAGGAACAAATAAGGAAGTTTTTGTGTAGCTTAGCCATTTTAAGACTAATTTGAGATTGAAAACTTGAATTCTTAATTTTACATGAAAAGAATATTGTGATAGAAATTTAGCAGAATGTGTCAGAAGCTGTTATGTCTGAACTCATGATGATGTTGCTAGAAGTTATCTTGTTTAGTCTTCACAGAGAACAGTGTGTCCTCACCGTCAGGCCTGATAAACATGTGGACTCTGCCTACATCAAAGCATACAGCATGTTCGTTTCTCACTATGATGGTATTGCCTGTCAGCAGGAACTCACGTAAGCATTTATGTATCAGAAGTGCAAAAATACTGTTTTTCCTGACATTCTGTATGGGCATTAAGTCACAACGCTTTGAGCTGTGTGTTTGAAATCTCATCTCTGTTCTGCAGACAGATAATAAAAGAGCAACTCTTTTGGGCAACTGAATCAGTGAAGTTTAGTCACCGGACTTTTGTGTAGGTAAAGAACCCGTGGAAATTAAAACATCCTGATAGAATATTTCCACAACAATATCCTTTGCCAAGTTTGTGCTTTATTCATTCAACACAGATTTGAAATTAAAAAATGAAATGGACAAAAATGGTCCCAGGAAGTCTTAAGGGTTAAATAAGACAACAGGGTAAAACTTCCATAAATAGATAAATAAATATGTGCAGTGAAGCTGTGACTTATTTAAGAGACCAACTGTGGCTGGAACAAAGCTGCTCCTGTACCGCTTGGTTCGGCCCCTTGGGACCCTGAACCTCTGAGCGGATGGAAGGAGCTGGAACTCAGCAGACACAGGGTGAGAGTTATCAACTGTGATGGAGCTGGCAATCCTCTGTAGCTGCCTGGTGTACAGGGACTCCCGGCTCAGCTGAGGCTCACCAATGAGTCCACTGGACCATTTAACAATTTGGCTCAGTCTGTTTCTGTCCTTCAGAGTCAGACCTCCAAACCATGACACCAAGCAGAAAGATAGGACAGACTCAATAAAAGCATGATAGAACAGGATCATCATGGTTTTATCCACGTGAAAGAAGGACAGCTTCCTGAGGCAGTGGAGATGCTGGTGACCCCTCTTACAGACAGATTCACAGTTCTCCTCAAGTTATACTATTTACCTCACTTTTTCACAGTGACACTGAACCTATTACACTATGTACATATCATGCTGAACTGACTATTGAATGAAATCAATGATGTTACTTTGTCTATGAATAATCTATTTTTCCAACTACCTCTGTCAACTATGCTCTACTGTACATGTGAAGTTGTTCATACTGGGGTATTGTTTTCTTTTTTAAAAAAATAAAATGTTCATGGAAATGCTGAGTTGTTATTTTCATTGCTGTGATGGTAGGTATGGATACTGTGATTTATTTAGTAATGTACAGAAACACTTTGTTAATTATAGCTATTAGTCAGGAATGCATGATTTTAATACCATGCTGTATTAATATATGTAACAATTAACAGCAGGCCTCTGGTATCCAAAATATTAGCTGACATCCATACACTACTGGAGAAATGAATTCTCATCGATATATGCTGTGTACAGTACGAGATAAAGCCACTATTCAAAGACAACAAATTCCATGCATCAATACCAAATAATCTAATCTCTTTTAAAATCACAATCTAAACATGGAAACTGGAAATTTAATGTTGAGGGGGTTGGGGGATTAACATAATTGAAATAATAATAATAATAATAATAATAGAAATAGTAAATGGGTATTATTGATAAAATAAGCAAGATAACGCATTTGACTTCCGTCTTCCATGTGCGCACAACAGCTTATATGGTTACCATGGCAATGTGCACGAGCCTCACCTAACAACATTTCAGGGATTAATATTGACCAAAGACCATGTATTTTGCCTTTTGCAACACGGATGGTAGTTCTGCTGTAGCATATTTGTCAGGAAGCTAGTCGGCATTTTATACTGTAGTTCTGTTGAAAAACCCTTGTTCTGATTCTGACAACTAGCTAACCGGAAAAACTACATACTTAACGGTCCGCCCTATCATGTTGTATTGTTGTGTTGCGCTGCAATAGGGAATTGTAGTTTTTTATTTATAACCCCTTTTTCTCATTAGTGGAAGTACTTCATATAAAAGTGAAAGTGTAGTCAGGGGTTTTAGTGGATGGGAAACACTGCTGTTTGGTCAGAATTTTAAAAAGAATACGTTAAATAGCTGAAAATGTGTTTTTACCATATTTAGTGACGCCCGCTATAGGTGAACACACAAAACCATACCCCACATGATAAAAGAAATCAAGACCTTTCCAAAAATGTTACTGTCATGATTGTAGGTAATTCTGTTGTTGAGCTAGATGACTTAGAAAATGCAGAAAAGGCAGAGTTCAAAGGTCAATAGTTCAAAGCAGAGCCCTTAGACTGACATCATACTATCCTCCTTGATAAGACCTTTCCGATGAAGTATTTAGTTTACCTCTATGACAAAATTTAAAGCTTTACCTTTCTTGACCAACCCCTAGTGTCAGGTATAGATTTCAAGAGGCCATAATTGGTCACCTGGATAAAAATGATTAAAACCTGTTTTGGTTGACATAGTGGACGAATGTCTCAGTGACAATTTAGTTTTGGCTTATTATAAGTCACAAATGTCATTTCAGGCCACTTATAGCATGTTTTGTGTTGATAATCAGTAGTTTTTCACTTACCCCACCCCTAACCCTGATCAGTTGGATTGTATCTGAAGAATCCAGTGTCTGGGTGATCCTCCATGAAAATTATGGATGTTTATGAATTCTACTTTATATTACTTTGTATAAATGGGTTGGCTCTTGTACATACTCCCACTTACTCAGTTTTCAAATATTTATCTTTGTCATGTTTTTTCCTGTACTTCAAGGAAGATCAAAGTTGTGCTGTTCTAAAGCTGGTACCTTCTTGCTGTGAGACGACAGCCTAACCACTGCACCACCGTGCCGCCCTCAGGAAATATCAGTCAAATAAAAACACTATAACAATGATGTTTTTCTGCTTTTGCAAACAAACTCCTGAAATGTAGTGTTGACATAGATATATTGAGTCATAAGCCCCTCTCACACTTGCACTGTGACTCAGTGATTCTGTGACTATTTCAATCAGGACAGACTAATAAAAGGAGAGATGGCTGAAAGGTATAGACGAGACGATTTATTGTAGCCCGATGTTACAATGCCGAATGCCTCGGGGCTTGATGACTGTACAGGACATGACACCCTCTGTCCTTTACAAACGACCCTCACATCGACTAAGGAAAAACTCCCCAAACCAAACCCTTTACTTAACAGGGAAAAAGAAATGGAAGAAACCTCAGGAAGAGCAGCAGAGGAGGGATCCCTCTTCCAGGATGGCCAGACGTGCAATAGATGTCATGTGTACAGAATAACGGCGATAACGCAATATTACCTCCATATAACAACAGTTAAGACATGAAAGTATCCAATTCCATAACAGTTAACACCTAGAGAATTGTGAGAAATGTCTGACACCCTGTACAATGATAGCATGCATAGACTTAAGTGAAAGGTGAAATACATTTGTTCTGCACACAATAAAACTTTTGGCGCTCAGACGCCAGGGAGTAGATCAGCGTCGTGACTTATCTGGAGAAGAGATGCCGACATCTGAAGAGATGATCTCCCCCCCAAATAAAGTAAAGGCATACCTTACCTGATTTGGACAGAATTACTCTATAAACAAAAAAACAACAGACAAGGTTAAAACACTGCACAGCAAATGGAGATGATAGACTGGCAAGGTTATGAAGAGGAATTCGTGAGTTTGAGGCAATGGAGATGGAGAGTAGAATGCAATGATATTCAGAGGAACCGCAAAGCTGTGCGGAGCAGAGACAGATAATACGGCAACATAAAGCAGTAGGAACAGCAATGCTATGCTGAGGAGAGGGAACAGACTGCAGCGATATGCATTAGAAGCAGCACTGCTGTGCTGTGGAGGGAGAGCAGACTGCAACGATAAGCAATAGAACAGCAATGCTATGCTGTGGAGAGTTAGCAGACGGCAACTCTATGCAGTAGACGCAGCAATGCTATGCTGTGGAGATGGAACAGACTGCAATGATATGCAGTAGAAACAGCAATGCTATGATGAGAAGAGGAGACAGACAGCCGCGATAGCCGGTAGAAGCAGCAGTGCTATGCTGCGGAGTCGGAAGACTGCAACGATATGCAGTAGAAACAGCAATGTTATGCCGTGGAGAGGGAACAGACAGTAACGATATGCAGTAGAAGCAGCAATGCTATGCTGAGGAGAGAGAGAATAGAGCCTGCAATGCTACGCAGCGAAACCTCAAACAACACCGAGGAGAGTGGGAATCGAGGAGGCAGTGAAGCCATAGGAACAGCTGGGAAAGCAGCCACAAAATACAGATACCACCACCGGAGATATGCATGCTTACTAAAACACTGCACAGCAAAGGGGGAGAATACGCTGGCAAAGTTATGAGGAGGAAATTGTTTTTTTTTTTTTTATTTAGAAAAATAATTCTCAATTATTTACTTAACGATGAAATGATTATTTCCAATGAAATAGGAAAACAATGAAGAGGAAATTGTGATGTTGAACGGTGGAGAGGGAACGTAGACTGCAACGATATGCAGTAGAAGCAGCAATGCTATGCTGTGAAGAGTTAACAAACTGCAACGACATGCAGTAGAAGCAGCAATGCTATGCTGTGAAGAGTTAACAAACTGCAACGACATGCAGTAGAAGCAGCAATGCTATGCTGTGAGAGTTAACAGACTGCAACTATAAGCAGTAGAAACAGCAATGCTATGCTGTAGAGAGTTAGCAGACGGCAACTCTATGCAGTAGACGCAGCAATGCTATGCTGTGGAGATGGAACAGACTGCAATGATATGCAGTAGAAACAGCAATGCTATGATGAGAAGAGGAGACAGACGGCCGCGATAGCCGGTAGAAGCAGCAGTGCTATGCTGCGGAGTCGGAAGACTGCAACGATATGCAGTAGAAACAGCAATGTTATGCCGTGGAGAGGGAACAGACAGTAACGATATGCAGTAGAAGCAGCAATGCTATGCTGAGGAGAGAGAGAATAGAGCCTGCAATGCTACGCAGCGAAACCTCAAACAACACCGAGGAGAGTGGGAATCGAGGAGGCAGTGAAGCCATAGGAACAGCTGGGAAAGCAGCCACAAAATACAGATACCACCACCGGAGATATGCATGCTTACTAAAACACTGCACAGCAAAGGGGGAGAATACGCTGGCAAAGTTATGAAGAGGAAATTGTGATGTTGAACGGTGGAGAGGGAGCGTAGACTGCAACAATATGCAGTAGAAGCAGCAATGCTATGCTGTGGAGAGTTAACAGACTGCAAAGATATGCAGTAGAAGCAGCAATGCTATGCTGTGAAGAGTTAACAGACTGCAACGACATGCAGTAGAAGCAGCAATGCTATGCTGTGAAGAGTTAACAGACTGCAACGACATGCAGTAGAAGCAGCAATGCTATGCTGTGAAGAGTTAACAGACTGCAACGACATGCAGTAGAAGCAGCAATGCTATGCTGAGGAGAGAGAGGATAGAGACATAATGCTAGCCCTGAATTCACAGAGTTTGAGAGGCAACCACAAAATGGAGATACCACCATCAGAGATATGCATGTTTATCACGGTTAAGGCTTCAGAGATCGCCGAGCAGCCAGTATGGAGTTAGAGTCTGGATGAATGTAGGAAGAATAAGTGGTAGATGACCATGCCCTACTAGCTGAAGTGAAGCAGATGAGATGCCTTGCATGGCAACTGAAGTGGCTGCTCCTTTACTGAAGGAGTGACCTGAAAACTGATGAGGAGGGAAAACATAGACCCATCCTAAAATGCTGCATGAACCAGTTCGTGCTGGTGCAAGCTGGTGTGAGCGATGATGGTGTTACGAGCTCCCTTACCTTAGGAGTGTTTAAGAGCACAAGATAATGAGAGAATGAAGGTCAGATCGAAAAACAAATATCTTTAGCTAGATTAAATGTATTGAGAGCTGCCTGCAGATTTTTTGGACATAAGAATTAATGAGTTAATGAATTCATTGATGAAATGACCCCCACGCAGACCCTGAGACAGATCAGTGAACAGATGATTGGGAAGTACCAAGCCTTGATGGTTAGACAGTTCTGCAGCCAGAGCTTGGACGTTTATTGGATGAACGGATGTCCTTTCATGGTGTGTGAGAGCCGTGCTGGTCCACTTGCTGAGGGTGGACCAGGCGGGCGAGAATCAACTGCGGTGGCGCGCAGATTTGGTGCGTCTCCATGCATGCGCTTCTGCTGCAGCTGTCTAATGCAGTGGGAGTTGTCAGAGGAAATCATGGAGCAGCAGGAAAGGCAGATGTGGACACCGGGGCTCTTGAAGGCCCACGTTCCCGCATGTGTACAGGTGACTGCCTGAGACCCACCACTGATCATGAGGGGAATTTCAGAGACCAGGATTGCCCAGTTAGTCGAGTGTTTGACTGTTCATTGTAGAGCACTGCTTTGCTGGCGAAATAGCATTGTAGTATTAATAAAATAAGTTCCTTTTATACATGAGATTTAAATCACGGATAAGTGTCAAATACACATGAAGCCAGCCCTTCTGTCAGTGCAGCTAATAATCATAATTTATCCCTGTTGAATATTATTGTCATTTTGTATGTTTCAAGTGCCTTTATGTGTTCGCAGTACTTAAGAGGGCTGTCAACTTTATTTTGAAAATGCCTCTTTTATTTTGACATTCTGTTTGGTGTGCCGTTCAGGAGAGTGAGAGGACGACACCAGAAGGTGAAGGGCTCATGTGCTGTAGCTAAGCGAAACAATGAAGTTAAGGACAGATTTAAGTGGTCATAAAGTATTACAGTGTGCAAGAAACACCACATCTCAGAAGATCCCAGATGTAACTAGGAATAGACCGATCTCTGATTAACGAGGATCAGCCGCTGGATTACTTATGGCATTATAGTGACGGGCAAATGATGATAACCAGGATGAGCGCTGGAGTGCTTGCAGCAGACGGAGACCGAGGCTGATGCTGGTGAATGCAGGATTTTTCCATGGTCAATGCCTGCAGGCGTGAGCCGATGCTTGCAGCTGGACAGCAGGGCGTCCTGAGGCACGGTGGGTGAACCAGCTGTGGCGCCGTGGACCGGAGGAGTGGGACTGACGGTGGCCGGTGGAGGAGGAGGGTGGAGAGCCGGAGTGGTAGACGCCGCGGTGGCGTAGCAGCAACGGTGGCAGCAGAACCGGAAGCAGAAGCAATAGTGGCCGTGAGACAGCGACTGGAGAGCCGCACAGAACCGCTGGAAAAGCTGAGGCTCACCAGCTCCTGAAGCTGGGACAGCTGGAGCCCGAGGCTGAAGAAACTCAAAAAGATATCGTAGCAGAGACTGAACTCCGGCTGAGATGAGGCGAGGCGAGCACTCCTGGTATGAGGGAGACTGTGCTTCCTCTAGAATGAGCTCGCTGCTTGGATAAAAACCCTCGAGAGGATCATCCGAGTCACGATCCACGTGGTCGGGCAGGCGAGGAGGAACGGGATGCAGCAGAAAAGAGGAAAAGCGTACGCCATGCAGGTATGAGCAGAACACGAGTTTCAGCTGAATGACAGCAAGAAGACAGTCTTCTTCTTCTTCTTCTTCTTCTTCTTCTTGTGTGATGTTTTATTGGCGGTTGGCAAACAACGTATTGGTGCATTACCGCCACCAACTGGAATGGAGTGTGAATCAGGATGACTACTAATACCTCCCTCAAAAAAAATAAAAAAAATAAAATAAAAATAAAATTATATTCTATCAAGCAGCCTCATTGCTTTAAGGAACTGGAATATAAATTTGTAACTCTGAGCTCTGTTGTAGAATGACTCTGATATCCAGTGATATTTTAACGTTCCTGAGATGTGTAATTAAACTCTTTCTCTCTCATACTTCTGACACTGAAGTATTATGTGCTCTATTGTTGCTTCTTGGTCGCAGTAGTCACAGTTCCCTGTCTGGTGTTTTCTAATTATGAATAGTGTACTGTTCAGTGCAGTATGTCCAAACCTGAGCCTTGATATTATTGTTTCTTCTCTTCTGTTCCTTCCTGCTCTTCTCATTTCTCCCTCTTTCCTGTGTATTCTGTAAAACCATCGTCCCGTCCTCTCTTCCTCCCATTGTTTTTGCCATCTTTCCCTCAGTCTTTGTTTGATGATGCTCTTAGTTTCAGATTTACTGACATTAACTGTCAAATCGATGGATGTCTTTCCTCCTTTGCTGCCTTATCTGCCATCTCATTTCCTCTGAGCCCAATGTGTGCTGATACCCACACAAAAATCACTGTCAGCCCCATCATCTGAATTCTGTATAGGGTTTGCTGCACTTCACTCAGTATGTCTGGTCTGCTGTGTGACTGACTGTCCTGTAAAGTGATTAATGCTGAGCTGGAATCAGAGCATATAACTGTTCTTCGTGGTCTTGTCTCCTCAACCCACTGTACTGCCAACAGTATTGTGATCATTTCTCCGGTATAAACTGACACCACTGATCCGCCTCCCCACTGTGACATTAAACTCTGGAACAATAAAAGCGGCTCCTGCCTTATCTGAACTCTTTGAGGCATCTGTATAAATCTGGACGTAGCTGGAAAAGTCCTCAATATATGTCTGTACTACCTGTGGGTTATAAATGAGCCCTCTATTCTTGTTTTTTTTTTCTAATAACGTGAGATCAACTGTGGCATTTGGAAGTATCCAGGGTGGTATAACTGGTAACGGTACTGTGGGACTGATGTTTAGTTGTGCTATTCCCAGTTCTGTTGCTTTCTGTGTGCTCAACCAGCCAAAGCTTTTATTGTTCCTTTTTCTCCTTTTCCCAACACGGTTTTAAAGTGAGTTGTGTTGGATGCTCTTGACTGTGTCCCTGCAAATTAACAATATAAACTGTTGAAAGTTGTAGCCTCCTCATATCTAATGGCATCTCCCCCATCTCCACCTGTAGTGCTGCTGTTGGAGTTGTTTTCAGTGCTCCTGTACATATTCTCAGTGCCTGATATTGAATATTGTCCAGTCTTTTCAGAGATGTGCCTGCTGCTGATCCATATACCACACTTCCATAGTCCAACACTGATCTGATCAGCCCACAGTATATGGCTTTTAGTGCACTTCTGTCTGCCCCCCATTCACTCCCCACCAAACACATCATCACATTCTTACATTTATCCTCCACCTTCTGAATATGTACAGCCCATGTGACTCTTTCATCAAACCAAATCCCCAAGTATTTATAGTGTTTCACTCTCTCCAATTCCTGATCATACAGTTTTAGTTTCATCGTGCTGCTAATTCTTTTCCTTGTGAAAACATTGTCTTTGTCTTATCTACTGAGAATTTAAAACCCCACTTATATGACCACTCCTCTATTTTAGTGATAGCACCCTGAACTTTCTTTATAATGAATTCCAGATTACTTCCCCTCTTCCAAATTGCCCCATCATCAGCAAACATTGACACCCCCATCTGATTTTCTATACTTGTAAATACACCATTTATCATAAGGCTGAACAATAACAGACTGATTATGCTCCCTTGCGGTGTTCCATTTTCTATGGCAAATTTCCCAGAGTACTTCTTCCCTACTCTCACCTGAATGAATCTGCCTGTTAAAAAATCTCTAATCCATCTATACATTTGACCATTAATACCTATTTTTCTGAGTTTGATTAATAGTCCCTCCCCCCACATCATATCATAGGCCTTCTCTACATCAAAAAACACAGCTACCACACTTTCTCGGTTTACCTGTGCTTTTCTGACCTCATGCTCTAGACATACAGCAGGATCCATGGTGTTTCTCCCTCTCCTAAAGCCACTCTGATATTTAGATACTTTCTGTATAATATGTTAACCTGTCATGTATCATTTTCTCCATTATTTTACAGATATTAGATGATAATGCAATTGGCCGATAATTCCCTGGGTTTGTACTGTCTTTTCCTGGTTTGCGTATTGGGACTACAATGACTTCCTGCCAGCTCTGTGGTAATTCTCCCTCTTCCCAAACTTTGTTGCATAATTCTAATAAAATGTCCTTGGCTGATTCACTGAGATGTTTTAACATTATGTAGCAAATCTGGTCCTTTCCTGGTGCTGTCACCTTAGTTTTCTTTAGCGCACGTTCAGTTCTGCCTTTGTAAATGGTTGGTTTAGTGGGTCATCTGTGTCCTCATCATCCTGTTACAGTTCTATATTCTCTGCTGTTGTGGATACACGCCCTTCTTTCCCTTTTTCACTGATGTTTGCTGAACTGTGAATTTTAACAAAAGTCTTTGCCAACATCTCAGCTTTTTCTTCTTCCTTCACTGCTGTTATCTCACCCTCTACTAGCACTGGATATCCCGTCTCCTTTAATCCCGTTCATTCTTTTTATCATTCTCCACACTTTGCCTATTTCTGTCTCCCTTCCCACAGAGTTACAGAATGTCCTCCAATATTCCCTCTTTGCATTTTTTATAACCCTCCTAAGTTTTGCTTGTGCTCTCTGATAATCAATAAGGTTCTGACCACTGTGGTTCTGTCTCAAGACTTTGAATGCTTTATTATAATCACTACATCACACTCCTTTGTCCACCATGGAACATTCTTCTTTTTGTTCCTACCTCCCCTCTTCTGAATGACCTCCTTTGCTGCCTCTAGAAGTGCCTTACACAGAGCAAGGTTAAAATTATTAACATCATCATTTATATTGATTTTCTTCATTTCTCTGTCGCATGTGATCTCAAATTTCTTCCAGTCAGCACTGCTAAAAGCCCACCTCTGCTCTCCCCCAGAGTCATACTCCTCTACCGTTACTCCTACTGCTGTGATGATGGGATAGTGATCACTGCCCACAGTTGCCTCTCTGTTTACCCCCCATGAACAAATACCTGCCATAGAGTTTGATACCAGTGTCAGATCTATTGCAGATTCTGTCCTCATTCTGATATTAACTCTAGTTCCACTCTCATCATTCAAACACACTAGGTTTTTACTCTCAATTATCTCTTCTATTACCACACCATTGTTATCAGTCCCACTGCCCCATAGTGTACTGTGAGCATTAAAGTCCCCACACCATGCTACTTTCCCTTGTATTAGTGCTGCCAATTCAGTCATTGTCTCAGTTGTCAGTCAACTGCATTGTAAAAGTTAACAATTTTAATGTTTCCTTCTTTTGTCCAGATTTCTATTATTACATATTCTAGCTCTGATACTTTTCCCATCACTCTGTACTGTATCCCTTGTTTGACAAATGTTGCACACCCTCCTCCACTGCCATCCCCTCTATCTCTACGGACACTATCATAGCCTTTTATTGCAAAATCCTGTGATGGTTTGAGCCAGGTTTCTTGAATACATATGATATCTGGTTTCTTTTTCATTCTCTTAATGAATCCTTTAAATTCTTGACCATTTGCTATCAGGCTTCTAGCGTTCCACTGTAAAATAATGAGGGTCCTTTTTCACCTGAGCTCCCCACTCTCCCATCTGCCTCAAGGCTTTTTGTAATCTTCTCCCAGGACACATTTTTTCATCCCCAAACTTCTCTGCTCCCCTCACAATTATCTTGATCTTTTCCGTTTTGTGCTGACTTGGTCGGTACAGTTAATAACGTAGGCCATGAAGAGAATCAGTTTATCTACTGCCACCTCTGTGTTAGCTTCCTCCGTTTGCTCTTCCTCTGCTCTTTGGACCTGATTAATTTTTCCTGTTACACTCTTTCCCTTTGACCATCTACCCTCTTCACTGCCTCTGCATAGCTGATGTTGTTTGTTGCTTTCACCTGCTCTATTTCCACTGCCCTCTTCCTGACCTCACACTGACCGTATGTCACCCTGTGTTGTCCAACACAATTACAGCATTTCTCCTGACCCTCAGTTTTGCACTCCTCTATCCTGTGCTCCCCTCCACATTTGGGACACCTCTGTTCGCCTCTGCAGGCTGCTGCTATATGTCCATACCTCTGACACTTATAACAGCGAAGTGGGGGAGGGATATAGGGCCTGACTGGAAAGCACATATATCCTATTTTAACTGTTTCTGGGAGTAGAGTGTCCTGAAACTCCAGCAGAACAGACAGACTATCCACCCTTTCTCCAATAACTGCTCTCTCTAGTCTCTTTGCTCTGCTCACTTCGCCCCCAGAAATGCTCCGTTTTAGTTTGTCCAGGTCCTCAACTACAGGAATCCCTGTTATCACTCCCTTTACCACCCTGTTAGCGCCCATAATCCTTCTTTCAGTTATCACTTTCTTACAAATGCTTTCTATTTGTAGCGCTTTGTTCTTCTGTTCCTCCGTTTTACATATTATCAACAAATTCCCATCCCTTAAGGTTTTTGCCATCTCCACCTCTCCTAGCTTCTTTCTCAGCTCCCTGCTCAGTGTAATTGGACTCAGGCTAATCTCTTCATCTTCCTTTCTAAATTTCAGAATTACTGTAAATCCCTCTCTCATCACTTTTTTCCAGACTACTCTCTCATCATCACCTGAACTGTTCTCTTCGAAGCTTCTCTTGCTGAGTTTATTTACGTTGTCTCGCCTGTTTCTTCCTCTCCCTCTCCCACTAGAAACTACCGTCCATCCGCCAAAATGCATATTACTTTCCTCCTCATCGTCTACCTGAGTCGCCATCCTGATCCAGTCACAAACCAGTTTATGCCAACTGCCAGGTCTGAGGGTCGAGCCTTTAGAACGACGATCTTTTGTATCGTTGATTGTTTGTTTGTTCACCTCTCTCTTGTGGCTAGGAACCTGCAGATCGGTCAGAAGCTGAGCTAGGATACCGTCATACCGGGCCTATCGGCCGTCGGCCAACATCCCACACACAACTCCCCACTCAATCCACACGCACCCAACACACAATCCAATCAAAAAACGCAAAATTCTTGCTATTAGATCAGTTTTCTCAGATCAGACACTTAGTGTCCGCTGGTTTAAACTCACGCTCCCGCCAACCGACACTTCCGACTCATCCCTCGCTTCGCAAGAAGACAGTGGAAAGAGAGAACACTTTTAAATTTGACAGCCAATGGCTGATTGGTGGAAGAGAAAGGAGGGCAGTAGATTGTGATTGGATGCTTCAGTGACGAGGGCGGAGTGAGAGGATAGTGGGAGAACTGGGAAGAGGCTTGAATATGAGCTTAGAGAGGTAGTCTTCCTGTCTGAACTTTCGCTTAGCTCCATATAATATTATGATAATATTTAACAGTTAACCCAGGTAAGAAGCATGTATAAACATTAATTTCTATTTTCCTTTAATTTTAAGTCAATGCAAAGTCGGCGTGTACCACACATCAACAGCGGCCAGGATCAACGCCGTCAACATGTGTATCACAACTAGTGCAAGACAAAAGACAAATGCCAGAAGCTCAAGGCCATGAACAATATAGAAGTGGAAAATCTTTACTAACTGGAGGGACCCACAAGCATTGGTACAGGCCGACGCTAAGATCATGGCACAAATTAAGGGGCAGCAAGTGTTGAGGAAAATTAAGTAGAAGAATTGGCATATACTGATTTAAATCTCATCATATGCCATGTAAAGGGTTAATAAGATTATTAGAGCTCAAAATGGAGGTCAGTGTGCCGTGGGAACTTTGTGGCCTTGGGATGCAGGTGGTTTCCTGGGCGATAGGCCAAGGCTGATACAATCCTGCAGTGGGCGGAGCGCCCAGAAGGTGGTACTAAGGCCCAGGGGGCAGGTGTAACTATCATGTGCAAATGACATGTGCAAAAAGGTTGAAAAAATAGAAAAGTGTTCATATGACAAATCATATCGTCATCTAATTGGATCAAAAAAGGTTACATGAGGACAGTGGGTGTAGTCAGGGGTCAACAGGTATATAATGAGATGTAACAAAGGGCAAGATTCAGTCATCTCCCCAGAGTGGCTCACGGCATTTCTTTGTATTGTATTTTACAATAAATGCCATTTTTTGATTCTGAAGATGCAGCGGACTCCTCTTCTTTTTGCTTCTAGAGTTTATCTCTTTACCAACCATTGCCAGTTGCTCGGGTGAACTCCATACAAACTGGCGGATTGTTGTTAAAGAGTTTTAAACAAGCTGAGACCAACAATCGCCAGTTGATCGGGTGAATTCCATACAAACTGGCTGATTGTTGTTGAAGCTTAAAAAAGCCAAAATTTTGGCAGGAGAAGCACTTATCAAAGTTTTCGCTGTACTCCTTTTTCCGCTCATTAAACTCCTTTCATCGACACAAGAAACTATTTTTTCTCATCAAATAATGAACTAGCTGTACTGTAAATGTACAGTCTCTGCTGCACCATAGCTGCCAGTAGTGCACTGTGATTTTACGGGGAAATCTGTTACAGTCATATATTCACATCAAACTGACTGTACATTTGGGATCAGTATTGTGTTGGTCCACTGTGGATCAGTGTTGGAGCCTGTTCAGACCAGTAGGGGGCAGTAGTGCAGCATTTATAACTGTAAACACTGTTAAACAGCTTTTGGCAAACTCACTCCAAAACACACACGTGATTACAGTGCAGTTGTGTTTATTTCCTGCACCTTATCAAACACATTCATTGATCTGATCAGTTGAGTCAAACAAGACAGGATAAAGTGTGCTTAGAATTAGCAGAACAAATACTCAACTTTTAAATGATGTATATCCTAGCATATTGTATTATCAGTAGTTTTCACCAGCCCAGAAAAGCAGCCCTATTTAGTCCAGAAAGTCACCAGCAGGCTACAGTCCATTTGAGTAATAAATACTACAGTTACACAAATGTTGATATTTACTTTGCACAGCTGGAGACAGTCACTGAGCTGTGACATATGCTGGAATAATCCAGTATTTTCTGTTTGACATAGAAAATTGTGGGAGGGAAGCCCTCCCAACCTACCTCTCCCAGCCTCTAACGAAGCAGTGGAGAGCTCCGCCCTGACAGGAAGGAAGCTGGAGACTTGCGTGGCTTAGGGCATCTCAAGGAGATAAACTCGAGTAGCACAAAAGGCTACCCACTGATCTCCAGGAGATGAACCCAAGTAGCAAAAATGGCTACCCACTGATCTCCAGCAAGCAGGTGACAGAGCTCCCCGATACTCCTCAGTGTAATGAGGACGGGGAGTGACTAACCTCTGCAAACTGCCTCCTCTCACAACCTTGGTTCAGGAGGATTGTGATGTCACTAGTGACATCAACGTACACAAGCCCCGCCTATTCGCATCATTCCTCATGCGCCTGATTGAACAGCAGGGATTGGTCTGGTGGAAAAGGTGCCGCACCAATCAGAGGAGCGGACTGCTGGAGAGGGTGTGGCCAGGAGTCCTAGTGGCCGCACCAATCAGGGCAGAGGGGAGGTGGAGCATACAGGGCCAGAGGCAGTTCTATTTCGTATAGGCTTTGCCCTTTAAGGCTATCGCTAGTGGGTACATCCCTCGCGCGCATGCGCAGCACTGAAGCATTTTTAGTCCACGCCCACCCACTGCATGGGCCCCACCTTGTGTATAAATTGGGGTGAGACCGGGCGATCGGCTCCTTATTCTCTTCAGCCAAACATGATGCTGCACGAGAAGAAAGAAAACAAGTCATCCAGCGGCGTCCGTGAATGCCCCGTTTGCCGGACGGGATACATCATGAGCTTCGACCTGCATGCCCGCTGTGAGTCATGCCTCGGCCCGGAGCACGCTGGCTTGGCATTGACTCCACAAGCGGTTTGCCCATACTGCAAGCTCCTTCCTGCGGCGGAGAGGCAGCGGAGAGCAGACGATTTCGCTGCCGCTGCTGAGGATGTTTTCCCAGTCCTCGATTTATATCCGTTAGACGACGCTCTGGACTTTTTTTTGATTCGGGGTTGGACGATTCCGCTCCCCCTCCTGGTCCTCGCCACGCCACTCCGTTCTTGCTCTCCCCCTTCAGCCGGAGGGGCCAGAGTCTGATGAGGACTTCGCGTCTGCACAACTTGGAGTTCCTGTCTCCAAAAAGACAGCACTGTCGGCCATTGGGGCTCTCCTGCAGGAACTTCCGGGTATTATCGACAGAGCAGCAGCTTACAAGGACTTAACGGTTCAGCCCCCGCCTCCTCCGGATGACATGATGGGCGACTTCGCGTCGGGCCACCTGGCCCTGTCTGGCCTCGCTTCCCCTCCATTAAGACCTACCAGTCGGGGGCCGCGGCTGAGCCTGGGAAGTTGAAGGCGCCGGTCTCAACCTACGCTCCCATCGCGAAGGTGGAAGATTTTACAGATCACGGTTTTCCTCCCGTGCCTTCTCTGGAACTGAGCCTGTCTTCCGTCTTCGGTGTTAAGACCAGCATGTTCGGCGGACGACGACCGGTTTCTCCCTCCTCTGCAGACCAGATGACAGCGAGATGGGCCAACTGAGCCCATCAGTGTGCTTTCCAAGCCTCTGCTGCTGCCAATAACATTGCGCTGCTGGCGTATTCCATGAACAAGATGGCGGCTGAGCCAGAGCTTCTGTCCGAACGGGCAGAGGAGCTTGGCAAAGCCGCCAGCGCCGCTCTCAATCTCTACGCCTCCATAGCGGTGTCCAGCGCCCGAATCGCGGCGTGGCAGCAGCTTATTCATCGTAACATCTGGCTGCACTTGTTCTCCTCCATTCCAGAGGCTATGAAGAAGGAGCTCCTGGAGGAGTCCCGTTAGTCTGGACGGACTGTTCGGTCCTCGTCTCCGTTCTGTGGTGGATCAGCTGCAGAAGAATGCGGAGGAAGCAGAGAAGTTTCGGTCACACGTGACTCGCGCCCAGCGCGATACGCGTCCTCAGCGCTCCTCTGGTCACTGGCGGGACCGCCGGAACCAACGTCAGAGGCAGAGACGTCCCGTGGCTACTTCTCGGACTCCTGTTTCTCCTGCTCCTCCTGCTCCTGCTTCTCCTCCGCCGCCATCCCGGCAGGGCTATTCGGCGGTCCAATCGACGGCACGCCGGGGTTTCAAGAACCGTCGGATGGCTCCTTCCTGGTCTAACCCGTCACTAGAGCCGCCGCGGAAGCAGTCTCGGAGACAATGACTGGTTGGGGGGAGGTGTGTGATTGACAAGAGTTTGCTTAGTGTTGATTCAAACCGTTTTGAAATAAAACGTGAACATTTTCCACTAAAGAGCAGTATTCCTGTTGAAACTCAGTCTGCATCTGAACCTGTCGGCTCAGCTGCAGCTGCACATCACACACTCCCCACACTGTGTGAGCCGGCGGCCTGTAACCTCTCGGTTAGCAGCCAGCACGGACTCACGTTGCCAAAGCAGCACATCTCTTCCATGTCACACTCAGATTTTTCCCCCATACATGTCGTATCTGCACATGTATGTGATTATGAGCCCACGGGAGCTGTTACTACGCCTCGTGTGGACGTCGAGCGCACGCATTTGCTCGTACTCAGTGTCTCTTCTCCTCATTCTTTGATGTTTGAGAGTCATGAGCCCACGGTCGCTGTCTCTGTGTCTCGTGTGGACTGTGCACACCCGCCTTCGTCTGTGCGCAGCATATCCTCTCCTCATCCTTCGGTGTGTGAGAATTTGGCTGCTCCTCAATGTCACATTTACGAGCCTTCCTCTCCTAAACGGCGACGCCTAGACACTGATGTGTCCGCTCATTACGCACCGGGTCTCCTCGGCAGCGCTCGCCACGGGTCCGCGCGTAATGGGCTCTCCGAGACCTCTCGTCCCTTTCGGGCCGTGCCCCATGGGTTGCTCCCGGAATATTCCGCGAGCAACGGCGGCTCTGGCTCTGGCTCGCTCATCTCCATGACGACCGCAGCACATCAGCTAAATGTACGCCCGCTTTCAGAGCATTACTCAGAGTGGCGGCGCCGTATGTTTGATGGACAGTTGGATGGACAGGCTGGTTACACACTGCAGTTCGCCTCTCCCCGCGTTCAACGGGATTCTGGAAACAGTCCTGTCATCGCAAGAATCCCGGCTCGCTCTCCAGTCAGAACTGCAGGAACTCCTGGTAAAAATGCGATTTCCAGAGTTCCCCAGGGAGAGGAGAATCAGGGTTTTACTCCCGTTATTTCCTGGTTCGAAAAGACGAGCGGCATGAGAACCATCCGCGATCTGTCTCTGTTCAACAAATCGATAATAGAAAGACGGTTTCACATGTTGACGATTGGGCAGGTACTGGAATGTGTTCACCAGGGAGACTGGTTCACTTCCATAGACCTGAAGGACGCATATTTTCACGTCTCCATCGTCCGGAAACACAGGAAATTCCTGCGCGCTTCGCTCCAGGGGATACAGTACCAGTACAACCGTCTGCCATTTGGTTATTCCCTGGCTCCATGCACCTTGTACTAGGAAGTATGCCAAGTGTGTGGAGATGGCGCTGCAGCCTTTACGCACGATGGGGATGAGAGCGCTGTTTTATCTGGACGACCTGCTTTTGCTGGCTTGCTCCGAACAGCGGTACCCAGCAGTACAGACGAAAAGGCTGGTGATGCATCTGTCAAGTCTGGGTTTCACGATCAACTGGAAAAAGAGCTCTCCTCTCCCCCCCATTGTGTGATCTATCTGGGAACTCAGTGGAACTGAACTCAGTCAGCATGAGAGCATGACTCTCTCGGCAGAGAGTGGAAGCGCTGACAGCTCTTCTTCACCGTGTCATACCTCATAAAGTTGTGACAGCTCTTTCCGTTATGCAGCTGCTGGGCATGATGTCAGCAGACCATGTGGTAATTCCTAGGTAATTCCTTCCTGCTCCACATGAGACGGCTGCAGAGGTGGTTCCTTCGTTTGCGCATTGACCCTGTGCGTCAGCGGAGACGCATGGTCTCCATTCCTCCTCTGGGAAGAGCTTCGTCACATATGTCGATGTCCACAGACGCATCTCTCTCAGGGTGGGGAGGAACTTGTCTGTCGCAGGTGGTGGGGGGACAGTGGATGGAGACTCACATGTCTCTCCACATAAATGGGCTGGACCTTCTCACTGTATGGAAAGTGATCCAGCATTTTGCCCTGCTGCTGCAGAACCAGCATGTTCTGACTCATACAGACAACAAAGCAACAGCGGCCTACATAAACTGACAAGGGGGGTCCGCTCTGCTCAGCTGCTGAACACAGCCAGACAGCTGCTGTGCTGGGCACACACACACCTGCTCTCCATCAGAGCAGTGCACATTCCCGGAGTGTTGAACAAAGGAGCGGACATTATGTCGAGAGGAGGCCCGCGACAAGGGTATTGGAGCCTCCAGATCTGATTTCTCAGATTTGGAGCAGATTCAGCAAGGCGGAAGTAGATTTGTTTGCCACACGCGAGAACTCGCAATGCGCCCTCTGGTTCGCGCTGAGCACGCGAGACAATCCTCCGCTGGGAGTGGACGCGTTCGCGCATCAGCCATGGCCCAGGGTGCTCCTTTACGCATTCCCACCCATTCCGTTGATCCCTCGGGTCCTGGACCTAGTGCAGGAGGAGCGACTGTCAGTGATCTTGATAGCTCTGGTGCTTTCTCAGGCAGAGGGAGTGATCAGGAGTTACCCGGTGATAGGTCAGCGTCTGTGGGCGCTCTGGATAGTGCGCAAGAGCCGCTTCTACCAGGGCATCTTACACAGCCAAATGGTCAGCTTTTCAGCGTTGGTGTGTAGAAAGGAGCCTGGACTCCATTACGTGTTCTCTGCTTCACGTCCTTTCATTCCTGCAGCTGTTGGTTGACAGGAACTTGGCTTTCAGCACAGTTAAGGCTTATGCTGCGGCTATTTCCTCCTGTCATGAAGGTTTCGGTGACAGATCGGTGTTTAGCCACCCTCTGATGAAACGTTTCCTGAGGGGCGTACGGAGAAACAGACCCATGTCACGCTCTTTAGCCCCTCAGTGGGATTTGGCACTGGTTTTACGTGCACTGATTAGGGCTCCTTTTGAGCCTTTGGAGCAAGTGCCACTTAAGTTTTTGTCAGGCAAAACTGCGCTGTTGTTGGCTTTGACATCTGCAAAGAGAGTCAGTGATTTATCTGCTCTCTCTGTGGCTCCCTCGTGTCTCAGGATCCAGGGGGACGGTAGCTCAGCTGTTTTACGGCCTAACCCAGCTTTTATTCCTAAGAGCATCGCGAGGTCTTTCAGATCCAGGGTAATAACCTTGGATGGTTTTTTTTCCTCCCCCTCATAGCTCGGAGGTTGAAGCTACGTCTCATCTGCTCTGCCCAGTGCGTGCGCTGTCTTGTTACGTGACGCGCACTGCTGCCCTGCGACGCACCCAGCGTCTATTTGTGCATTACAGGGAACAGTCTCTGGGACTCCCCCTCTCTGCACAGCGCTTGTCACACTGGCTGTGTGAGGCTGTGTCGCAGGCATATCTCTCCTCTGGAGTGGATCCCCCGGAGGGCATCAGAGCGCACTCCACCAGAGGAATCTCTTCCTCCACGGCTTTGCATGGAGGAATGACAGTGGAAGACATCTGCTCTGCAGCATCTTGGTCTTCCCCCTGTTCTTTCATCCGTTTCTACCTACGAGATGTCTCCAGTTTCTCTATGACTCACTCTGTACTGAGTGTTTTGGCAGAGTGATTGACGTCGGATGTTTTTGTAGTGTGCTCTCCTTCCTGCCTGTTGGCGCATGGAGAGCTGCCTCTCTATCCCACTCTGTCCCTCGCTGGACTGTTACAGTGCGTAACCTTCGTCTCCACTTCGTCACAGCAGTGGGCTTTATTACCCCCAGCCTTATTCCCATCATGGAGAATGTCACACATTCTACTATGCTGTGCCACTCCGGTGTATATATGGGCTTTGTGATGCATCTTTATGCATGGTGTATGGCTGGGTGTGGAGCGCTATGGATTGGTTATTGGAGTAGGTGTGTTCATGCTTGTGGTACTTGACGGACCCAGTGAGGCATGGACTATATCCTGCTTCGCCTTTAACCCACTAGCGATAGCCTTAAAGGGCGAAGCCTATACAAAATAGAACGTTAGTTACGTATCGTAACTCCAGATTCTATGAGTATAGGCGCAGCCCTTTAAGCTTTGGGCCTCACTGGTCTCCGTAGATGGCTGAAGAAAAAGCTGTTTACAGGAGTCGATCGCCCGGTCTCACCCCAATTTATACAAAGGTGAGTCCGAGGTGGGGCCCACGCAGTAGGTGGGCGTGGACTAAAAATGCTTCCAAAGCTGCGCATGCGTGCAAGGGATGTACCCACTAGCGATAGCCTTAAAGGGCTGTGCCTATACTCATAGAATCTGGAGTTACGATACGTAACTAACGTGCAGGCAGCTTGGCAGAGAGAGGGAGAGATTGTGTGAAACACAATATAAACACTTTTCACATCTATCAAACTCCGTGTATACACAGGTTCGGCAATTTCCCTCGATAAATCACACGTGAGACGAGAAAAGGTGGACATGAGCGCGCCTCAAATCCCTCCCTCTAAACGCCCAAACACAACCACATATGATCAATGCAAATTAGCACGTGAATATAAAGTAGTCACATGCTCTCTGGGATCAGTGGAGTGACATCAGCGGACGCAGAGATCAATATGCTTGTTGGCGAGAAAAAAGTCCTCTTAGGCAGGTCTTTGCTCCAGGTCCGCATGATTACTGCTACAGTTCCCTCAGCATAAAGTAATATACTTCATTTTTATCACGTATGCTTGAGTATAAGTATAGCAAGTATACTACGGACCATGGACCATGATCTTGTTGTGTACTAGGAAGTATGCCAATTTAATACTAATTCGGACTAAACTGGAACATTTTAAATTCATAAAAGTATGCTTTAAATATAATTTTTGGTGTTATTTTAAACTCCCCAAAGCACACTTTGAAGATGTACCGCAAGCAAACCCTTCTATATTATCTGTGTGTGTGTTTTACATGTATAGGAACAGTAAGTAAGTGATCATCCAGCAGCCCATCCCGCTCCATTACGCACAGGTGGACTCTGAGCCATATTTATATAGTTGCAGCACACGGATTTGTTCTTGATCAAATAAATCATTATCATTTGGTTTGATGGTGTGCTGTGTTTAATGAGCGAGGATCATTACAGTTTGAAGCAGCAAAGACCAAATGTGGAAAATTAATCCAGTTTAAATTAATATGGGTCGTTTCTCGTGGTGGACACACGACTTTCCTGGCCCTTTTTATTTCTGTTTTAAGGTTCATTAAACCTTATTTTTATCATATTTATTGATTGATATTTAACAAAAAATTACAATTGATTTATAATTTTCTTTTTTTATCTAGACGCATTGAACTGTGAGTGAAGCGTCATTTTCATGTAGAGAGCCAGCTTTCAGCCCAGAAATAAAACCATCCCTTGTGGACATAAATATGTGTAGATGTCTGTACGGGCACGGCGTTGTGAGGCAGATGTTTTTAAATGTATTGTCTTTAATAATTATTGTATTCATATTGCCAATGACTCAAAGAAGGTCGGGTTGGGTCGGTGTTTTCGGTCGCTACCACGGCAACGGTATCGCCACGTCGCACTTTTTACCCACAGTCCCTCTGTGTTTATTCATTCCATCTGACACTCGACACGTGTAAGTATGTCCAGCAAACTAATGACTGTTAATATGTAATAAAATAAAGATAATTATCCATCATGTCTTTCATTTGGGTCCAGTCTCGATAGCATTTCATCCCTGGACATTCCACTGCATTAGTGTGTCATATTCACTTTTATTCAGACACCCGCAATTGGCTACAATGAGCTAGCTAAGTCTAGTGCTGCCCGGTAATGTTATGTTGGTCATGTCAAGTTAAGTTTTTGGTTCAGTTTTGTCATATTGTCCTGTTATTTCCTGTTTTATTTTGTATTAATTGTCTTCCCTTGTGTTTCAGCTTCTCGCTTCCTGCCCTTGTGTTTCCTAAGCGCCTGTTGATTGTCTGCCCCGCTCTGATTGTTTCCAGCTGTTACCCATTACCTCGTGTATTTATGTTCAAGTGCGTCTCCCCAGTCATGTGCCAGTACGTCTTGTGTATTCTCCAAGCTACCAGCCATTAAGTCAAGTGTTTCGCCGCCAGGTTGTGTCGATCAGTTTCTGTCATTGTGTCGAGATTTGTCCAGTTTAGTACTAGTGTTTTGTCTGTCTCTAGCATCAGTGTAATCATCCAGTCCAGTCTTAGTGTTTTGTCTGTTTTGTAGCATCTGTGTTGTCTACCAG
>MU838933.1:60973-81613 GCA_029721515.1 Synanceia verrucosa | reverse complement strand
CACCAGCCCAGCGGTCTCAAGCAGACAGAAGAAACATTGGGATCCACAATGTCCAAGATCAGGTTTGTCCTCTACCATATGAATATTATAATAAGCATAAAGATGACATATAGAATAGTTATATAATAGATATAAAGTGAAGCAAACTTTTCTCTGCAGCATCCCAAACCAGAGAAAGGGAACCTGTACAAGAAGGCCCTCAGATAGAATATCAAGAGATGGCAAGTCTTGGTGAGCATAATGAGTGTTCTGTGACAGCAATTGATTATTTTTATTACATTTATTTCCAATTTCACACACACACACACACATATACACACTCTCACATAAAACCAACGGCTCTTTGAAGAGCCACTCCATCTTTTTCTCTCTTGTTTGTCTATAGATCTGTCTCTCACTCCCCCCACCCACGACCCACACACCTCACCTCTTTCCCTTCAGTTTGTGTATTGTTGTTGTGTATTGTTTGTATATTGTGTATTGTTGTTGTGTATTGTTTGTATATTGTGTATTGTTGTTGTCGTCTGTTTGTATATTGTGTATTGTGGTTGTGTATTGTTTGTATATTGTGTATTGTTTGTATATTGTGTATTGTGGTTGTGTATTGTTTGTATATTGTGTACAGTTGTTGTGTATTGTTTGTATATTGTGTATTGTTGTTGTGTATTGTTTGTATATTGTGTATTGTGGTTGTGTATTGTTTGTATATTGTGTACAGTTGTTGTGTATTGTTTGTATATTGTGTATTGTTGTTGTGTATTGTTTGTATATTGTGTATTGTGGTTGTGTATTGTTTGTATATTATGTATTGTTGTGTATTGTTTGTATATTGTGTATTGTTGTTTGTATATTGTGTATTGTTGTTGTGTAGTGTTTGTATATTGTGTGTTGTTGTTGTGAATTGTTTGAATATTGTGTATTGTGGTTGTGTATTGTTTGTATATCGTGTATTGTTATTGTGTATTGTTTGTATATTGTGTATTGTTGTTGTGTATTGTTTGTATATTGTGTATTGTGGTTGTGTATTGTTTGTATATTGTGCATTGTTGTTGTGAGTTGTTTTTATATAGTGCATAGTTTTTTTGTATTTTTTGTATATTTTGTATTGTGTTTGTGTATTGTTTGAATATTGTGTATTGTGGTTGTGTATTGTTTGTATATTGTGGTTGTGTATTTTTTGTATTGTGTATTGTTGTTGTGTATTGTTTGTATATTGTGTATTGTTGTTGTGTATTGTTTGTATATTGTGTATTGTTGTTGTGTATTGTTTGTATATTGTGTACTGTTGTGTATTGTTTGTATATTTTGGTTGTATATTGTTTGTATATTGTGTACAGTTGTTGTGTATTGTTTGTATATTGTGTATTGTGGTTGTGTATTGTTTGCATATTGTGTATTGTGGTTGTGTATTGTTTGTATATTGTGGTTGTGTATTGTTTGTATATTGTGTATTGTTTGCATATTGTGTATTGTGGTTGTGTATTGTTTGTATATTGTGGTTGTGTATTTTTTGTATTGTGTATTGTTGTTGTGTATTGTTTGTATATTGTGTATTGTTGTTGTGTATTGTTTGTATATTGTGTATTGTGGTTGTGTATTGTTTGTATATTATGTATTGTTGTGTATTGTTTGTATATTGTGTATTGTTGTTTGTATATTGTGTATTGTTGTTGTGTAGTGTTTGTATATTGTGTATTGTTTGTATATTGTGTATTGTTGCTGTGTATTGTTTGTATATTGTGTGTTGTTGTTGTGTATTGTTTGTATATTGTGTATTGTTGTTGTGTATTGTTTGTATATTGTGTATTGTGGTTGTGTATTGTTTGGATATTGTGCACTGTTGTTGTGTGTTGTTTGTATATTGTGCATAGTTGTTGTGTATTGTTTGTACATTGTGTATTGTTGTTGTGTATTGTTTGTATATTGTGTATTGTTGTTGTGTATTGTTTGTATATTGTGTATTGTGGTTGTGTATTGTTTGTATATTGTGTATTGTTGTTGTGCATTGTTTGTATATTGTGGTTGTGTATTGTTTGGATATTGTGGTTGTTTATTGTTTGGATATTGTGCATTGTTGTTGTGTGTTGTTTGTATATTGTGCATAGTTGTTGTGTATTGTTTGTATATTGTGTATTGTGGTTGTGTATTGTTTGTATATTGTGGTTGTGTATTGTTTGTATATTGTGTATTGTGGTTGTGTATTGTTTGTATATTGTGTATTGTTGTTGTGTATTGTTTGTATATTGTGTATTGGGGTTGTGTATTGTTTGTATATTGTGTATTGTGGTTGTGTATTGTTTGTATATTGTGTATTGTTGTTGTGTATTGTTTGTATATTGTGTATTGTGGTTGTGTATTGTTTGTATATTGTGTATTGTGGTTGTGTATTGTTTGTACATTGTGTATTGTTGTTGTGTATTGTTTGTATATTGTGTATTGTTGTTGTGTATTGTTTGTATATTGTGTATTGTGGTTGTGTATTGTTTGTATATTGTGTATTGTTGTTGTGCATTGTTTGTATATTGTGTATTGTGGTTGTGTATTGTTTGGATATTGTGTATTGCTTGCATATTGTGTATTGTGGTTGTGTATTGTTTGTATATTGTGTATTGTTTGTATATTGTGTATTGTTGTTGTGTATTGTTTGTATATTGAGTACAGTTGTTGTGTATTGTTTGTATATTGTGTATTGTTGTTGTGTATTGTTTGTATATTGTGTACAGTTGTTGTGTATTGTTTGTATATTGTGTATTGTTGTTGTGTATTGTTTGTATATTGTGGTTGTGTATTGTTTGTATATTATGTATTGTTGTGTATTGTTTGTATATTGTGTATTGTTTGCATATTGTGTATTGTGGTTGTGTGTTGTTTGTATATTGTGTATTGTTGTTGTGTATTGTTTGTATATTGAGTACAGTTGTTGTGTATTGTTTGTATGTTGTGTATTGTTTGTATATTGTGTATTGTTGTTGTGTATTGTTTGTATATTGTGTAGAGTTGTTGTGTATTGTTTGTATATTGTGGTTGTGTATTGTTTGTATATTGTGTATTCTTGTTGTGTATTGTTTGTATATTGTGTATTGTTGTTGTGTATTGTTTGTATATTGTGTACAGTTGTTGTGTATTGTTTGTATATTGTGTATTGTTGTTGTGTATTGTTTGTATATTGTGTATTGTGGTTGTGTATTGTTTGTTTGTATATTGTGTATTGTTGTTTGTATATTGTGTATTGTTGTTGTGTAGTGTTTGTATATTGTGTATTGTGGTTGTGTATTGTTTGTATATTGTGTATTGTTTGTATATTGTGTATTGTGGTTGTGTATTGTTTGTATATTGTGTACAGTTGTTGTGTATTATTTGTATATTGTGTATTGTTGTTGTGTATTGTTTGTATATTGTGTATTGTGGTTGTGTATTGTTTGTATATTGTGTACAGTTGTTGTGTATTGTTTGTATATTGTGTATTGTTGTTGTGTATTGTTTGTATATTGTGTATTGTGGTTGTGTATTGTTTGTATATTATGTATTGTTGTGTATTGTTTGTATATTGTGTATTGTTGTTTGTATATTGTGTATTGTTGTTGTGTAGTGTTTGTATATTGTGTGTTGTTGTTGTGAATTGTTTGAATATTGTGTATTGTGGTTGTGTATTGTTTGTATATCGTGTATTGTTATTGTGTATTGTTTGTATATTGTGTATTGTTGTTGTGTATTGTTTGTATATTGTGTATTGTGGTTGTGTATTGTTTGGATATTGTGCATTGTTGTTGTGTGTTGTTTGTATATTGTGCATAGTTGTTGTGTATTGTTTGTATATTGTGTATTGTGGTTGTGTATTGTTTGCATATTGTGTATTGTGGTTGTGTATTGTTTGTATATTGTGGTTGTGTATATTTTGTATTGTGTATTGTTGTTGTGTATTGTTTGTATATTGTGTATTGTTGTTGTGTATTGTTTGTATATTGTGTATTGTTGTTGTGTATTGTTTGTATATTGTGTACTGTTGTGTATTGTTTGTATATTTTGGTTGTATATTGTTTGTATATTGTGTACAGTTGTTGTGTATTGTTTGTATATTGTGTATTGTGGTTGTGTATTGTTTGCATATTGTGTATTGTGGTTGTGTATTGTTTGTATATTGTGTATTGTTTGCATATTGTGTATTGTGGTTGTGTATTGTTTGTATATTGTGTTTGTTTATTTTTTGTATTGTGGATTGTGGTTGTGTATTGTTTGTATATTGTGGATTGTTGTTGTGTCTTGTTTGTAGATTGTGTATTGTGGTTGTGTATTGTTTGTATATTATGTATTGTTGTGTATTGTTTGTATATTGTTATTGTTTGTTTGTATATTGTGTTTGTATATTGTGTATTGTTGTTGTGTAGTGTTAGTATATTGTGTATTTTTTTTATATTGTGTATTGTTGCTGTGTATTGTTTGTATATTGTGTGTTGTTGTTGTGTATTGTTTGTATATTGTGTATTGTTGTTGTGTATTGTTTGTATATTGTGTATTGTGGTTGTGTATTGTTTGGATATTGTGCACTGTTGTTGTGTGTTGTTTGTATATTGTGCATAGTTGTTGTGTATTGTTTGTACATTGTGTATTGTTGTTGTGTATTGTTTGTATATTGTGTATTGTTGTTGTGTATTGTTTGTATATTGTGTATTGTGGTTGTGTATTGTTTGTATATTGTGTATTGTTGTTGTGCATTGTTTGTATATTGTGTATTGTGGTTGTGTATTGTTTGGATATTGTGGTTGTTTATTGTTTGGATATTGTGCATTGTTGTTGTGTGTTGTTTGTATATTGTGCATAGTTGTTGTGTATTGTTTGTATATTGTGTATTGTGGTTGTGTATTGTTTGTATATTGTGGTTGTGTATTGTTTGTATATTGTGTATTGTGGTTGTGTATTGTTTGTATATTGTGTATTGTTGTTGTGTATTGTTTGTATATTGTGTATTGGGGTTGTGTATTGTTTGTATATTGTGTATTGTGGTTGTGTATTGTTTGTATATTGTGTATTGTTGTTGTGTATTGTTTGTATATTGTGTATTGTTTGTATATTGTGTATTGTGGTTGTGTATTGTTTGTACATTGTGTATTGTTGTTGTGTATTGTTTGTATATTGTGTATTGTTGTTGTGTATTGTTTGTATATTGTGTATTGTGGTTGTGTATTGTTTGTATATTGTGTATTGTTGTTGTGCATTGTTTGTATATTGTGTATTGTGGTTGTGTATTGTTTGGATATTGTGTATTGCTTGCATATTGTGTATTGTGGTTGTGTATTGTTTGTATATTGTGTATTGTTTATATATTGTGTATTGTTGTTGTGTATTGTTTGTATATTGAGTACAGTTGTTGTGTATTGTTTGTATATTGTGTATTGTTGTTGTGTATTGTTTGTATATTGTGTACAGTTGTTGTGTATTGTTTGTATATTGTGTATTGTTGTTGTGTATTGTTTGTATATTGTGGTTGTGTATTGTTTGTATATTATGTATTGTTGTGTATTGTTTGTATATTGTGTATTGTTTGCATATTGTGTATTGTGGTTGTGTGTTGTTTGTATATTGTGTATTGTTGTTGTGTATTGTTTGTATATTGAGTACAGTTGTTGTGTATTGTTTGTATGTTGTGTATTGTTTGTATATTGTGTATTGTTGTTGTGTATTGTTTGTATATTGTGTAGAGTTGTTGTGTATTGTTTGTATATTGTGTATTGTGGTTGTGTATTGTTTGTATATTGTGTATTCTTGTTGTGTATTGTTTGTATATTGTGTATTGTTGTTGTGTATTGTTTGTATATTGTGTACAGTTGTTGTGTATTGTTTGTATATTGTGTATTGTTGTTGTGTATTGTTTGTATATTGTGTATTGTGGTTGTGT
Organism: Synanceia verrucosa; assembly: GCA_029721515.1. NCBI lineage: Eukaryota > Metazoa > Chordata > Actinopteri > Perciformes > Synanceiidae > Synanceia > Synanceia verrucosa. Next base: position 75,720 of record MU838933.1, on the reverse strand, counting down.
ATTGTTTGTTTGTATATTGTGTATTGTTGTTTGTATATTGTGTATTGTTGTTGTGTAGTGTTTGTATATTGTGTGTTGTTGTTGTGTATTTTTTGTATATTGTGTATTGTGGTTGTGTATTGTTTGTATATTGTGTATTGTTGTTGTGTATTGTTTGTATATTGTGTATTGTTGTAGTGTATTGTTTGTATATTGTGTATTGTGGTTGTGTATTGTTTGGATATTGTGCATTGTTGTTGTGTGTTGTTTGTATATTGTGTATTGTTGTTGTGTATTGTTTGTATATTGTGTATTGTTGTTGTGTATTGTTTGTATGTTGTGTATTGTGGTTGTGTCTTGTTTGTATATTGTGTATTGTTGTTGTGTATTGTTTGAATATTGTGTATTGTGGTTGTGTATTGTTTGTATATTGTGTATTGTTGTTGTGTATTGTTTGTATATTGTGTACTGTTGTGTATTGTTTGTATATTTTGGTTGTATATTGTTTGTATATTGTGTACAGTTGTTGTGTATTGTTTGTATATTGTGTATTGTGGTTGTGTATTGTTTGCATATTGTGTATTGTGGTTGTGTATTGTTTGCATATTGTGTATTGTGGTTGTGTATTGTTTGTATATTGTGGTTGTGTATTGTTTGTATATTGTGTATTGTTTGCATATTGTGTATTGTGGTTGTGTATTGTTTGTATATTGTGGTTGTGTATTTTTTGTATTGTGTATTGTTGTTGTGTATTGTTTGTATATTGTGTATTGTTGTTGTGTATTGTTTGTATATTGTGTATTGTGGTTGTGTATTGTTTGTATATTATGTATTGTTGTGTATTGTTTGTATATTGTGTATTGTTGTTTGTATATTGTGTATTGTTGTTGTGTAGTGTTTGTATATTGTGTATTGTTTGTATATTGTGTATTGTGGTTGTGTATTTTTTGTATATTGTGTATTGTTGTTGTGTATTGTTTGTATATTGTGTATTGTTGCTGTGTATTGTTTGTATATTGTGTGTTGTTGTTGTGTATTGTTTGTATATTGTGTATTGTTGTTGTGTATTGTTTGTATATTGTGTATTGTGGTTGTGTATTGTTTGGATATTGTGCACTGTTGTTGTGTGTTGTTTGTATATTGTGCATAGTTGTTGTGTATTGTTTGTATATTGTGTATTGTGGTTGTGTATTGTTTGTATATTGTGTATTGTTGTTGTGTATTGTTTGTATATTGTGTACTGTTGTTGTGTATTGTTTGTATATTGTGTACAGTTGTTGTGTATTGTTTGTATATTGTGTACAGTTGTGTATTGTTTGTATATTGTGTATTTTGGTTGTGTATTGTTTGTATATTTTGGTTGTGTATTGTTTGTATATTGTGTACAGTTGTTGTGTATTGTTTGTATATTGTGTATTGTGGTTGTGTATTGTTTGCATATTGTGTATTGTGGTTGTGTATTGTTTGTATATTGTGGTTGTGTATTGTTTGTATATTGTGGTTGTGTATTTTTTGTATTGTGTATTGTTGTTGTGTATTGTTTGTATATTGTGTACAGTTGTTGTGTATTTTTTGTATATTGTGTATTGTGGTTGTGTATTGTTTGTATATTGTGTGTTGTTGTTGTGTATTGTTTGTATATTGTGTATTGTTGTTGTGTATTTTTTGTATTGTGTATTGTTGTTGTGTATTGTTTGTATATTGTGTATTGTTGTTGTGTATTGTTTGTATGTTGTGTATTGTGGTTGTGTATTGTTTGTATATTGTGTATTGTTGTTGTGTATTGTTTGAATATTGTGTATTTTGGTTGTATATTGTTTGTATATTGTGTACAGTTGTTGTGTATTGTTTGTATATTGTGTATTGTGGTTGTGTATTGTTTGCATATTGTGTATTGTGGTTGTGTATTGTTTGTATATTGTGGTTGTGTATTTTTTGTATTGTGTATTGTTGTTGTGTATTGTTTGTATATTGTGTATTGTTGTTGTGTATTGTTTGTATATTGTGTATTGTGGTTGTGTATTGTTTGTATATTATGTATTGTTGTGTATTGTTTGTATATTGTGTATTGTTGTTTGTATATTGTGTATTGTTGTTGTGTAGTGTTTGTATATTGTGTATTGTTTGTATATTGTGTATTGTGGTTGTGTATTTTTTGTATATTGTGTATTGTTGTTGTGTATTGTGTATTGTTGCTGTGTATTGTTTGTATATTGTGTGTTGTTGTTGTGTATTGTTTGTATATTGTGTATTGTGGTTGTGTATTGTTTGGATATTGTGCACTGTGGTTGTGTATTGTTTGTATATTGTGTATTGTTGTTGTGTATTGTTTGTATATTGTGTACTGTTGTTGTGCATTGTTTGTATATTGTGTACAGTTGTTGTGTATTGTTTGTATATTGTGTACAGTTGTGTATTGTTTGTATATTGTGTATTTTGGTTGTGTATTGTTTGTATATTTTGGTTGTGTATTGTTTGTATATTGTGTACAGTTGTTGTGTATTGTTTGTATATTGTGTATTGTGGTTGTGTATTGTTTGCATATTGTGTATTGTGGTTGTGTATTGTTTGTATATTGTGGTTGTGTATTGTTTGTATATTGTGGTTGTGTATTTTTTGTATTGTGTATTGTTGTTGTGTATTGTTTGTATATTGTGTACAGTTGTTGTGTATTTTTATATTGTGTATTGTGGTTGTGTATTGTTTGTATATTGTGTGTTGTTGTTGTGTATTGTTTGTATATTGTGTATTGTTGTTGTGTATTTTTTGTATTGTGTATTGTTGTTGTGTATTCTTTATATATTGTGTATTGTTGTTTTGTATTGTTTGTATATTGTGTATTGTTGTTGTGTATTGTTTGTATTGTGTATTGTTTATATATTGTGTATTGTGGTTGTGTATTGCTTATATATTGTGTATTGTTTGTATATTGTGTATTGTTGTTGTGTATTGTTTGTATATTGTGTATTGTTGTTGTGTATTGTTTGTATTGTGTACAGTTGTTGTGTGGTTTTTGTATATTGTGTATTGTGGTTGTGTATTGTTTGTATATTGTGTATTGTTTGTATATTGTGTATTGTTGTTGTGTATTGTTTGTATATTGTGTATTGCTGTTGTGTTTTGTTTGTATGTTGTGTATTGTTTGTATATTGTCACTGTATTGTCTGTTTTTGTCATGTCTCAAGACTCTAACTTAAGGGTCTTTGAGGATCCCCATGAGGCCAGGATGCACATGGCGGCACTAATTAGTGGGGTTCTTCTCAGTGAGTCCAGGGTGAGACGTTTCAAGATGAGCAAGTACAAATATATAATAAGGAAATCTGTTTTATAATAATAATAATAATAATTATTATTATTATTATTATTATTGCTGTTCGATCATTTTATGTAAAAGATCAGCCTGTCTTGCAATTGAGTAATGCCTCTTTTTTAAGAACTGCTGCTGTCTTGTTTGATCTTCACCTCTCTAAATACAACATAGGCTGCCATGGCCTCAGAAATACCTGCCTTACCACCAAAAAAAAGAGGACAACCAGGACGAGGGTCCTCACCAGCCCAGCGGTCTCAAGCAGACACAAGAAACATTGGGATCCACAATGTCCAAGATCAGGTTTGTCCTCTACTACATGAATATTATAATAAGCATAAAGATGACATGTAGAATAGTTATATAATAGATATAGATAAAGTGAAGCAAACTTTTCTCTGCAGCATCCCAAACCAGAGAAAGGGAACCTGTACAAGAAGGCCCTCAGATAGAATATCAAGAGATGGCAAGTCTTGGTGAGCATAATGAGTGTTCTGTAACAGCAATGATTATTTTTATTACATTTACTTCCAATTTCCTCTACTTATTCAGGACTACGTTTTGTTAGAAACTTACTAATTTACTAATGTTGGTAAATGATGCAGGTAACAAGTTGTAGGATGATGTATTTCTGTTTCTTTAATTTGTCTTCAAAAGTTATTCAACATGCCTATATTATCCATTATACCTTGAGTTTTAGGCTTGCTTAACAGCTGATGCCTTTTTTAGAAACACGTCTCCAACACTTCAGGGACACCCTCACTGCCATTCAGTTTCCTGAGGCAACAGGCACAACCCTTTCTGCTTGGGCTCAAAGGCAGCGTCTCTCGGATGCAAGGATGAAACCTGCACGGCCTGTGCTTTTTGATGCAAAACTTGCAGCTGAGAGAATAATCAACCAAAAGTGCCACAGGTGTTGTGCAGCAAAAGTCAAGTCAAGTTTATTTGTATAGCCCAATATCACAAATTATGAATTTGCCCCATTGGGCTTTACAATCTGTACAGGATATGACACCCTCTGTCCTTTACAAATGACCCTTGCATCGACTAAGGAAAAACTCCCCCAAAAAAAAACCTTTTAACAGGGAAAAAGAGACGGAAGAAACCTCAGGAAGAGCAACAGAGGAGGGATCCCTCTTCCAGGATGGACAGACGTGCAATAGATGCCATGTGTACAGAGTAACAACAATCAAAACACATTAACACTATGTATAAAATTGTATGGAAATGTCCAACTCAATATAACAACAGCTAATATACATTGTGTATATATAGAATTATATGAGAGTGTCCAAGGGGATGAAAAGCATCATCAAGCTATCAGCAAAGGATGAGAAGCATGTCGTCCTCTCCACCACGCCAACAAGAAGAAGCCTGGGCAGCACGTCCTCCTCTCCACCACACCAACCAGAAGAAGCCTGGGCAGCACGTCTTCCTCTCTCCACCACGCCAACCAGAAGAAGCCTGGGCAGCATGTCCTCCTCTCCACCACACCAACCAGAAGAAGCCTGGGCAGCACGTCTTCCTCTCTCCACCACACCAACCAGAAGAAGCCTGGGCAGCACGTCTTCCTCTCTCCACCACACCAACCAGAAGAAGCCTGGGCAGCATGTCCTCCTCTCCACCACACCAACCAGAAGAAGCCTGGGCAGCACGTCTTCCTCTCTCCACCACGCCAACCAGAAGAAGCCTGGGCAGCATGTCCTCCTCTCCACCACACCAACCAGAAGAAGCCTGGGCAGCACGTCTTCTTCTCTCCACCACGCCAACCAGTCAGGCAGTCTAGACCTATAGCAGCATAACTAAGGATTGATCCAAGGCAGCCTGAGTCAACCTTGGATCAGTCCTAACTATAAGCACTATCAAAAAGGAAAGTCTTAAGCCTACTCTTGAATAAGGGGATGGTGTCTGCCTCCCGGACTGAAAGAGGGAGTTGGTTCCACAGAAGAGGAGCTTGATAACTGAAAGCTCTAGTTCCCATTCTACTTTTATAAACCCTAGGAACCTCTAATAGTTCTGCATTCTGAGAGCGCAGAGTTCTAGCAGGATTATAAGGCACTATTAGCTCTTTAAGATAAGATGGTGTCTGACCATTCAGTGCCTTGTAGGTAAGGAGGATTTTAAATTCTATTCTAGATTTTACAGGGAGCCAGTGCAGAGAGGCGAACACCGGAGAAATATGGTCTCTTTTCCTGGTTCTGGTCAGAACACGTGCTGCAGCATTCTGGACCAGCTGGAGAGTCCTGATAGACTTATTAGGGCAGCCTGATAATAAGGAATTGCAGTAGTCCAGCCTAGAAGTTACAAAAGCATGGACTAATTTTTCTGCATCGTTTTGGGAGAGAATATGCCTTATTTTTGCAATGTTACGCAGATGAAAAAAAGCTGTTCTAGCTGTTTGTTTCATGTGGATGTTGAAGGACATATCTTGGTCAAAAATTACCCCTAGATTCCTTACAGTGGTGCTCGAGGCTGGTGCAAAGCCACCTAGAGTAAATAAGTCATTAGATAGGTTATTTCTGAGATTTTCAGGGCCAATTAGAATAACCTCAGTTTTATCTGAATTTAACAACAAGAAATTGTGCGTCATCCAAGTTTTTATATCCTGAAGACATGTTTGGAGTTTAGCTAACTGGCTGGAATCGTCTGACTTAAATGACAAATATAGCTGAGTATCATCTGCATAACAGTGAAAGTTTCTGGAGTGTTTTCTGATAACATTGCCTAAAGGAAGCATATATAAAGTAAATAGAATAGGCCCAAGCACAGAACCTTGAGAAAATCCATAACTGACTATGGACTGCATGGAGGACTCATCATTAACGTGAACAAACTGTGATCGATCCGATAAGTAGGATTTGAACCAGCTTAAAGCAGTTCCTCTGATGCCAGTTAAATGTTCTAATCTCTGCAACAGGATATGGTGGTCAAAAGCAGCGCTAAGATCTAACAAGACAAGTACTGAGGCGAGTCCATTGTCTGAAGCAATTAGCAGGTCATTAATAATTTTCACCAGAGCAGTCTCGGTGCTATGATATTTTCTAAATCCTGACTGAAAGTCCTCAAATAGATTATTGTTCTGGAGGAAGTCACACAGCTGACTGCACACTACTTTCTCAAGGATCTTAGAGAGAAAAGGAAGGTTGGATATTGGTCTATAGTTGGCTAAAACCTCTGGATCAAGACCGGGCTTCTTCAGAAGAGGTTTGATTACGGCTACTTTAAATGACTGAGGTACATAGCCTGACAGCAAAGATGAGTTGATCATGTTTAATAAAGAGGTGCTCAGTAACGGTAAAACTTCTTTAAGCAGTGAAGTTGGGATGGGATCTAACAGACAGGTAGAAGGCTTAGATGAGGAAATCAATGAAGTCAGTTTGTGGAGGTCTATGGGAGAAAAGCAGTCCAAGTATACATCAAGTTCTTCAATGAGTCCTATGCTTCCTGTGTTTAAAGACAAAGCAGTTTCAGTTAAAGGCACAGTGTGACTGATTTTCTCCCTAATAGCAACAATCTTCTCATTAAAGAAGCTCCTGCAGTCACTACTACTGAGGGTTATGGGAATAGATGGTTCAATAGAGCTGTGGCTCTCCTACAGTGCTGAAAAGAAACCTGGGGTTGTTTTATTTTCCTCTATTAATGATGAATAATAAGCTGCTCTGGCCTTACGGAGAGCCTTCCTATAAGCTTTCAAACTATCATGCCAGTCCAGGCGAGACTCTTGCAGACGGGTTAAACGCCACTTCCTTTCAAATCTTCTTGCTGCTTGCTTTAAACTGCGGGTGTGAGGGTTATACCATGGAGCCAGCTTTCTGTGCTTTACTAGCTTCTTTTTTAGAGGAGCAACAGAGTCTAGAGATGTTCGCAGAGAGTCTGCAGCACTATCTACCAAATTATCAATTTGAGTAGGACTGAAGTCTGAGCCCGCAAGTATATTGATATTAGGTATTGAATTAAAAGCTAATGGAATTATATCCTTAAACTTGGCTACAGCACTTTCAGATAAACATCTAGTGTACATGGATTTACCTGATGGAGCGTAGTCCAGAAGAAAAAATTCAAAGGTTAACAAGTAATGGTCTGCTAGGAAGGAATTCTGTTGGTGGACTGATAAATGTTCTACTTCAATGCCGTAGGTCAGGACCAGGTCGAGGGTATGGTTAAAACAGTGAGTTGGTTCCTGAACATTCTGACAGAAGCCAATTGAATCTAACAGCGAGATAAAAGCAGTACCAAGGCTTTCACTGTCCACATGAATATTAAAGTCACCTACAATAATTACTTAATCAGTTCTCAGGACTTAAGTTAATAAAAACTCAGAGAACTCAGATAGAAATTCAGAATATGGACCTGGAGCACAGTACACTATAACAAATAAAACTGTTTTTTTCTGTTTTCCATTTAAGATGAGAAAGACTAAGAACCAGGCTTTCAAAAGACTTATAGTTTAATTTAGGTTTAGGTTTGATCAACAGACTAGAATCAAAAATGGCTGCAACTCCTGCTCCACGGCCTGTATCTCTAGGAATATGAGTATTAATATGACTAGGAGGAGTGGATTCATTCAGGCTGACATAATCATCTTGACACAACCAGGTTTCAGTAAGACAAAATAAATCAACCTGGTTATCTGATATTAATTCATTTACTAGTAGAGCTTTAGATGATAATGCCCTGATATTTAAATGTTCACATTTAATTCTCCTGTCCTGATTAACTATTTCAGCAGTGGATTTAATTTTTATTAAGTTATTTTGTTCAACTCCCCTTTTGTTTACTATGGATTTAACTGATTTCAGCGGTCGTGGGACAGACACCGTTTCTATGGGGTTCTGGGTGGGTGACAGATCTAATGGAAGCACAGAGAAGTGTGTTAAACTACAACTCTGTCTCCTGGTCTCAACCCTGGGTTGTCATGGGTTAGGTCGACTAATAAACTTAGCCATGTTTCTAGAAATGAGATCTGCTCCTTCCAAAGTAGGATGGATGTAGTCTCTCCTCATCAGACCAGGTTTTCCCCAGAAACTGCTCCAATTATCGATGAAGCCCACATCATTAACTGGACACCACCTCGACAGCCAGCGGTGGAAGGATGACATGCGACTAAACATGTCATCAGAGGCCAAGCTAGGGAGGGGACCAGAGAAAACTACGGAGTCCGACATTGTTTTAGCTTAAGCACACACCGATTCCACGTTAATTTTTGTGACTTCCGATTGGCGTAACCGGGTGTCATTACCGCCAGCGTGAATAACAATAGTCCCATATTTACGCTTATCCTTAGCCAGCAGTTTCAAATAGGATTCAACGTCGCCTGCTCTGTCCCCCGGAATGCATTTGACTATGGTGTCGCTAATTTCACGTTTCGAAGAATAGAGCTGCCAATAACCAGGGTTGGCTTCTCAGCCGGTGTGTCGCTGAGTGGGGAAAACTTGTTTGAAACGTGAAGGGGTCGGTGGTGAGCCGCTGTTTAAAACTACGCTTCCTTCGGACAGCCACCCACTCTCCCGGCTACTCGGGAGTTGCCGGGGGATGGCTAGCAGGAGCTACGCTAGGTCGGCTCACACCGGCTAGGGGCTGGCTAGCTACGGAAGCATAACTAGGACTTTGGTGCAGAGCCGGGCTTCTAACTCGCTAAGCCTCGCCTCCAAAACCGCGAACATGCTACACTTATTACACGTACCATTATCACTAAAGGAGGCAGAGGAATAACTGAGCATGAGACACACTGAGCAAGAGAAAGCAGGAGAAGGAAGAGGAGAAGCCATGGCTATACGCTGAGATAGCTGCTAAGCTAGGCTATGGAAGCTAGTTGTTAGCCGAAAAGAGCCACTGGAAAACACCAACGAGTGACAGGGAAAGTCTAGGGAAGTTTTAGAGTGCTTGATAGGGTTAGTACACTACAAATGTACGGCGGGACGTTAATCGCTGTGGATTAAGACAGTAACAAAACTATTTTTGTGGCAGAGCAGCTCAGAGTGCTGTAGGAAACAACAGAGTAGCAACTGAGACCGGAAATGATGCAATACGCTTAACGTATAGGAGGAGCTGCGCTGTCATCAGGTGTCTGCAATGTGTGCCACTGGACATGGAGTTTCTCTGTGCTACCTGTGACATGGAGGCCCACAAAAGGAACATCTTCCATGACAGAGAGGCTCTCTTCCATGGTTTTCTGGAACCCATTCCCCCTACAACAGCTGTGGTGATGTATGATAATGGCCAGCCACAGTTTCACGAACAAAGTATGTCAAGATTATTATTATTATATTACAATATCCTACTGTAGTGTCATTCCCCAGCCAGTGTGTACACATCACATTGTAACTTTATTCTCAAACCTTAAGAAGAATGAGGTGGAAGTGTACATAGCTGATAGCTGATTGGTAAAAGTATGACATGTCTTGGGGAATGATAATTAAATCTCCACATTGTGGACACATACACAATGGCAGTTGAAATGCTGTTGTGGCTGGCTTTTTGAATGTGTTTGAGGCACTATTTTGAGGATGAGATAAGCACATTTGAAAATGCATTGGGGAAAGAACTACAAATGTAACCCTTCTAACTTCATTCTGTATTTCAGTATGTCAACTTCCTGTTCCTTTACCAGGACCAATCTGCAAATATAATCTGCTCAGGCAAACTATTGCCATTTGGTTAGTGAAAAATTCTTGTTCCTAAATGTACTTGTTCACAGGCCGATGTGACGTGTACTTGCTGAAGAAATCCTGTCCATCCTGCTCTGCTGAATGGACTCCTGAGGTGAAAGACCTGCTTTTGTGTCATACTGGCCATCTAGTACCAGCTGCCAAACCCTCTACAAGTTTGATGTCTTCACCTCTTTTGAGCACATGAAGGTGACAGCACCAGCCATGTGCAGACAGGCCTTATTGAAAATGTTGGAGCACAGATCTTTAAAGCTGGAAGGGTAATCAGTCTTAATCACATTGAAACATATATTACATATTACTTTATTGCTAATATTAATGTTGGGCATCACTTTAAAACGAATCATAATCTAATTGTTTGCAGACGGCAGTATCTGTGCTGACACATTCCAGTGAATTTTCTTTGAATTTTCGTTTTGTCACTTCAAAGAAGAGGAAATGTGTCATGTTCAACAGTTTGTCTGTCCAGCCTGTTCTCCAGACATGCTGGCTGTTTGCTGTGATGGAAACTGAAAACATTTCAGGTTTTCCAAATCAAAAGGGTCAGTTCTAGTATCAGAGGTTAGTTTTAGGATTGTTTGGAATAATACCCCCATAGGTATGCTTTTTGAGAATAATTTGACATTTTAACAAATAATAATAATGTATTTTGTCATCGTTACTATATATGGACAGGACTGAGACTCATATTTGAGGGCTTGTTCCTGGCCAAAGACAAGGAGGTATCCACATTTGTTGACCCTGTCAGAGGCAACGTGCCAACTGTAAGTGTTTATGAATTATATATTTTTATTGTTGTAATTTTTGGATGTGTTTTTATGTGTAATAATGTATGTGTAATCTGACTTTGTAGGGAAATGGCCACGCTGTCTGTGGCCCTGCCAAATTTACAGCTGGCAGAGCCATGTCAAAAAAGTCTGGTGCTCAGATAGATGAGGAGGGCATTCAAGTTGCCGTTTGCAGGTTTGTATTTGTGTTTGTGTGGATACCTGCATAGTTCTTGAGGATGGTGTCACAATTCCTGTTGTAATCACAATCCAAGTCTTATTCATAGTCATAATTGGAAGTATTACTTATGCTTGGATGCAGAGTTATACTTATCACTCTTTTGTTGCAGGAAAGTGTTTTTTTGTTTTTTACAGACATCCAGCTGACAGAGTTTTGCTCTTGATCAGAAGTTTATTATCAACCAGTATTTTTTCCTTCTGATTACTCAGACATAGTTTTCTCTTGTGGACACTGAACCACTATCGAGGAGAAATATTTGCCGATCCAATGTATCTCCAGAGAGAGATCTCAAATACGGCAAATGTTTCTTTCTTCTGTATGGATGTGACATGCAGCTAATCCTCATTGCTGTTTTACATATTTATCCCTTTGGTCAAAATGGCCTATGTCATACCTTTACAATGATTGTATTTATTGTAGATTTATGTAGTAATTAATATGTGTCTTTATCAAACTGTCAAAATGCTGCTTCTGCTTTTTAGATCCTGGCCCGACCTGAACAAGGTAGCCGAGCAGTTAGCAGAGCTTTTGCAGTTGACAGACATGAGACCATTACTGAGTGTCATGCATGCTAAAGCCCATACACCAAAATGCGAGGTGCATGCAATCACTCAAATTGTAATGTGACAGTAGCTACAGGGAAATACCAGACTAGCCAACAGAATATGTTGTGTTATAACCTTCACCAAGTGTTTTAAGTTACTCTTGTGAATTTGTAGAATGTTGTGCTTTTGTAATGACATATTTGTGGAGCAAGTATAATTATTGTAAAATGAGTCTTAATCAAAATCAAAACACTAGAAACGGTTATTTGTTATGTAATTGACAAGCCTATGTGAGGAATAAATCCTATCCTTTATATCAGGGGTCGGCAACCTTTGAGACATTGAGTGCCAATTTTAATTTTTCTATTCAGAGAGTGTGCCACTATCAACAACAATGGTAAAATGATGCAAAAATTACGTAAAAGTACATTTTCCAACAAATTTGGTATTTTATTATAGGCCTACACATAGACAAACATATGAGTATTCCTGAAGGAAATAGATTGACTGCAATCTCAAACAAAAACAGTACACAGCAAAAAAAAACATGCCTTCTATGATAAACAGATGACTTTTTACCCAACATAGAACTGATAGTTGGATTTGTATTCTGCATTTTTTTTTCTCAGAACATTTCAACTTCTCTGTCTCTGTTCTCTGGGGAGGACCCTCATGCACCCTTGTGTGTGTGTGTGTGTGTGTGTGTGTGAGAGTGACAGAGAGAGAGACAGAGAGAGAGCCTTGTTTTAATCTTCTATAAAATTCTTCTTCTTATAAACATCTTATAAACATCTTGTGAATCAAGTGTTAAAGAAACCTCTCATAAATATTTTTAACAAAGGCCAGTGAGACAAAATGCCTCGCAAACAAAACGGCCAAAACATTTTATAAGGAAAAAGCAACATATTTAACTAATCCGGGCTGAGGCTGAATAACAGGCTATGCCTCGATATAGTAATTTGCCTACCAGTCAGTGCGATCCCTGTCCTTGCTTTTCTTGGCTGAGCTTTTTTATCTGGGGTTCGTAGTTAGTCACTTTTAATTGTAAACATGCCGCAGAATGATCCGTCGTCAAACGGCTGCAGGTGGGGCTGAGCACACTTTTCATGTGCGAAAATACCTGCTCACACAGGTACGTTGAGCCAAACACAGACAAGAGGGCCAATGCAATGTTCTTGAGACAGCTGAACTTCTCTGGTGCAGATGTCCAGCATGCGAGGATGTAGGCTCTGTGCTGTTGCACAGGGGTGGACTCCAACTGCTTTCGGAGCTCTGCAAACTTCGTCACCCACAGTGATGAGCTCTTCAAATCTATCAGCTGCATCTCCACGTCCTGTACATCCATCCAATCGATCAGAGCTGTGTCCAGGTCATGCTCATCAAAGCTGTCGGGCTTGATCAAGAAAGAGAACATCGGACCGTAGCGTTTAAAGTCCACAAAGCGGGTAGTGAACTCCATCTCCAGCTCACGCATGTATTGGGTTATTTCAGTGGTGCTGATGTTGCGTTGTGAGGACAACTCCCTCAAGTGTCGGAAGTAGCGAAAGGTGGATGACGCAATGTCACCCGAGAATACCGCAAGTTTGGCGACAAAAGCAGTCCATGTTTCAAACATGTCCAAACAGTTTGTCCTGCACTTTGCAGTCTGAGATTAAGCTTGTTGAGGTGCCCGGTGATGTCCGCAAGGAACGCAAGTTTCACAATCCACTCCTCGTCCTCCAGTTGCAGATAATGTTGCCTCTTCTCCGCCAAAAACACCTTGATTGCATCGATGCAGCTGACAAATCGCTCCAAAACTTTCCCGCAGCTCAGCCATCTCACCGCTGAGTGGAGAGGGAGATCTGTGTACGCGCTGTCCATTTCCTCGAGCAGGGATCGAAACTGTTGGTGTGTCAGTGCAGATCGTTTGATGAGGAAGTTAATCACCTTTGCCACCGTAGCCATAACATCATTGAGATCTGAATTTGACATTTTTGCACACAAATTTTCCTGGTGAATTATACAGTGGAGCTTCATGACGGGGTGCCCAACCTTTTCCTCAATAAGTTTTACGGCTCCCTTCTGCCTCCCAACCATGGAGGGAGTGCCGTCTGTAGTTATTGCAAAAATCTTCGCCATGTCAACCCCTCTCTCATCAAAATGTTGCTTAATCACAGTAGCTACGTCCTCACCTTTAGTTGTGTCCGGCATAGGTTTCAAACAACAGAGTTCCTCTCTCACTGATGCGTTGGATTCGTCACAGTATCTTGCCATGACAGCTAATCGCGGAATGTCATTCACGTCCACATTCTCATCAAGAGCTAGGCTGAAAATCTTAGTGTCATTCAGTCCCATTGTTTGCTGAAATCGGACATCGTTAGCCATTTCGTCGACACGTCGCTGAATTGTTCTAGCGGACGTGGGCATGTCCTTTATTTGGTTTTTGATGGTGTCTTTGTTGGGCAAGTTGCCAAAAAGAGTCTCTGCGCAACTGAGAAAAGCCTCCTTTACATATTCCCCATCAGTGACTGGCTTTCCATGTTTAGCTATGCAATTAGCCAGATTGTAACTAGCTTCTGTGACAAGGCCTTGGGCGTTGGCAAACCTTTTAAGAGAGCTTGATTGTTTCCCATAACTAGCCACGGCACGTTTGAGGGATTCGGCTCTATCAGCAGCGTCTTTATAGGTCTTCTCATGTTTTGTCTCGAAATGTCGCTTAACACTTTAAGTGCGGCACAAAACGTTTTCACAGCACAATGTACATACAGCACGGTCTTTCACAAAAACAAAACCATATTCTTCCGTCCAGAAGGGCTGAAATAGCCACGCTTTAGTTTTTTTAGCCGGGGGCTCTGTCATCATCCCTGCACTTGTAACATTATCAGGTAGTGCTAACTTTGATTTTGACTTCTGGGGAAGTAGGCGGGATCTGTGCGGAGAGCGCTGTAGAGCAAATGTTATTGGAAGATCGTGCTGTCACTCAGTTCTCAGTGCCTTTTTTTTTTTTTTGCTGATGCTTCAGTATTCTGCGTGCCAGTGATTATGACGCCACGTGCCACCCGACCCCTGCTTTATATCATCCTTTATTGCTGAAATGACAGGTGGGCAGGTCATATTTTTAGCTATGTTACATGCATGTTGCTGAAAGGGACCACAAATGTCAAATGCAGGGTTTTTCATAAACTTCATGCTGTGTATATAGCCGGAACATAAATGGAATATTTTCTTTGTCGGTTAACAGTTTTCTGTCCTGGGCAGCTC
>MU838933.1:44224-60473 GCA_029721515.1 Synanceia verrucosa | reverse complement strand
TTGAGTGCACTTCATTTGTTGATCAGCGCGCCTGAGGAAGGCCGAGCAGGCCGAAACGTTGCGCAATGCTGATCACATTAAGGCCATTGGGTCTAATTTTTTGAATGCCCGGCACTTTGGTGCTGGGCACCCATTAAACCTAAACTAAGGGCATTAAAGAAACCCAACTAAGGGAATATGTAATTTTTTCAAAGCAAAATAATGTTTGGACAAAAACTAACTAATGTTTTGAAGCTTATGGGTGTTGAGGGGGGCTGCCGGCGGCCTTTCGGAGGACCGTGCATTTCTGGCTCCAGGGCTAGTCTCTGGGGTCCAGCTCTATTTCTTATCCTAACCAGCCAGTGCCCCAAGGTTGGCTGGTGGTCCTCTTCTATCCTGCTTAATTTTTAAGCCAAGTTGGCTATAACCCCCCACCCTCTCACTAGCCCTAACCCTAACCTCAGTATATTTAAGCCTAACTCGTGGATTATTAACCCCACTGTCTGCAATCTGATCAGGCCCAATTCTATTTTGTTCAAAGTTAACCCTGACCCTGCCGTAACCCTAACCCTAACTATTTGAACCCCATCTGACGTCCCCTGGCTGTTCCTATTCTAAATCTAGCCGAAGTTACGGGAAGTCCTTAAATTAGTATAGGAATAAGAGGGTCCTCCAGGAAGTAGTGTGCCCTGTAGAGTAGAACCCAAGTAGATAGGCTCACAAAAGTTGAAGCCACAGTACATACACCAAGTCGGGTATGTTTATCATGGACGATCGGAAGAGACACTTAGACCTGGAGATGGAAGAAAGGACAGTTTAGGAAGACAAAGGAGACGGAGAGAAGAAGTTAGAAGATGGACGGTAGAGAACAAAGGGACAATGCAGAAAAGAATAGAATTGGGACATAACAAAGTAAATTAATACTTACCTGTAAAAAAAACAGCAAAAAAACGGTAAAGTTAAATTATACTTACCAAAGAAAATACCTGTAAAGTTAAATGATACTTACCTGCAAGAAGAAAAACCCTGTAAAGTTAATTGATACTTACCTGTAATGTTAAATAACCTGTAAAGTAAAATAATACTTACCTGTAAGAAGAAAACAAAAACCCTGTATACTTACCTGTAATGTCAAATAACCTGTAAAGTAAAATAATACTTACCTGCAAGAAGAAAACAAAAACCCTGTAAGGTTAAACAGTACTTATCACTAAATTGCAGACATTAGCTTTAATTGGATAACATGCCCAGACTTGTTCCCACCTCAAATTGTTCAGGAAGGGAGGAGACTATAAAAGGGAAGTGTGGTTGAGGGATATGCCAGAAGGCTCTCAGTGCCTCAAGCCAAGTCAGGTTGAGTGCACTTCATTTGTTGATCAGCGCGCCTGAGGAAGGCCGAGCAGGCCGAAACGTTGCGCAATGCTGATCACATTAAGGCCATTGGGTCTAATTTTTTGAATGCCCGGCACTTTGGTGCTGGGCACCCATTAAACCTAAACTAAGGGCATTAAAGAAACCCAACTAAGGGAATATGTAATTTTTTCAAAGCAAAATAATGTTTGGACAAAAACTAACTAATGTTTTGAAGCTTATGGGTGTTGAGGAGGCTGCCAGTGACCTTTGAGAGGGCCGTGCATTTCTGGCTCCAGGAGCTAGTCTCTGGGGTCAAGCTCTGTTTCTTATCCTAACCAGCCAGTGCCCCCAACAGGTTGGCTGGTGATCCTCTTTCTATCCTGCTTAATTTTTAAAAGCCAAGTTGGCTATAACCCCCCACCCTCTCACTAGCCCTAACCCTAACCTCAGTATATTTAAGCCTAACTGGTGGATTAGTGGCTTACTGTCTTACTGTCTGATCAGGCCCAATTCTGCACGTTCAGAGTTAACCCTGACCCTGCCGTAACCCTAACCCTAACTATTTGGACCCCATCTTGGTACGTCCCCTGGCTGTTCCTATTCCTAAATCTAGCCACAGTTCTGCGGAAGTCCTTAAATTAGTATGAGAATAAGAGGGTCCTCCAGGAAGCCAGAATGTGTGCCCTGTAGAGTAGAACCCAAGTAAAGATAGGCTCACAAAGTTGAAACCACAGTACATACACAAAGTCGGGTATGTTTATCATGGGCGATCGGAAAAAGAGACACTTAGACCTGGAGATGGAAGAAAGGGCAGTTTAGGAAGACAAAGGAGACAGAGAGAAGAAGTTAGAAGATGGACGGTAGAGAACAAAGGGACAATGCAGAAAAGAATAGAATTGGGACATAACAAAGTAAAGAAATTAATGCACTTACCTGTAAAAAAACAGCAAACTTGGTAGAGATTAAATTATAACTTACCAAGAAAAATACCTGTAAAGTTAAATGATACTTACCTGCAAGAAGAAAAACCCTGTAAAGTTAATTGATACTTACCTGTAGTGTTAAATAACCTGTAAGAAGTAAAATAATACTTACCTGTAAGAAGAAAACAAAAACCCTGTATGCCCCACTTACCTGCTTGAATGTCAAATAACCTGTAAAGTAAAATAATACTTACCTGCAAGAAGAAAACAAAAACCCTGTAAGGTTAAACAGTACTTTATCACTAAATTGCAGACATTAGCTTTAATTGGATAACATGCCCAGACTTGTTCCCACCTCAAATTGTTCAGGAAGGAAGGAGACTATAAAAGGGAAGTGTGGTTGAGAGGGATATGCCAGAGAGGCTCTCAGTTGCCTCAAAGCCAAGTCAGGTTGAGTGCACTTCATTTGTTGATCAGCGCTGCTGAGGAAGGCCGAGCAGGCCAAACGCTGGGCGCAATGCTGATCACATTAAGGCCATTGAGTCTAATTTTTTGAATGCTCCGCACTTTGGTGCTGGGCACCCATTAAACCTAAAACTAAGGGCATTAAAGAAACTCCAACTAAGGGAATATGTAATTTTTTCAAAGCAAAAATAATGTTTGGACAAAAACTAACCAATGTTTTGAAGCTTATGGGGTGTTGAGGGGCTGCCGGCGGCCTTGGAGGACCCTGTGCATTTCTGGCTCCAGGGCTAGTCTCTGGGGTCCAGCTCTATTTCTTATCCTAACCAGCCAGTGCCCCAAGGTTGGCTGGTGGTCCTCTTCTATCCTGCTTAATTTTTAAGCCAAGTTGGCTATAACCCCCACCCTCTCTCCCACTAGCCCTAACCCTAACCTCAGTATATTTAAAAGCCTCAACTCGTGGATTATTAACCCCACTGTCTGGCAAATCTGATCAGGGCCCAATTCTATTTTGTTCAAAGTTAACCCTGACCCTGCCGTGAACCCTAACCCTAACTATTTGAACGAAATCCCATCTGACGTCCCCTGGCTGTTCCTATTCTAAATCTAGCTGAAGTTACGGGAAGTCCTTAAATTAGTATAGGAATAAGAGGGTCCTCCAGGAAGTAGTGTGCCCTGTAGAGTAGAACCCAAGTAGATCAGGGCTCACAAAAAGTTGAAGCCACAGTACATACACCAAGTCGAGGTATGTTTATCATGGATCGATCGGGAAGAGACACTTAGGGACCTGGAGATGGAAAAGAAAAGGACAAAGTTTCTAGGGAAGACAAAGGAGACGGAGAGAAGAAGTTAGAAGATGGACTGCAGGAGAACAAAGGGACAATGCAGAAAAAGAATAGAATTGGGACATAACAAGAAATGTAAATTAATACTTACCTGTAAAAAAACAGCAAAAAAACGGTAAAGTTAAATTATACTTACTGCAAAGAAAATACACTGTAAAGTTAAAAATGATACTTACCTGCAAGAAGAAAAACCCTGTAAAGTTAATTAGATACTTTACACTGTGAATGTTAAATAACCTGTAAAGTAAAATAATACTTACCTGTAAGAAGAAAACAAAAACCACTGTATACTTACCTGCTAATGTCAAATAACACTGTAACTTAGTAAAATAATACTTACCTTTGCAAGAAGAAAACAAAAACCCTGTAAGGTTAAAAACAGTACTTACTGTTTCACTAAATTGCAGACATTTAGCTTTAATTGGATAACATGCTCCAGACTTGTTCCCACCTCCAAATTGTCTGCAGGAAGGGAGGAGACTATAAAAGGCGGGAAGTGTTGGTTGAGGGATATGCCAGAAGGCTGCTCTCAGTGCCTCAAGCCAAGTTTGTAGGTTGAGTGTACACTTCATTTGTTGGATCAGCGTACCATTTGAGGAGAGGCCGAGCAGGTCGAGGCACGCTATGCGCAATGCTGATCACATTGAGCGCCATTGGGTCTAATTTTTTGAATGCCCGGCACTTTGGTGCTGGGCACCCACACATTAAATCCTAAACTAAGGGCATTAAAGAAACCCAACGAAGGGAATATGTAATTTTTTCAACGCAAAATAATGTTTGGACAAAAACTAACTAATGTTTTGAAGCTTATGTGTTAGAAAAGTAGGTGGGCAGGTGTTGAGGGGGCTGCCGGCTCTTTCGAGAGGACCGTGCATTTCTGGCCTCCAGGAGCTAGTCTCTGGGGTCCAGCTCTATCTTATCCGCCTAACCCAGCCAGTGCAGCACACCCCTAAGGTTGGCTGGTGGTCCTCTTCTATCCTGCTTAATTTTTAAGCCAGAGTTGGCTATAACCCCCTCACCCTCTCATACTTCAGCCCTAACTCCTAACTCCTCAGTATATGTTAAGCCTAACCTCGTGGGATTATTAACCCCACTGTCTGCAAATCTGACTCAGGCCCAATTCTATTTTGTTCAAAGTTAACCCTGACCCTGTAGTAACCCTAACTCCTAATCTATTTGAACCCCATCATTGACGTCCCCTGGCTGTTCCTCTATTCTAAATCTAGCCGAAGTTACTGGGGAAGTCCTTAAATTAGTATAGGAATAAGAGGGTCCTCCAGGAAGTAGTGTGCTGCCTGTAGAGTAGAACTTCCAAGTAAGATGAGGTCTCACAAAAGTTGAAGCCACAGTTACATTACACCAAGTCGGGATATGTTTATCATGGACGATCGGAAGAGACACTTAGACCTGGAGATGGAAGAAAGGACAGTTTAGGGAAGACAAAGGAGACAGGAGAGAAAGAAGTTAGGAAGATGGACGGTAGAGAACAAAGGACAATGCAGAAAAAGAATAGAAGATTGGGACAGCATAACAAAGTAAATTAATACTTACCTGTAAAAAAAAACAGCCTTAAAAAAACAGGTAAAGTTAAATTATACTTACCAAAGAAAATACCTGTAACAAGTTCAGAAAATGATACTTACCTGCAAGAGAAGAAAAACCCTGTAAAAGTTAATTGATACTTACCTGTAATGTTAAATAACCTGTAAAGTAAAATAATACTTACCTGTAAGAAGAAAACAAAAACCCTGTATACTTACCTGTAATGTCAAATAACCTGTGGTAAGTAAAATAATACTTACCTGCAAGAAGAAAACAAAAACCCTGCAAAGGTTAAACTTGGTACTTATCACTAAATTGCGAGACATTAGCTTTAATTGGATAACATGCCCAGACTTGTTCCCACCTCAAATTGTTCAGGAAGGAGGAGACTATAAAAGGGAAGTGTGGTTGAGGGATATGCCAGAAGAGCTCTCTCAGTGCCTCAAGCCAAGTCAGGTTGAGTGCACTTCATTTGTTGATCAGCCCTGGCGCCTGAGTGAAGCTTCCAGGTAGAGCAGGCCTAAACATTGGGCTTGCAATGCTGATCACATTAAGGCCATTGGGTCTAATTTTTGAATGCCCGACACTTTTGGTGCTGGAGCACCCATTAAACCTAAACTAAGGGGGCATTAAAGAAACCCAACTAAGGGAATATGTAATTTTTTCAAAGCAAAAATAATGTTTGGACAAAAACTAACTAATGTTTTTGAAGCTTATGGGTGTTGAGGGGGCTGCCAAGGCCTTCGGAGAGACCATGTGGCATTTCTGGCTCCAGGGCTAGTCTCTGGGGTCCAGCTCTATTTCTTATCCTAACCAGCCAGTGCCCCAAGGTTGGCTGGTGGTCCTCTTCTATCCTGCTTAATTTTTAAGCCAAGTTGGCTATAACCCCCCACCCTCTCACTAGCCCTAACCCTAACCTCAGTATATTTAAGCCTAACTCGTGGATTATTAACCCCCACTGTCTGCAATCTGATCATAGGCCCAATTCTATTTTGTTCAAAGTTAACCCTGACTCCCAAGCCCGTAACCCTAACCCTTAACTATTTGAACCCCATCTGGACGTCCCCTGGCTGTTCCTATTCTAAATCTAGCCGAAGTTACGGGAAGTCCTTAAATTATTATAGGAATACCAAGAGGGTCCTCCAGGAAGTAGTGTGCCCTGTAGAGTAGAACCCAAGTAGATAGGCTCACAAAAGTTGAAGCCACAGGTACATACACCAGAAAAAGCTCCGGGTATGTTTATCATGGACGATCGGGAAGAGACACTTAGACCTGGAGATGGAAGAAAGCGACAGTTTAGGGAAGGCATTTAAGAGAGACAGGAGAGAAGAAGTTAGAAGATGGACAGTAGAGAACAAAGGGACAATGCAGAAAAGAATAGAATTGGAGACATAACAAAGTAAATTAATACTTACCTTGTTAAAAAAACAGCCAGCAAAAAAACGGTAAAGTTAAATTATACTTACCAAAGAAAATAATTCTAGTAAAGTTAAATGATACTTACCTGCAAAGAAGAAAAACCCTGTAAAGTTAATTGATACTTACTCTGTAATGTTGCAAAATAACCTGTAAAGTAAAAATAATACTTACCTGTAAGAAGAAAACAAAAACCCTGTATACTTACCTGTAATGTCAAATAACCTGTAAAGTAAAATAATACTTACCTGCAAGAAAGAAAACAAAAACCACTATGTAAGGTTAAACAGTACTTATCACTAAATTGCAGACATTAGCTTTAATTGGATAACATGCCCAGACTTGTTCCCCACCCCTCAAATTGTTCAGGAAGGAGGAGACTATAAAAAGGGAAGTGTGGTTGAGGGATATGCCAGAAGGCTCTCAGTGCCTCAAGCCAAGTCAAGGTTGAGTGCACTTCATTTGTTGATCTAGCGTAGCGCTTCTGAGGAAGGCTTCTGAGCAGGCTTCGAACATTGCTGCGCTAATGCTGATCACATTAAGGCTCATTGGGTCTAATTTTTGAATGCCCGGCACTTTGGTGCTGGGCACCCACATTAAACCTCCAAACTAAGGGCATTAAAGAAACCCAACTAAGGGAATAATGTAATTTTTTTCAAAGCAAAATAATGTTTGGACAAAAACTAACTAATGTTTTTTGAAGCTTATGGGTGTTGAGGGGCTGCCGGCGGCCTTTCGGAGAGACCGTGCATTTCTGGCTCCAGGGCTAGTCTCTGGGGTCCAGCTCTATTTCTTATCCTTAACCAGCCAGTGCCCCAAGGTTGGCTGGTGGTCCTCTTCTATCCTGCTTAATTTTTGAAGCCAAGTTGGCTATAACCCCCACCCTCTCACTAGCCCCTAACCCTAACACTCAGTATATTTAAGCCTAACTCAGTGTGGATTATTAACCCCACTGTCTGCCCAATCTGATCAGGCCCAATTCTATTTTGTTCAAAGTTAACCCTGACCCTACCGTCAGACCCTAACCCTAACTATTTTGAGACCCCATCTGACGTCCCCTGGCTGTTCCTATTCTAAATCTGGCAGGAGATTCACGGGAAGTCCTTAAATTAGTATATAGAATAAGAGGGTCCTCCAGGAGAAGTAGTGTGCCCTGTAGAGTAGAACTCCAAGTAGATAGGCTCACAAAAGTTGAAGCCACAGTACATACACCAAGTCGGGTATGTTTATCATGGACGATCGGAAGAGACACTTAGACCTGGAGATGGAGAGAAAGGACAGAGTTTAGGAAGACAAAGGAGACGGAGAGAAGAAGTTAGAAGATGGACGGTAGAGAACAAAGGGACAATAATGCAGAAAAAGAATAGAATTGGGACATAACAAAGTAAATTAATACTTACCTGTAAAAAAACAGCAAAACATGCGGTGAAGTTAAATTATACTTACCAAAGAAAAATACCTGTAAAAAGTTAAATGATACTTACCTGCAAAGAAGAAAAACCCTGTAAAGTTAATTGATACTTACCTGTAATGTTAAAAATAACCTGTAAAGTAAAAATAATACTTACCTGTAAGAAGAAAACAAAAGCCCTGTATACTTACCTGTAATGTTCAAATAACCTGTAAAGTAAAAATAATACTTACCTGCAAGAAGAAAACAAAAACCCTGTAAGAGTTAAGCAAGTACTTATCACTAAATTGCAGACATTAGCTTTAATTGGATAACATGCCCAGACTTGCTTCCCACCTCAAATTGTTCAGGAAGGAGGAGACTATAAAAGGGAAGTGTGGTTGAGGGATATGCTGAGAAGGCTCTCAGTGCCTCAAGCCAAGTCAGGTTGGGAGTGCACTTCATTTGTTGATCAGCCGCCTGAGGAAGGCTCTAGGAGCAGGTCGAAACGTTAAGCGCAATGCTGATCACATTAAGGCCATTGGGTCTAATTTTTTGAATGCCCGCACTTTGGTGCTGGGCACCCATTAAACCTAAACTAAGGGCATTAAAGAAACCCAACTAAGGGAATATGTAATTTTTCAAAGCAAAATAATGTTTGGACAAAAAACTAACTAATGTTTTGGAAGCTTATGGGTGTTGAGGGGGCTGCCGGCTGGCCTTCTTGAGAGGAGACCGTGCATTTCTGTGGCTCCAGGGCTAGTCTCTGGGGTCCAGCTCTATTTCTCATCCTAACCAGCCAGTGCCCCAAGGTTGGCTGGTGGTCCTCTTCTATCCTGCTTAATTTTTGGGCCAAGTTGGCTATAACCCCCCCCACCCTCTCACTAGCCCTAACCCTAACCTCAGTATATTTAAGCCTAACTCAGTGGGATTATTAACCCCACTGTCTGCAATCTGATCAGGCCCAATTCTATTTTGTTCAAAGTTAACCCTGACCCTGCTGTGAACCCTAACCCTAACTATTTGAACCCCCATCTGACGTCCCCTGGCTGTTCCTATTCTAAATCTAGCCGGAAGTTCACGGGAAGCTCCCAAGATTGAGTATAGGAATAAGAGGGTCCTCCAGGAAGTAGTGTGCCCTGTAGAGTAAGAACCAAAGTAGATAGGCTCACAAAAGTTGAGCCACAGTACATTACACCAGAAGTCAGGGTGCATGTTTATCATGGACGATCGGAAGAGACACTTAGACCTGGAGATGGAAGAAAGGACAGTTTAGGAAGATCAAAGGAGGCCGGAGAGAAGAAGTTAGAAGATGGACCGGTAGAGAACAAAGGGACAATGCAGAAAAAGAATAGAATTGGAGACATAACAAAGTAAGAATTAATACTTACCTGTAAAAAAACAGCAAAAAAAAAAACGGTAAAGTTGAAAATTATACTTACCAAAGAAAAATACCTGTAAAGTTAAATGATACTTACACTGCAAGAAAGAAAAACCCTGTAAAGTTAATTGATACTTACCTGTAATGTTAAATAACCTGTAAAGTAAAATAATACTTACCTGTAAGAAGAAAACAAAAACCCTGTATACTTACCTGTAATGTCAAATAACACTTGTAGAAAGTAAAATAATACTTAATACCTGCAAGAAGAAAACAAAAACCCTGTAAGGTTAAACCAGATATACTTATCACTAAATTGCAGACGATTAAGCTTTAATTGGATAACATGCCCAGACTTTGTTCCCACCTCAAATTGTTCAGGAAGGAGGAGGAGACTATAAAAGGGAATTGTGTGGTTTGAGGATATGCCAAGATAGGCTCCTCTCAGTGCCTCAGAAAGCCAAGAGTCAGGTTGAGTGCACTTCATTTTGTTGATCTAGCGGCGCCTGAGTGAGAAGGCCGAGCAGGCCGAGAACGCAGATTAGCACTTAATCGCTGATCACATTAAGGCCAAAATAGTGGGTCTAATTTCTTTTGAATGCCCGGCACTTTTGGTGCTGGGCACCCATTAAACCTAAACTAAGGGCATTAAAGAAACCCAACTAAGGGAATATGTAATTTTTTCAAAGCAAAATAATGTTTGGACAAAAACTAACTAATGTTTTGAAGCTTATGGGTGTTGAGGGGGGCTGCCGGCGGCCTTTCGGAGGACCGTGCATTTCTGGCTCCAGGGCTAGTCTCTGGGGTCCAGCTCTATTTCTTATCCTAACCCCCCTAACCCTAACCCCTAAACCTAACCCCCTCCTCATCCCCATCTCTCTCCCCACTCCCACTTCTGCCTTTAACTCTCCTTGGATCCCAATCTCTAATCCTAACTCTTCTCCCCTTCCTAATCCTAACCCAACCCCCTGCCCCACCATTCCCAACCCTGATCTTCCCTATGCCTCTACCCCAAACCTCTCCTATCCCAGCTTCCACACCGACATATTTTGCCCCACCCATCCCAATCTTCACTTGACTCCCCTCCCCTTCCACCAATACTGCTCAGACACACCCTACATGCCTCATTCCTCTGGTGACCACATTCTCCCACACACCATCTAGATCACTACACCAGTCCACTTAAACACAACTTCCACTCTGTTCAAAGCCACACCACCCACCCCTTCAACACCTCTGGATCATCACTGCCTTCAAAAGAAAACGCAATCTTCAGGACATGCTCACCAGCTCAAAATTCTCTGACCTCAGACCCCCCCACTCACACCACAATTGACTGGCTAATAAAGGAACAGGGCTTTGCATTCATAATCCGTTACAGTAACAAATCGGTCCCCTCCTTCGGTTCCTTTCCAAATTTCTCATTGCAAATGTAGTCTATATTATCACTTGCACCCTCTGCAATTAACACTATATTGGTGAATCCAAACACTCCCATACACCCGACTCAAACAGCACTTGCTCTATAACATTGAGGAAGGCAGGAAAAACAAACCCCATTAGTCATTCACTTTCAGAGATCACTCACCCGCCCCACCTCATCCATTTCGGGATTAGAAAGCAATAGCACATTGTGGACACAAACCAGGGACAAGAAGGTGAACGGGCAGGAGAAAAAATTGGATTACCCAACACTCCGAACCACCACATACCTCACAGGCTCCTCAATGATGTTTGAGGTCTCTTTATTATCTCGCATATTAGATTATTCCCCACCCATTGCCAGTACAGATCAGTAGGCCAGTGCACACTCAGTTGCAACCATCATCAATACTAACCCACAACCCTAACTCCAACCCCTAACCTCTATGGCCGCTTTTCATTTGCCCACCCAACTTTGGACATTGGAGAGCCTTGTACAGACTCCCATTCCGGTACCAGTGGACTCATGCGTACATAGAAATAAGGGGGTAGAGCCAAGGTCCCATGGTCTCACCCACCTTCCTGGACGATCACCGAATAAGCAGGCCTCGGTGATCCTGGTTAAACTCCTATACCCTAACCCTAACCCATTTAATTTTTATTTGTTATAATTTTTACTCTGTCTGAAAATTAGACTATATGTCAGGCTGGTAATAAAACTGTGTGATGACATTTAAAAACACACAACAGACTTCTATGAGAGAGTACACAGCTTCATAAAATAACTGCACAGGAGAATAAAGTATTTAGTCATAAAGGTCATAAGCAACATGTTACATCTACTTCTTCTGTGTTTTAGTCGTGCATGGTAGGCAAATTCCAGTGTTGTTTTTACTTATGCAATATATACAGTATATGTATTTTTGAAAATCCCTTTTAATTCTTTTTTTTTCCAAAATACTGCAGTGTTTTTTACTTTTTTCAACATGCTCTGCTATCAATTTATTTGACAAACTGTACTATTACAATTTTACATGCTGTTACGACCTGCAGGAGAAACTAACTCCACATCAGGTTTCTTACCTCAAAAGCACAATTCCACTTTACTTTCTGAATCAATTTCAGTTGTTTTTTTATGGATCAAATCATTAAATCTTATTTTAAAAAAAAAACACAAAATTCAATATGTACAGTCAGATCATTCAATTTTAATTTATATTAAGCACGCCTTACTCCTCAGTAATTGTACAAAACGTGAGGCAAATTTTATTTATTTTATTTACACAATAATCACATGACTTAAAAATGATGGGGAAAATTATGTCTAACACATGCATTAACTATATATGTGCAATAATCTTTAACTCAAGTAAACTTAAATAACTGCAATGTTTTTTTGTGTTTTGTGCAATAGCTGTGGATTTTCACTGTAATGATTGTAAATATCAGACAATATAATTTTTATCTTTTTATTTCAACTATTTATGTTTTTACACTATTGTTTGTTCTTTGTAATTGCATAATGCCCGAAAGTTGACGCTTGGTGCTCCTAAACAACAATATATCTGCAAAGTGTTTATACATATATTTTTAAGACAGTGTTGTTTGCTTCTTTCTTTTTCTCATTTATCTACTTATTTTTGACACATTTTTCCACTCATTCTTTCTTACATATATCACTGGCAAATAAAAGTTCATTTCAATTGATTTTATTCTATCAAATGAAACTGCATTACAAACATACACATATCATAGACAAGGGGAGAATCACTCTCTACCGTGTCTTGACAAGAACCTGCAGCCTCCACAAGTGTTTTCAGCCCTGCAGCCTTCCAGAGGTTTCTTTATCACAAAGAGAACCAGCTGGTTCAAGCTACAGGGCAACTGTGGGAGGAAACTGCAGCATCCAGAGGAAACCCATGCAGACATGAGGAGAATCACTCTTCCACCATGTTGCACAGGGGGATTGGAGGGGTAGGGAGGGGTGGGGGGTAAGAGGGGAGATGTGATGAAGGAGAGAAAGTTACTTCTCTCTCTTCCTCCTCTCCTTCTCTTCCTTCTCCTTTGCCTGCTTTTCCTTCTTCATTCTCTTCAGTTCCTCCTGTTCTCTTTTCTTGTTTTCCTTCTTCTCTCTCTCCTCCCTCTCCTTCTCTTCTTTCTTCTGTTTGAGCAGTTGCTCCTTTTCTTGCTTCTCCTGTTCTGCCTTCTCTTTCTTCTCTTTCTTCTCTCTCTCCTTCTCTTCTTTCTTCTTCCAATTCATATCCTCCTTTTCTTGCTTCTCCTTCTTTGCCTTCTCTTTCTTCTCTCTCTTCTCATTCTCCTTCCTCTCCTTTTCCAGCTTCTTCTCTGCCTCCTTCTTTGCCTTCATGTCAGCCTTTGTTAGCTTCACTGGCTCTTTGGCAGCTGGCTGGTGGAGCTCCTGGAGGTTGAGGTCACAAACCTGGAGGTCACTGTTGTTTGGTGTGATGAGACTGGAGCTCCCTCCTCAACAGACAGCTGATCTTCCAGAGCAGTGAGCTTTGATCGCCACTCTGCCTCACTCTGGACCATCTTTCGCTCCATCTCCTCCAGTCTGGCTTTCAACTCCAGATTTGCTGCCTCCAGAGCCTTCTTTTCGCCGACGCCTTTGCGCAAGTGGTCATCCTTTTCCTGGATGAGCTGGCTGAACTTCCTGTCAGAGTCTTCACACAGAGTCTGAAGCTCGATGACCATCTTCCGCTGAGCTTCAAGCTGCTCCTGGTCTCTCCGAGCCTGCGGTCCAACTCTTCACAGAGGGCAGTGCTCAGGTTGTGGTCTTCTTGCTCATCAGTCAGACAGCTGATCAGCTCCTCTCTCTCCTCCTTCAGGGTCTCCAGCTCAGCCTGGACCCTTACCCTGACGGCTGTCTCAATGTCTGCAGCTTTCTCAAGCCTGTCTCTCTCCTGCTGCCAGCTGGACTCCTTGATTGTCATCTGCTCCTTCAGGGTGGCGACTTCTGAGGCCAGCTTGCTGTTGTATTTTTGGGACTCCAGAAGACTTTTTTGCAGGTCCTGCAGTTGTGTCTTCTGGAGTACCGTGTCCTCTCTCTGATGATTGTTCTTGGCGGTTCCGCGCTCCTTTGTGTCCCTCACCCTCAGGTCTGCCTGAGCTTGTTTCCTGATGGCTCTCTCTGATCTGAGAGCCTTCAGGATTTTGCTCTTTTCCACCTCAAAGTTGAACTCCTTGGTGGCCAGCAGCTCCTTAAGGGCGACATTCTCTGAAGCCAGCTCACTGTTCAGTTTGTGGGAGGTCAACAGGTCCTGCTGTTTTTGGTCCTGAACTCCTTCAGTTGGTCCGTACTGGTTTGACTGGACCATTGTCGCCATGATAGCCGAACACAGAGAGTTGTTTTCAGTAGTTCTGAAAAGACGTTCGTCGTAAATTTGCTCTTTGATAGTAAGGTGTCTCTCTACTCGCACAGTGACATGTGTCTCTGTCAGTGCTCTCTGAGGACTGACCTATCAAAACATTCTATTCTCACATGAAGAGGTAGAAAATGATGATTCCACACCACTAGTGTGGAATCCAGTGAGTTCCGGAACTCACTGGATTCCACATTAGTGTTGCCAGGGCAACAGCTTCGGTCTCCGTTAACTACCTGTTATTTCAGTTTAATGGTTGTTTGCTATTTTTTTTTTTTTTTTTTTGTCTCACTCCCATTTCTTCTTTTTGCATTTTGAAGCACGACTTCTTGCAATTTTTCAACTGGTCTTAAAATTTTCATCAGGAGTGTATATGTATTAATGAAACCCATTCTTCATTCTTTTTTTCAAAAATACTGCAGTGTTTACTTTTTTTTCAACATGCTCTGCTACCACTTTATTTGACAAACTGTACTATTACAATTTTACATGCTGTCATCTCCGATGGCCAACATCAGACCCCCTGCAGGAGAAACTAACTCCACATCAGGTTTCTTACCTCAATGGCACAATTCTGCTTTACTTTCAGTTGTTTTTTTATGGCTCAATTAAACCTTATTTAAAAAAAAAAAAAAAAAAAAAACCCCTTCGGTATGTACAGACAGATCATTTACTGTCTCAGTAATTTCACAAAACGTGTGAGGCATATAGTGGTTTTGCAACTCTCGCAATGATTGGTAAATTGCTTCCTAAATTTGTTTTGTGTGTCGCATTTCTTTTTTTTTGCATTTTGAAGCACGACTTCTTGCAATTTTTCCTCTGGTCTTATGGAGTGTATATGCACAATATGTCAGACAGCGTAACAGCCCATATCACCCTCTCTCTACAGCCATACTCCTCGGGTACCCGTAGCCTGTCCCCCATGTCCAGTCTGTTTGGGTCCATCTGGACGCCCCAGAGCGAGCCCTACCAGAGCCACTTCCAACCTGAGCGATCAGCCCCAATGTCCCCAGTGTCCCCATCACCCATACATTCTCCCTTCACCCGGGTGCCAGAGGGGACTTGCGCACCAACCCAGTACTCCAGCTTCAACCCCTTCGGCCCACACATGAACCTGGACATTTGGAACTCTTCGTCCAACCGCAGCTCCAACTCACAACTCTCCAACGATTACCAGCTTGACCACCACTACTCCTCGTAATCCTCTGGCTCTTCATATAGCCACTGGTTGGGCTAAAAAGCGCGACGGGGCCAAACTCACGACGGACACGCTTTCTACAATAGAAACAATTCTCCAAATAAAACCATCATTATCCACAACTGTTACCACTTCTCCAACCACGGCCAATCCTCAAACCAACCCTGGAACAGAATAGGAACTGAAGCCCGTTACCAGACCATACCAGAAGCAGAAGAAGATCTCTATCCTCATTTACCTCAACCACAAGCCCCCCATAAACTCAACGAAGTCTTTGGCCCCCCTTCTCCTCCTTCTACATCCCAGCCTACTCCCCATCCTGAGCCTACTCCCCGTCCTCCTCTTTTACCAACACCACCGGCATCCCATAGGCTTCCAGAGACAACAATTCCAATCAGGACAGCTCAGGATGTCAATCAGGATGTCACTGGACATCCACTCTTCCAGGAAACTTCAGAACTCACAATTACAAACCAGAACAGCTCCAGCCATCAACTCATCGACAGAAAATCCACATCAGCGAAAAAAGTTTTCCCCGCCCACCTCCGCAACTCTCAGCACATCAACACCCTCCAAGAAATCTATAATTAACCCCCAGAACCAATACAACTTCAAGAAACCCAATTCTCCAAGTTCAACCACATCGGATCCCCGACAGAAACCTACAACACCTTCTTCTCCTCCTCAAGAACAGCTAAACCCTCTCTCGGGTTAGGGTTAACCCTAACCCTAACAACCATTATCATCATGATAAAGGATTACAAGGTCCACATCCCCCACCTCAAGATTTGAACCCCAGCCTTTGGACTTCAAAACCACCTTTCATCCCCTGAGCCATCTCTTATAAGCACTACTGCAATCATCGCAATGCATCATCCCCATTAGGATCCTCCACTCTGGACAGAAAGAAACAAACATCCCACTCATTCTGACACCAACATTCTCTGCCTAACTAATG
>MU838933.1:24869-43724 GCA_029721515.1 Synanceia verrucosa | reverse complement strand
AGGTGCAAGATATGTGAAGTGCACATTAAGAGGCAGTCTGGTGTGGACCCGGCCCATGGGAACAGAGCCGCGAGGGGAGTAGAAGAGATGGGCATAGCTCCTGAAGCACTGGGCCCCCAGGATCAAGAGGCCAGGGGCCAGGGAGATCCCACACAAACCAGCAGGCCCCACCAACACCATGACCCTGAAAGCTGCAGCCCCAGAGCAGAGCCCCAGCAGCCATGCAGAATTAGAGATGCAGCGACCAGCCAGCACAGCCGAAAAGGGTCGATACGCACTCCACCAGCCGGGAGCCAAATGCGCAAGCCAGCGCTGTCCGGCAAACAATCCCCCTACCGGCGGACCCAGATCGCTCCCCCCCAAGCCCCGGGATGCCCCCTTGTGTGCGAGGGGAGCCCCCGACCCACCGTAACACTGATCCGCCCCCCCACCCCCCCAGCACGAGGAGACCAGCTCCGCTGGGAACGGCGCAAGCCCCCATCCGGCTTGGCCCCATCACAGCCCAGGAACGCGTCGGACCCGGATCGAGGATCGAGCAAGCTGAGTTTGGAACTCCAGTGGTGATATGCAGGCCCAGGCGATTGCCTGAGCACGTGCCGGCCAGAGCACCCACACCCACCCACCCCCCCCCAGAAGAGAGCCCCCGGCCCCCAAGCCAACCCCACCGGCGACGAGGACCCCCAGACACCCCGGGGACGGGAGGGGGGGAGGAGGAGCAGGCAGGCAGGAGAGAAGGGAGGAGGGGACGCGGGCAGGAAAGGAACTGGGAAGCACCCTCCCGCCCCACACCCCCAGAGCCAGCCAGACCGCCACGAGGAGATAGGGGCAACTACCCCCCCCCGGACCCCGGAAAACAGCGAAGGCCCAGAATCCATAGGGCCCAAAAGGAGAGACATCGGACACATCCACCCCCGGGGGGAGTGGCCACAGCCGGGCAGGCCTCTCAGAATCGTAGAGCAACACCAGGGACAAGAGGAAAAGTAATCCCCTTGTGCCAGCACCCAGCCTTGGAGTCCCTGGATCCATCATTCCTTAATGAAGAGATGGTTGTTCAACTGCAATATAAGAGAAGAGGATACAAGTTAGGGATCAGAACAAAGGGAGAGAGAGAATGAATATTTTCTGAAACAGCTCAAATTTATGAGGGGGGTCGGCATATGCTAATAGACAAGAGCAGACTATGAATTTATATTAAGAGCTCCAAGAGATTTTTCTTCTGCCAAAAAAATGTAGGACAATGTTTAAAAAAAAAAAAAAAAGGTAAACAAGAATAGCCTATAGATTTATATTGAGAGCTCTAATAAATGGAGACCATTTTTCTGTAAAAGATGTCAATTGGTTCTTTCGGGAAGCAGATATTTTCTCAAGTGAGATATACTCAAAGAGGAGGTTTAGCCAATGGGTAATGTTGATTGTTAACCAAGATGGTCTTCTTAGCGATGGCCAGAGCTACAAGCGTGGGTTGGAGGTGAATGACTGGTACTGTCGCTGTAGTAAAATCGCCAATTAAGCATAAGTTTGGAGATTGTGGGATCCTGCAGTCCAAAATAGAAGAGAGTTTCTGTGTTACTGTTGCCCAGAATTGAAATACAGGAGAACATAGCCACAGTGCATGAAAATAAGTATCGGTAGTTTTTTGAGTGCATTGGGTGCACAAGTCAGACTGTGAGAAACCCATTTTATACATTTTATACTGCGTTACTTGTGCTCTGTGGAGAACCTTAAATTGGATCAGTTGTAGGTTAGTATTTTTGTCATGCTAAATGTGTTTCCACAGATCTGAGTCCAAAAATCATGGTCTAAGGGCATGGATAAGTCTTTCTCCCATTTTGGGATTGGTAAATGTATAGAGTCTGTCTTTGAGAGGAGACTATACATTTTTGAGAGTTTTTTCTCATTTTTGGGCAACCATTTGGTGATGTATTTGATAAATTCAGGTGGCTGTAAATCAGGTGGCTGAGAGGTGGACTGAAGTGTTGGGATTCTCTTTGTAATTGTTTTCTTTACCTGCAGGTATTGGAGAAAATTTCCATTCCTTATTCCAAAGGTTTGGAATAAGTCTGTGTATGTCATAAATATGTTATCTTGGAGGAGGTGATGGAGATGGGTAACCCCTTCTCTGCCCATGTACTGAGATTGAGAGGGGTTTTATTGTTTACCAAGTCTGGGTTGTACCAGATTGGTGAGAGTATACTGGGTTGAAGTGGGGAACCTGTGATTTCAAGGGCTCTCCACCATGCAGACAGTGTGGAGGCGATCAAGGGATTCTTGAAGCAGGAATGATTTTTAAGAATAGAGGTGATAAAGAGTAGATCAGCGAGTTTAATATGGTTGCAGTCTAACTGTTCTAGTTCCATCCAGGAGTTATATTCTTCCTGTGGATGGATCCACTTGATAAGGTATTGTAACTGATTAGCTAGGTAGTAATGCAGAAAATTGGGAGCCTCCAGTCCACCTTCAGACTTATTCTTCTGGAGAGTAGCCAGGCTGATTGTAGCCTTTTTGTTCTTTGAGTAGAATTTACCGATAGCTGAATCTAATGTTTGGAACCATTTTGTTGTGGGTTTAAATGGGATCATGGAGAAGAGATAGTTGATTTGAGGTAATATTTTCATCTTGACAGTAGCTATTCGTCCCAACAGTGAGATAGGAAGGTTATTCCAACAGGTCAGATCACCACACACTTTGTCCACAAGTGGTGTGAAGTTCAAGTGGACAAGATCTGAGAGTTTGGAGGAAATATTTATGCCCAGATATCTGATGTTGCCTGTAGGGAAAGAGTAATGAGTGTTTTGGATTGCAGGATTCCATGAGCTCTCTGTTAATGGAAGTATAATTGATTTTGACCAGTTGATGGAGTAATCTGATAGGCGTGAGAAGGTTGTGATGAGTTTACATACTTCCTTCATTGATGTTTTTGGTTTTTCTAAATAAAGTAAAATGTCATCCGCGTATAGATTAATTTTGTGTTCAGACTTCAGAGAGCAGATACCTTTGATATTGTTGTTCTGACGTACCACTGCAGCCAATGGTTCGATAAAAATTGCAAACAGTAAGGGAGAGAGTGGACATCCTTGTCTAGTTCCCCTTTGCAAAGTGAAGCTCTGTGAAGTGATCCCATTAGTCGTGACAGTAGCTTTAGGTGAGTTATACAGAGTTGAAACCCACTGGATAAATGAGTCACCGAAACTAAATTTATGAAGTACAGAGAAGAGAAAGGACCAGTTAACTTTGTCAAAGGCTTTTTCTGCATCAAGTGATATAACGATCGCTTCAGATTTAGAAGCCTTCTAAAGTTGTTAGTGGAGTGTCGGCCTTTAATAAATCCTGTTTGATCGTTGTGAATTATAGCCGGGATAATTTTCTCCAACCTGGAAGCGAGTGCTTTAGATATAATTTTGATGTCAGAGTTGATTAGCGACAGAGGTCGATAGCTAGCAGGCTGCGTGGGGACTTTATCTGGTTTCAATAATAACTTTATTGCAGCTGTGTTCATGTGAGCGCTTATATAGCCTTTATTTTTAATATCCATAACTGTTCTGAAAAAAAGGGGTGCTAGCATTAGCCAGAAATGTTTGAGAAATTCAGCAGGGAAACCATCCTGACCAGGTGCTTTGCCCGCTGACATACTATCTAATGCACATTGTTATTCACTGATAGTCGTTGGAGCATCTAAGATGTCTCTGCATTCAGATGTTAGTTCAGGCAGCTTTAGATTGTTGAGAAATGTGTGAATATCATCTTTGTTGGGGTTAACTGTTGCTGAATATAGCTTGTGGTAATGGCTATAAAACATCTGATTGATTTCTTGAGGTGATTGAGTATATTTGCCAGTAGGATCCTGTATTGCTGTTATAAAAGATTTTTCTCTGTTACGTTGTACTAAATTCGCAAGAAATTTGCCTGATTTGTTGCTATGCTCGAAATCATTGTATCGCAGTTGTTGTAGTAAAAAATCTGTTTTCTTTGATAAAATGTCGTCGAGGCATAACTTTGCATTGTGTAACTCAGATTGTAATTGTTCGCTTGGATTTAATGCATAGTCCTGCGAAAGTTGTTTAATTTTTTCCTCAATATCTGTCTCCATTTGTTGTTCCTTTCTTTTCTTGTATGAAGAGTACGATATTATTTTACCTCTAATTACGGCCTTCCAGGTTTCCCAAAGTAAAGAAGGAGATGAATCTGGAAAGTCATTATTTTATAGAAAGTCTGCCCACTCTCTCCTTACCATTTGATCAAATTCAGGATCTTTAAGTAGAGATATGTTGAAGCGCCAAGTCTGAGGAGGTTTACGGTAAGTGTCAGTTTGCAGACTGAGGGATATAGGTGCATGGTCACTGATGATGATTGGGTGAATTCTAGTGGTAATTTTGTGTGTGATGGAGTTATTTGAAAGAAAAAAGTCAATTCTTGAAAATGACTTGTGTACTGCAGAAAAGAAAGTATATTCCCTTTTTGTTGGGTTTTTGAGTCTCCAGACATCATCTTGTCCAAAATCTTTCATATAGTCCCGAATGGTTAGGACTGATTGTAATTGTTTCGTCTGCATTGGCATGTTCGATCGGTCTACAGAGAGATTTAAGACTATGTTAAAGTCACCTCCAATAATAGCAGTTGAGGTAGCATTTAAGTCTGATAAATGAAAGAAAACTGTATGAAAGAAGGCTGGATCATCACTATTGGGAGCATACAGATTGGCAATTGTGTATTGTTTATCAAAAATCGTTGCTTGAATAATAATGTATCTGCCCTCTGGGTCTGTTATCAAACAGTTTAAGGTAAACGGGACTCTCTTGTGGATTAGAATAGAGACTCCTCTTTGTCTACTGTTATAACAAGATGAAAATATAATATTATAATTTGAATCTGTAAGAGATTTCTCTTCTGATTGTGGTAGATGTGTCTCTTGCAAAAGAAGAATATCTGCTTTTAGTTTAGAGACATAGTCAAGTCAAGTCAAGTCAACTTTATTTGTATAGCCCAATATCACAAATTATGAATTTGCCTCATTGGGCTTTACAATCTGTACAGGATATGACACCCTCTGTCCTTTACAAATGACCCTCGCATCGACTAAGGAAAACTCCCCAAAAAAACCTTTAACAGGGAAAAAGAAACGGAAGAAACCTCAGGAAGAGCAACAGAGGAGGGATCCCTCTTCCAGGATGGACAGACGTGCAATAGATGCCATGTGTACAGAATAACAACAATGAAAACACATTAACACTAACATACAAAATTGTATGGAAATGTCCAAATCAATATAACAACAGCTAATATACAGTGTGTATATATAGAATTATATGAGAGTGTCCAAGGGGATGAAGAGCATCATCAAGCTATTAGCAAAGGATGAGAAGCATGTCGTCCTCTCCAACACGCCAACCAGAAGAAGCCTGGGCAGCACATCTTCCACTCCACCACACCAAACAGGAGAAACCTCCACAGGATGACCTCATCACCACCACGTCACTCAGAACCAGAAGATGAAGCCTGACTGGTCTGCACAACCACTACTCCACCAGGTAGACTGGATCCATGGATACCTGTGAGATGAGAACGCACAGGGACTACGAGGCACAAAACTAATCTGCAGCATGTGTTAAAGGGAGGAAGAGGAAACACATCCTCTTCTCCACTGCCCTAAAAGATACAACCTGAGCAGCATCGCCTCTTCTCCATCTCACCACCATAGTCCAGGATTTTAATTCTTTTTGTCTGTGAGCGTATGCCATGTACATTCCAGGAAACTAAGTTTAACTTAGACATAAGAAGAGACGATGTTCGGACACTGAGTTAATGATAGTGTAATGTAAATAGAATGTTGTGGTTTGTGAGCTTTGAATGTCAGGATGGTGGGGTGTAAGGTGTTGCTTAAAGACCATGTAGGTGTTAGGGACAGATGTATACAATGAGTCATGGTATACATCATAAAAAGGCACCATAAAGCCTGTGAAACTAACAACAAACACATTGTGACACAGAGAGTCATGACAAACAGAGAGGGTACATAGGGTGAGAGGGGGGTAGGAGGAGTGAGTGTGAGAGAGAGGGAGAGGGAGAGGGGTACATGGAGATTTAACACAGAGAGGGGGAGAAAAAAGAATAAAAGAAGGAAGGGGATCCCTAGTGGGGGGTGACATTTGGTAAAAGTAAACATTTGAAACTTGTGAGATTTGATTGCTTTCTCTATATACTTTAAACTAACGAGAGATATATTTAGAAATCTGAGCCATTTGTTTTTGTGGTTACTTATCGTTTTCCTTAGAAGAGCCAGGGGGTGATGGAGGATTCCCTGAACAGCTGGCCATCTATGTAGAGTTTGTCCACCACAAGTGCAGTCCGCTTGCCTCGCTGTCTGTGTTCTTTCAGAATAGGAAACAGGACTTTGCGCCTCTCATTAATTTCCCGTGGAAACTGGTCATTCATCCCGAATGGTTTCCCTTTCAGCTCCCGTCCTTTGCTCTTGACGAGCTCTTTTTGTTTAAAGTGCTCGAATTTAGCGATGATAGGACGGTGGCGGTCTCCTCTTCGGGGTCCAAGCCGGTGAACGCGGTGGAAAGTGATGTTATTCACAGTCTCTTTCGGGATTTTAAGAGCTGAAGCCATGAAGTTTTTAACTAGGGACTCTGGGTCATCCGGTGTAGATTCTGGAATCCCTGAGAAGATCAGGTTGTCCAGCATGCTCCTCGTCTGTATGTCAAGGACGGTTTCCTTCAGAGATTTATTCTCTTTTTTGAGGATATTTAGCTCTGACGTGACGGCTGTCAGCGTGGAGCGGAGCCCGGTGTTGTCCCTCTGCAGGTCGGATATCTGCTGGTGAGTAAACTCCAGGCTAGCCTTCAGGTCCTTAATCTCATCATGGAGCATCTTAAGTATGTCTAGCTTTTTATTGATCGAATCGAGGAGGCTTATCTGGACATCCGTGGTCTCAAGGTCCTGTGTGTCAGTAGAGGAGTCTGTTTTCTTCCTCTTGTTTGGGTTGTCCCGGTGAGTTTCGGTGTTGGAGTCTTCCATGGCGCACCGAAAGAAATAGTCGTCGATGAAATTTTCAAGATCCTCCACCTTGAGTGAAGCTATGTACAGCGTTGTCGGTCTAACTTAATTGGTCTGCTTAAAGCACGAAATAAGTTGGCAAAGACGGTATTTTGCTAAATCTTAGTCTAGCAGCTGGGGGCCGCCATGTTGAATCTCGCAAATCTCACAGACTCTCGCGATCTCACAGCATCTCACCTGATCTCACCTCTCACAGCATCTCACCTGATCTCACCTCTCCAGATATTTTTTCAATTGAGATGTATTCTGTGAGAGGGTTGTACCAATGGCAAATGTGGATCAAATTTTTAGTTTTCCAATTTTGGAAGACTATTTTCTTTGCGATAGTTAGAGAGACCAATAATAGATTTTTGTATTTAAGAGGGAGAGTGATTTGTGTGGTGTCTCCTAGTGGGCATAGTGATGGGGACAATGGGATTCTACAGTCCAAGAAAGTGGAAAGATTGTCAGTGACAGCTGTCCAAAAAGTGCAAACTGGATGACAGACCCATGTGGCATGCATATAGTCGTCTGTGCTACCCTCTGTGCATTGTGAACAGATGTTTGTGTCTGTTAATTTCATTCACAACAGTTTATTCTGGGTAATGTGGTACCTGTGGATCGTTTTACACTGTATTAACTGTAGGTTTGTGTCGGTAGTCATGGAGAAGATATTTTCATTGATTTGTATCCAGAAATCAGGGTTGGAAGCAAGAGGTCATTTTCCCATTTGGTGGTTGGGAGTGATATGGTGGTGTCTGTGCTAGAAATAAGTTTATACAGATTGGAGGTGATTTTTTTTGAGGTTTTAAATTTCATAATTTCTTCCATTAATTTAGATGGTTAGAGTATGTTGTTGGCTATCTTAATTTTGGATTTCATTACGTATTTTAATTGATGGTATTGTAGGATCTGATCTCTCCCAACCCCGTATTCCTGGGTTAAAGTATCAAATGAAATGAATTGATTGTCGGGAAAGAGGTGGTAGAGATGGGTGATTCCATTCTGGTGCCATGTTTGAAAATTGATAGGGATGCTGCCTAGCTTGAAATCAGGGTTGTGCCAGATTGGGGTGTATTTACATGGGGCAAGCGATGATTTAGTGATTTTGTTGGTTTTCCACCAGGCTGTCAGCGTTGTGTGGATTGCAGAGTCAGCTTTTGGATTGACTGTGGTAAGAAGGGAGGGTCTGTGACTGATGTTGTTTTACATATACTTTGTTCTAAGGCTAACCAGAGGATATTGTGATTTTGCTTTTGTGTCCATTTGAATAAATATTGCAATTGATTTGAGAGGAAGTATTATAGAAAATTTGGTGCTTCTAATCCACCTTGTGATTTTTTATTTTGCAGTGTTGAAAGTGATATCCTTGGCTTTTTATTGTTCCAATAGAATTGAGTAGTCAATGAATCTAGTGTTTTAAACCATTTGTCGGTAGGGGTGGTGGGAATCATTGAAAACAGGTAAGTGATCCGGGGCAGAATTTTCATTGTTATTGAGGCTATTTTTCCAATTAGGGTGAGTGGTAATTTCGCCCAGCGTTTGAGGTCCTCTTCTATCTGTTTGATTAATGGGGTGTAATTGAGATTGAATAACTCTGACAGCCTGGGAGATATGTTAATTCCCAAGTATTTTATATTGCCAGTGTGAAGTGGAAGGGAAAGACTTTGGGCTGCAGAATCCCAGGTGTCTTCTGATAATGGTAAAATAGTTGATTTATTCCAGTTTATTGAGTAGTGAGACATGGTGGAAAAGTTGTTAATGATATTGAAAGTTTCCTGTAGTGATACTGAGGGGTTCTGTAGGTATAAGAGGAGATCATCTGCATATAAACTAAGCTTGTGTTGTGTATTGGCGTCCTCAATTCCTTTGATTTTTCTATTTTGTCGTATAGCTGCTGCAAGGGGTTCAATGAAAATGGCAAATAGAGATGGTGAGAGTGGGCATCCTTGCCTGGTTCCCTGGTGAAGTGTGAAGTTAGGTGAAATAATCCCATTTGTGATTATTGTTGCCTTCGGTGCAGTATAGAGAATCCTAATCCAGTGAATGAATGACTCTCCAAAGCCAAATTTGTACACTGTGCTAAATAAGAAGGACCAATTAACTTTGTCAAAAGCTTTTTCGGCGTCTAATGATACAATTATTGTTTGATTTGGCTGATGTTGGGATAAATTGATTAGGTTAAACAGTCTACGAGTGTTGTCTGAGGCATGTCTATTTTTGATAAATCCTGTTTGGTCCGGGTGAATTAACAGGGGGGTGACTCTTTCTATTCTGGATGCTAGTGTTTTGGTAATAATTTTTAGATCTGAATTAATTAGCGAGATTGGACGGTAGCTAGAGGGGCATGTTGGATTTTTATTTGGTTTTAATACGAATGTTATGACTGCTATGGTGGACGTCGTTTTGATTTCTGTTGTGACTCTGAAAAATAGTGGTGACAAAATATCCCAAAAATGTTTGTAAAACTCGGCTGGAAATCCATCAGGACCTGGTGACTTATTGTTTGGCATCTTATTAAGTGCTTGATTGAGTTCTTGAATAGTGATAGGTGCGTCCAAATTATTTACTTCTTCCTTGGGTAGTGAAGGTAGTTTTAAATTGTTAAAAAAATTGTCTATTTCTGATTGGTGGGGGTCGTGGTCTGAAGAGTAGAGATTGCTATAAAAATTATAGAATACATTATTTATTTCCTGTGGGTTTTGTGTGATGTTGCCTGTAGGATCTATTATTGATGATATAACTGTTTTTCTTTCTTATGTTGTAATAAATTTGCTAGGAATTTGCTTGATTTATTACTATATTGA
The DNA here is from genome assembly GCA_029721515.1 of Synanceia verrucosa. Lineage (NCBI taxonomy): Eukaryota > Metazoa > Chordata > Actinopteri > Perciformes > Synanceiidae > Synanceia > Synanceia verrucosa. Next base: position 33,882 of record MU838933.1, on the reverse strand, counting down.
AATTTCTCATATTTTAACTGTTGAATAAGAAAATCTGTTTTCTTGTGTATGATAGTTTCAAGTTCTATTTTGAGCAGTCTCAATTTATTTTGTATTTCTTCACTGGGATTATTGGCATTTTGATTAGTTAGGTGTTTAATTTGTTGTTCCAAATTGTTTTCCAATTTCTGTTGCTCCTTTTTCTTATGTGATGAGTATGATATAATTTTACCTCTGATTACTGCTTTGCCAGTTTCCCATAACAATGTTGGTGTGATTTCTGGAGAGTCGTTTATCTCCAGGAAGGATGCCCACTCTTTTTGGATCATGGAGGTAAAATCAGGATCATCTAAGAGAGAAGTATTGAAACGCCATCTTGTTGGAGGTTTGATCGGTGATTGAGTATTTATTGATAGTGAAATTGGAGTGTGGTCACTAATTATGATTGAATGGATTCTGTTTTCTTGGATATGTTGCATGAGTGAGTTACTTACAAGGAAAAAATCAATCCTGGAGTATGACTGATGCACAGGGGAGAAATATGAGTATTCTTTCAATGATGGGTTTCTTCTTCTCCAACTATCGCAAAGTCCATAATCCTCCATATATTGTTTTATTATATCTGTGGAGTGCCAGTTTCTTAGGTTGTTTGATGTATTAGAATGATCAATTGAGGGATTAATGACAGTGTTAAAGTCTCCAGCCAATATAACATTTGTGGAATCACACAATAAAGGGAAGAAGCTATGGAAAAAGGTTGAGTCATCCTTGTTGGGGCCATATATGTTAGCTAGGGTGAAGGTAGTGTCGTTGATAGATACATTAATGATGATAAATCTTCCTTCTGGATCAATAATAGATGAGTTGTGGATAATTGGAATATTTTTACTTACTAGAATTGAAACACCTCTTTGTTTACTGTTATAAGTTGATAAAAATATTTTATCATATTGTTTATTCTTTAGGTATTGTTGTTCTGAATGTGTTAAATGAATTTCTTGTAGGAAACATATGTCTGCCTTCAATTTGATAAGATGATGAAAGATTTTGTTTTTTTTTGTTTGATTATGAATACCACGTATATTCCATGTTATTAAGTTCAGAGTTTGCATGATGAAAGATATATAAGTCTCATTTTAAATAGAGGATGAAAGCTAAAGGGTGTGATGGAGGGAAGATCAATGGAACCCAGGAGAATTGGAATGGGAAGGAGGGGGGGCAGAGAGTAGAAGAGGGAGAAGAAACAATGATGTCACTTTACAATAGAAACGTGAACATAGGACAACAAATAAAACAAAAACAACAATACAAACATAAACAAGAAGATTAACAAATTTGGAAAGGTCAGACATTACACAATTCATTTCGGAGTAGAGCGTGAGTAATCAATATTCCAGTCGATGTTGATTTTACATATATTACGGTCCATACAGTCTATTAATTGTTAATACTACAGTTTAATATTAACTCTTTTCTTTTTTTTCCAACATGATTTGATTTGTTTTTGTTCAGTTAGAAAAGCCATGGTGTAAGTGATGGACTTACATTGATGGACAGGTTTTGAACAGCTGTCCAATCAATCATTACCAGATTTTTACCAATAAATAATACATTTTTTTACTCAAATTATTGTTGGTGACGTTGTTCAGTTTTAACAAAAACCTGTCATATTTCAAAACAGGTATAATTTTTACCTCAGGAAAAGGGGTCATTAACATCAGGCCCAATTAGTCCGTTACCATAGTCCATAATCCGTATGATCTCAGAGTGATCCAGCTGCTGCTTCCTGTTCCTCAGCAGAAGGCTGGTCACCCTGACTGACCTGACCCCCAGACGGGACGCCGGGCCTGCAGCATTATCCAGGTGAGGGCCACACACCTCCACCACATGTCCCAGTGTGAAGAGTTTTGCTTCATAAAGTCTTTGGAGCAGAGTTCGACCTGCTTCGTACCGAAGCCAGGGCCCATGAACCACAGGCTCTCCAAGGAGCCACAACAAGGAAGCACAACCCAGTCTCTCCTTGTGGAACATCCCCCATATTTTAAACAGTCCTTTATAAAACAATGGAAGATGGTTCAAATTTTGTCCATTAAAATTCATCAAAAACAGTGATTCAGCAAGACCCAGTCCACAACACTACTCCAGTATGGCACAAGCTACCGGTCTCCAGATCAGATCAACAGTCCAGTCAGAAGTCTCTGGATGAAAAGTAGCCTAAAAGCAGCCCCTCTGCTCACCAGGTGAACCAGCCCATGTCCCCCCTCCACATTTGGCAGGAACAGAAGGCTCTGAGGGACCCAATGCAGACGGTCCCAGAAAAAGTCCACCATGACAGCCTGCACTCTGGCTAGCAAGTTGAGTGGAGGATCCATACATGTCAATCGATGCCACAACATAGATGACACAAGATTGTTTATGACGAGGATCCTACCTTTAAAAGACATTTTTGATAAAATCCACTGCCATTTCTTCAGTCGTCCCTCAACTTTCTCTAGAGCATCGTCCCAGTTTTTTGCGGAAAATGACTCATCTCCAAGGTAAACCCCCAGATATTTGAGGCCTCTAGGCAAAACCAGTCTGTTGATTTGCCCCTCACCTATGGCCAAGGCTTCACTCTTTCTCCAGTTTACTTCAGCAGAAGAGATTTTGCTAAGTTGTCCACAGTTTTGTTTAAAACATCAATATCATTTTGGTTTTTTTGCAAGAACTATAACATCATCTGCATAAGCGGATAATTTTAAACAATGTTGACATTCAGGAAAAGAGAAACCAGACAACTGAGACTGTAATTTGTGCAAAAAAGGTTCAATGACCAGAGAGTACAACATGCCAGACAAAAAGCATACCTGTCTGACACCCCTCTGCACTTTAAAAGGAGCACTTATACCATCGTTAACCTTCCATACACTCTCAATGTCATTTTATAGGACCCAGATCTTGGCTATGAAACCAGGGCCTACAATGTGTACCATAAATACTGATGTTCTACTCGATTGATTCTGTGTTGTCCTCCACTGAGACTTGAGGAAGTCAAGTCAAATTTATTTGTATAGCCCAATATCACAAATTATTAATTTGCCCCATTGGGCTTTATGATCTGTACAGGATATGACACCCTCTGTCCTTTACAAATGACCCTCACTTCAACTAAGGAAAAACTCCCCCCAAAAAAAACAGGGAACAGGGAAAAAGAAACGGAAGAAACCTCAGGAAGAGCGACAGAGGAGGGATCCCTCTTCCAGGATGGACAGACGTGCAATAGACGCCATGTGTACACAATAACAACAATGAAAACACATTAACACTACATATAAAATTGTATGGAAATGTCCAACTCAATATAACAACAGCTAATATTCAGTGTGTATATATATATATATATATATATATATATATATATATATATATATATACGTATATATATATGTGTACGAGAGTGTCCAAGGGGATGAAGAGCATCATCAAGCTATCAGCAAAGGATGAGAAGCACATCTTCCTCTCCACCACGCCAACCAGAAGAAGCCTGGGCAGCACATCCTCCTCTCCACCACACCAACCAGAAGAAGCCTGGGCAGCATATCTTCCTCTCCACCACGGCAACCAGGAGAAGCCTGTGCAGCACGTCTTCCTCTCTCCACCACACCAACCAAAAGAAGCCTGGGCAGCACGTCCTCCTCTCCACCACACCAACCAGAAGAAGCCTGAGCAGCACGTCTTCCTCTCTCCACCACACCAACCAGAAGAAGCCTGAGCAGCACGTCTTCCTCTCTCCACCACACCAACCAGAAGAAGCCTGGGCAGCACGTCTTCCTCTCTGCTACGCCAACCAGAAGAAGCCTGGGCAGCACGTCTTCCACTCCACCACACCAAACAGGAGAAGCCTCCGCAAGATGACCTCGTCACCACCACGTCACTCAGAACCAGAAGATGAAGCCTGACTGTTCTGCACAACCACTACTCCACCAGGTAGACTGGATCCATGGATACCTGTGAGATGAGAACGCACAGGGACTACGAGGCACAAAACTAATCTGCAGCATGTGTTAAAGGGAGGAAAAGTAAACACATCCTCTTCTCCACCACTCTAACAGATACAACCTGAGCAGCATCGCCTCTTCTCTGTCTCATCAAACAGATGAAGCCTGGATGACACCACCTTCTTCTCACCAAGTAGCCTCAGCTCGCGGAAGGAAGGAAGGCCCTCATAAAAGGACAGCGCCACGTCTGGTTCATTCTGGAACTCAGATGTATCAAGTTCCTGATAGAAACTGGCTGCACACTGACGGATTTCGGCTGATTCCTGCAGCAGCTACCCAGTGTTAGATCGTAGAGAGTGGATCAGCTTTCTTTGACCGTTCTTACATTCAAGATCGAAGAAAAAATGAGAGGGAGCATCCATGCAAATAACATGTTGGAACTCACCAGAGCACCCTGTGCAGAAACTCCCAGCAGGTCAGACAAAGCTGACTTTTTCCTTTTGAGAATTTCAATATGTTCTCTTTCTCCTGTGGAGCTTGCCAAATTCTGCATCTCCACCACATCTCTCTCCAGAGCTCTCATAGCTCTGGCCATGTCCTTTGAGGCATTGAGGGTGTACTGTAGGCAAAGCTGTTTGGTTTTTATTTTTCCTATATCCCACCACTGCTGTAGAAACTATACTCACATTTAGTTTGTCTGTGATTGTGCCAAAAAGATCTGAAAACGTTTATAAATCCATTACCAGATAAAAGAGAGGATGAAGGTGTTAGGAATGACACAGCAGCTTACACATTTTTTATTCTAAGAGTACTGCCTGTCTGTAACCTCCCCTTTTTGTTTTGTCTTATCTCCCTGTCTGTCATTTATTTCCCCCTCTTGTCACCCAGGTGTAGCACGTCCCTCTCTGGCTTATAACAGAAAATTCCAACAAATAAAGTAAGATTTGATTCCAGGGAGGGCCGGTGATGGTCACATACACGCACCAAATATTAATAGCTTTTGCTGCCAGACTAAAATATGCATAATCTCATTAAAGGTTGACACTTTTTTGTGGTGTCGAACAATGAGAACAATGCAGACAAAGTGAGAAAAAAAAAAACAGATAAGAGAGATATATTAAAGTGCCAGTACGCACTTTTAGATTTCACATCTTTTACATAAACACAACACTGTACAAGGGAGTGATCTGAAATACCCACTGGACTAATGACACAGCCTTTACAGACATTAATATGATGTTCAAAACAATAAACGCGGTCAAGACTGGCGAGAGACAATAAGTTGTCTCTGGAGTGAGCTCAGGTGTACTGACGCTGATTTATGTGAAAATGTCTCCAAACGTCACACAATTCAAAATTTTCAATGAGCTTAATCAGACAGTTCCTACAAGCAGGGTGAGGGTCCTGGTGATTCCTGTCCAACACAAGGTTCTCTGTGCAGTTAAAATCACCACCCACAAACAAATACTCCTCACTGCTACAGTTACTTATAACATTTTTTAACACATCCAGAAACAACATACTCTCTGATGGCACAGTTGGAGCATACACATTTATAAAAGTTATTTTCACATTTTCAAACTCAGCACATATATTCAGTAATCGACCAGGAACAATTTCATCCCTAACACATGAACGAGGTAAGAAATCTCTAGAGATGAGAGTTATAACTCCTCCCCTGTTGCTGCTCAGATGACTAAAGGCAGCCTCTCCATCTCACTCCCTCACATTCATTGTCACTGGTACTGTGAGTTTCCTGAAGAAACGTTACATTTAATCTTCTGCTCTTGATAAGACTAAACAATGCGGCCCTCTTTCCATCTTTACGAGCACCATTCATGTTAAGTGAACCCAGCTTTATGTCACACATACTTGTTCTAAAGCTGCATCTTAACAACAACAAACTCAAATGAATAAAAAAACTAGAAACATACTTATTCATCAACTACAATTTGGGCTCGAACCTTGAAGAACAGTTTCTTTAATCGGAAAATGTCCTTATCAGAAAAAGAAGGCTGCCCTGTGTTCTTCATGAAAAACTTGACAGAGTCAAAGAAGAGTTGCAGGTCAGGAAAATAGTTCTCAACTTTTACAGCCCTCATCCCTTTTGTTTCTTTCAGGAAAGCTCTGATTCTTGGTAAAGAATACCCGCTCTGCATCTCCACCTGCATATCCCCCTCCTCACCATCACTCTCCTGTGTGTTGTGTGTATCACCCTGTGTATCACTCTGTGTGTCCTGTGTATCTTGAGTGTTTTTCTCTAGCTGAGAAAAAAACAGCTGAGACTCTGTCTTTGACACTTTGTTAGTTTTTACAATGCTCTCCTTGGTTTCTGTTTGTTTCCTTTTAACAGACACTTTTAGCATCTCATCATCTATCACAGTCTTCACTGAGCACAAACTCAGCCACTGGCTGCAATGTGTCCTGCCTGTTCCCTCAGCTCTGCCTGAACACTGAGCACATCTTGATTAGTCTGACCAACAATCTGAATATCTGAATGGAAATCACCTTGATTGTTGTCCTCTCTGTTTTCATGCCCCTCTGTCTCTGTCTGTTTCTGTGCATCCTGTGTGTGTATATGTACAGCCTCTGTCTGTTTCTGTGCATCCTGTGTGTGTATCTGTGCAGCCTCTGTCTCTTTCTGTGCATCCTGTGTGTGTATATGTGCAGCCTCTGTCTGTTTCTGTGCATCCTGTTTGTGTATCTGTGCAGCCTCTGTCTGTTTCTGTGCATCCTGTGTGTGTATATGTGCAGCCTGTGTCTGTTTCTGTGCATCCTGTGTGTGTATATGTGCAGCCTCTGTCTGTTTCTGTGCATCCTGCTTGTGTATCTGTACAGCCTCTGTCTGTTTCTGTGCATCCTGTGTGTGTATCTGTGTAGCCTCTGTCTGTTTCTGTGCATCCTGTGTGTGTATCTGTGCAGCCTCTGTCTGTTTCTGTGCGTCCTGCTTGTGTATCTGTACAGCCTCTGTCTGTTTCTGTGCATCCTGTGCAGCCTCTGTCTCTTTCTGTGCATCCTGTGTGTGTATATGTGCAGCCTCTGTCTGTTTCTGTGCATCCTGCTTGTGTATCTGTACAGCCTCTGTCTGTTTCTGTGTATCCTGTGTGTGTATATGAGCAGCCTCTGTCTGTTTCTGTGCATCCTGTGTGTGTATCTGTGCAGCCTCTGTCTGTTTCTGTGCATCCTGTGCAGCCTCTGTCTGTTTCTGTGCATCCTGTGTGTGTATATGTGCAGCCTCTGTCTGTTTATGTGCATCCTGTGTGTGTATCTGTGCAGCCTCTGTCTGTTTCTATGCATCCTGTGTGTGTATATGTGCAGCCTGTGTCTGTTTCTGTGCATCCTGTGTGTGTATATGTGCAGCCTCTGTCTGTTTCTGTGCATCCTTCTTGTGTATCTGTACAGCCTCTGTCTGTTTCTGTGCATCCTGTGTGTATATGTGCAGCCTCTGTCTGTTTCTGTGCATCCTGTGTGTGTATATGAGCAGCCTCTGTCTGTTTCTGTGCATCATGTGTGTGTATCTGTACAGCCTCTGTTTCTGTGCATCCTGTGTGTGTATATGTGCACCCTCTGTCTGTTTCTGTGCATCATGTGTGTATATCTGTACAGCCTCTGTTTCTATGCGTCGTGTGTGTGTGTCAGTGCGCTCGTTGCGGGCCGGTCGGCGGCCAGACGCAGCAGCCTGACCACCAGCCACCCTCTCCGGGCATGAGCAGAGTTACTTACTGTTGTTTTTTAGGATCATAAACACCTGTCTCCCAAACGACACAATGTGTTTAAGATGCGGAGATTTACACCCGAGGGGGATTATCTTAATAGGGGACACCAATTGTCCGTGTCGGGCCAGCTCTTTCTCCAACGTGTCGTTTTTCAAGAATGGGGGTACATTTGAGATTATGACTTTTTTTGCTGGGTTGACCAGAGGCAACACTGGAGTCAGTGTTCCCTGAATCACAACTCCGCACTCAACCACCTGATTCACTTTGTCAACGCAATTGACATTGAATTGGATTTGATTCGACCATGTTTCAGTAAAACACAGGAGACTGCACTCACAGTATACTTTCTGAGTCTTCACCAATAACTCCAGTTCATAACATTTGTTGAGCAGAGAGTTGACATTTGTCATGATGACTGATGGCTTATATGTCCATATGTCCAAGCCTTTACCTTTGCACCAGCATGGCAACATTGAATACACCGCTGCATCTCAGCTGGAATAAAGTGGTAACCTCTAGACTCCCTCAATTTTTTATGAAAAAAAGCACTTCTCTTGAATAAACTCTTCTCCCCAAAAAAGTATCCATCCGTAGTTGATAAAAGTACAATAAAAATACAGCAAAAACAAAATAGAGATTGATTAAACAATTTGGAGCTACCACAATTTGCTGCGACCAGTTGAAGCGCATGTTCTAGAAATGGATGTGCAGGTGACAAACCTGCATCAACTGTGTGATGCTATGGTGTCAATATGGACCAAAATGTAATGTTTCCAACACTCTGATGAATCTATGGCACAAAGAATAAAGGGGTCCAACCCACTTCTAGCAAGGTGTACCTAATAAATGGCCAGTGACTATAAAGGTTAAAACACCCACCTTCTGCATTTAAGAACCTAAATGGTAAAAAAAACCACAGGGGTTTCAGAAAAAAGAAACAATAGTAAAATTTTGTAATTTAAGTCAACAAAACTTTACAGACATAAGGACTACTCATCATAAGCTTGTTTGGTTATCATTTTAAGCCATTTTGGTAGATATTTTACAGGGTATGATTACCAAGAAAATTCTGAAGACAACTTACCATGCAGTCCAAACTCCAGTCATCACATGACTTTCTACTTCCTGTGTAAACAGGAAGTACAATTAAAGATCCAAAAATAAATTTTGTTCAGCCACGCTGCACACTTTTGCTTTACTCTCAAAACAGTAATCAAACCAGTGTAGAAATTACTTTAAAGTACAAGTATAATTTATACTCTTCTGCACCCTTAGTACTTTTAATTGTTTAGTGGTTAAAGCTGCAAACAGGGCTCCCTGAGAGACTCCTGGCAGTCTCCC
>MU838933.1:0-24369 GCA_029721515.1 Synanceia verrucosa | reverse complement strand
TAAAGTCTGGGTCTTGTGACATGACCCTCTTCTGAAGCTGAGAGTTAGTGGCAATACGTGCCTCACGGGTAAGTAGTCGGCGAGGCTGTCGGTTCCCCCGTCAGTTGACATTGCCTGCATCCGGTCGTCTGTTATGAGGCGCTGGGAAATCCCGGCGGTTCCAGCGGTTAGCTGCGGTGGTAGCGGTGTTCGTTCCGCGAGCTGGATAATTATTGTCGGGCCGTCGATAAGCTCGGTGCCGCGGGTGTAGGCGGCAGCGTGCAGGGTGGTATGGTCGGGCTGTTGGTAGCTCCTGTTGGCGGGGTATAGGCCGTACCTGCCGCACACACACACACTGTGTACACACAGTGTAATAGAAAAGACAACTTCTTCTACTGACACTCGGTATTTATTGAAGAACACAATTGTATGCAAAACAAGCTATAGTCGCGACGTTTCGGTACATAAAGTACCTTCTTCAGGCGAGCTTGTCTGAAAATCGTGGAGAAAAACGAGTGTCAGCGCTCCGTTACTCCTGGCAAGTGTCTCGGGTGAGTGAGCCGAATAGGAGTGAAAGGGTCAAGAGCGGCGAGCGCGCTAAAAATTTGAAATTGACCACTGAGAGAGACACCCAGTAGGTCACTGGGGTCACCCGGACATGCTGATGGAGGAAGATGGAGCGCCAACCTCAGGTGGTCTCCGGTATTACATTGTGGTGATGAAAACGATGGTAAGTGACGTCACACGCATTTCCAAACATGAATAAATACATAATATAAGAGAACTAGATCCATAAATTCCAGTATAGAACAGTAATCAAGAGCCATGAAATATTCCAACATAGATAAAGACCTCTAAATGCAACACAGAATCCACAAACCTTTAGGAAATGAAACATGGGCATGGAACATCATATAAGATGAAAGAGCGTAGTGTGAAAAAAAGGAGAAAAAGATTTACACGTAAAATCCACTTATTATGAAAACTATGTACAGTGACTCTCTGAGACTGTGTAATAACGGGGGATTTTTCCCAGAGTACACAAAGAAGATGTATGAGATCATAGTATTATACAAGTACAAAGATCCTAGCTAATAAGTACTCCACAAATGTTAATAATATATTATATATTAAATATGAAAGAAACAATCCATACCAGTGGGCATCAAACATGTCAGAGCACAGAAGGGGGGGGGAAGACTGAGGACCACCCGGTAGGGGAGCTGGAGGTACTGGCTGGGTTAGGGAAGGGATGGGGATGGCGTGTTCCATGCACACACCTTCCAGCATCCCCAAGGTGGGCAGGTCCTGCTATCCCAAGGGGGAGGGGAAGGGGGGGGGGGCTAGATGTGTTTAAATAGGCATGGTTAGGTTAAGGGCTCTGGGTCGAAAGGTCAAGGGTTAAGTTTAGGATAGGGTACCAAATGAGGTCAGGGTTCAAGGGGTTAGGTTTAGGAAAGAAATCTAGGTGAGGTTAAGGTTAGGGGACAGAGGTTAAGGGTTAGGGTTAGGAAAAGGCTATGGGTGAGGTTAAAGTCAAGGGTCAAAAGGGTCGGGGTTAGAATAAGTCTGTGGGTGGGGTTAGGATAAGAGATCAAAGAATAAGGACTAAGGTAAGTAAGACTGTGGGTGAGGTTGGTTGTAGGGCCGAGGGCCGAAAATAAATTCTCTCATTGAGTCCCTGTGGGAATGTAGTCCCTAGTTGATAGATCCAATTTCTTTCTGCCCTTCTCCTCTGAGCCGTGGACCAGTGTGGATTGGACTCAAGGACAGAAGCCTGTACAGCATCCCAACCGTGGAGGATGAAATGCTGGACCGCATGTCGGTGAGTATTCTTTTTACGAATAATATTGTATTTGTGACATGTGAATCGCGTTTGTAATTTTAAGCTGGTCTCTCCCACATATCTGATGCCACACAGTTTGCAAATAATAATATAAACACAGTTTTTGGAGTGAATACTTCCTGATGTGGATATATGAAACACTCTCTGGGTCTGTGGTTCTTGTATCCACTGTATTTGTCTGAAAAAATTGCTGGATTGGGGGCCAGGATTGAGTCTTGTACAGGACATGACCTTTGACCTTATTAAATAATCTTTAAGATTTCTGTTTTTCCTGTAGGCCGCGATAATCCTGAGGTCAATTCCAGGTCTATACAAATTCATAATATCTTCAAAATGATTTTTAATTTGTTTGACCAATTTAACTGTAGAGAGAGAATAAGTAAGGACACATGGGAGGGCTGTTGCAGCCAAAATGGGCTTCTGCTGTAGGAAGGACCTGAGGCTGCTCCTAAGGAAGGTGAAATCCTGCTCCTGGGTGCAGATCCTGTAAAACATCAATAATTGAGATTTAATGAGGCCTGCAAAAGTGTGTTTGGGGTGAAAGTTGTTTTTGTGTAAAAGAGCATGTGTATCAGTGTTCTTGAAGTAAACTTTAATGTCTAACGAATTGTGTTGTGTGAAATTTGGTCCTTTGAATGTGGTTGTGTCTAAAAAATTAACTGTGTTAATGATTTATAGTGGCTTTTAATGTAATAGATGGGTAATGGTTGTTCAGAATATTGAGAAATGTGTTAAAGTCTGTTTCCGAGTGTGTCCAAATTCCCCAAATGTCATCTAAGTATCTGTAATAGTGGTTGCAGTTGTCTCCCATTCCGCCATAAAGATATCTGTATATGCAGGTGCAAATTTCTTGCCCATGGCTGTGCCCTTGATTTGCAAAAAATATTTATTGTCGAATTCAAAATCATTTCGGGTCAAATTAATTTCCAGTAATTTTAGCAGGTCATTATCTGGTCTTTTAATGTCTCTAAATTTGTAAAATATATTTCTGACAGCTTGAATGCCTTCCTGTATATCAATATTAGTATATAAGCTATCCACATCAATAGTAAACAATATAGAATTAGTGGGAATATTTAGTTTTTTAATTTTATCGATAAAATCATATGTATCTTTAATGTAGCTGTCATGTTTTTTAGACAAAGGATTTAAATAATAATCAATAAACTCCGCAGATCTATAGGTCTCACTGCTACAATCAGACACTATAGGGCGACCTGGGGGGATTTTGTAAGGTTTGCTCCAATCAGCCGGGTTTTTGTGAATTTTAGGGAGTAAATAAAAACATTATATCATGTTGAAACATCATGTTTCGACTCAATTCTAACAAGAATGAGCAATATTTTGAAGAAAAAATTGCTTCAAATTGAAGAAAACAGGTAAATCACCTTTTCCATGCGTAAATCATGCTGAAACTGCCCCAAACGCCTTTTCTTGCCTTGAAAAGCCCGAAAAGACACAGAAAACAGATACAATGTGAATCTACAGAACATAACCAAAACTCATTATATCGTGTTGAAACATCATGTTTCGACTCAATTCTCACAAGAATAAGCAATATTTTGTGGAAAAATTGCTTCAAATTGAAGAAAACAGGTAAATCAGCTTTCCCATGTGTAAATCATGCTGAAACTGCCCCAAACGCCTTTTCTCGCCTTGAAAAGCCCAAAAAGACACAGACAACAGATACATTGTGAATCTACAGAACATAACCAAAACTCATCGCATTGAAACATCATGTTCCGACTCAATTCTAACAAGAATAAGCAATATTTTGTGGAAAAAATGCTTTTAAATGAAGACTAGAGTTAAATCAGATTTCCCATGAAATACATTCACAATGTATCAGACAACAGATACATTGTGAATCTACAGAACATAACCAAAACTCATTATATCGTGTTGAAACATCATGTTCCGACTCAATTCTAACAAGAATAAGCAATATTTTGAAGAAAAAATTGCTTCAAATTGAAGAAATCAGGTAAATCAGCTTTCCCATTCGTGAATCATGCTGAAACTGCCCCAAACGCCATTTCTTGCCTTGAAAAGCCCAAAAAGACACAGAAAACAGATACATTGTGAATCTACAGAACATAACCAAAACTCATTATATCGTGTTGAAACATCATGTTCCGACTCAATTCTAACAAGAATAAGCAATATTTTGCAGAAAAAAATGCTTCTGAATGGACAAGAGAGGTAAATCAGCTTTCCCATGCGTAAATCATGCTGAAACTGCCCCAAACGCCTTTTCTCGCCTTGAAAAGCCCAAAAAGACACAGAAAACAGATACATTGTAAATCTACAGAACATAACCAAAACTCATTATATCGGGTTGAAACATGATCTTTCGACTCAATTCTAACAAGAATAAGCAATATTTTGAAGAAAAAATGCTTGTGAATGACGACTAGAGGTAAATCAGCTTTCCCATGCGTAAATCATGCTGAAACTGCCCCAAACGCCTTTTCTCGCCTTGAAAAGCCCAAAAAGACACAGAAAACAGATACATTGTGAATCTACAGAACATAACCAAAACTCATTATATCGTGTTGAAACATGTTCCGACTCAATTCTAACAAGAATAAGTAATATTTTGAAGAAAAAATGCTTGTGAATGACGACTAGAGGTAAATCAGCTTTCCCATGCGTAAATCATGCTGAAACTGCCCCAAACGCCTTTTCTCGCCTTGAAAAGCCCAAAAAGACACAGAAAACAGATACATTGTGAATCTACAGAACATAACCAAAACTCATTATATCGAGTTGAAACATGATCTTTCGACTCAATTCTAACAAGAATAAGCAATATTTTGTGGAAAAATTGCTTCAAATTGAAGAAAACAGGTAAATCAGCTTTCCCATGCATGAATCATGCTGAAACTGCCCCAAACGCCTTTTCTCGCCTTGAAAAGCCCGAAAAGACACAGAAAACAGATACATTGTGAATCTACAGAACATAACAAAACTCATTATATTGTGTTGAAACATCATGTTTCCACTCAATTCTAACAAGAATAAGCAATATTTTGTGGAAAAATTGCTTCAAATTGAAGAAAACAGGTAAATCAGCTTTCCCATGCGTAAATCATGCTGAAACTGCCCCAAACGCCTTTTCTCGCCTTGAAAAGCCCAAAAAGACACAGAAAACAAACACATTGTGAATCTACAGAACATAACCAAAACTCATTATATCGTCTTGAAACATCATGTTTCGACTCAATTCTAACAAGAATAAGCAATATTTTGTGGAAAAAATGCTTTTGAATGAAAACTAGAGGTAAATCAGCTTTCCCATGCGTAAATCATGCTGAAACTGCCCCAAACGCCTTTTCTCGCCTTGAAAAGCCCGAAAAGACACAGAAAACAGATACATTGTGAATCTACAGAACATAACCAAAACTCATTATATCGTCTTGAAACATCATGTTTCGACTCAATTCAAACAAGAATAAGCAATATTTTGGGAAAAAATGCTTTTGAATGAAGACTAGAGGTAAATCAGCTTTCCCATGCGTAAATCATGCTGAAACTGCCCCAAACGCCTTTTCTGCCTTGAAAAGCCCAAAAAGACACAGAAAACAGATACATTGTGAATCTACAGAACATAACCAAAACTCATTATATCGTGTTGAAACATCATGTTCCGACTCAATTCTAACAAGAATAAGCAATATTTTGTGGAGAAAATGCTTCTGAATGGACAAGAGAGGTAAATCAGCTTTCCCATGCGTAAATCATGCTGAAACTGCCCCAAACGCCTTTTCTCGCCTTGAAAAGCCCAAAAAGACATAGAAAACAGATACATTGTGAATCTACAGAACGTAACCAAAACTCATTATATCGTGTTGAAACATCATGTTCCGACTCAATTCTAACAAGAATAAGCAATATTTTGTGGAGAAAATGCTTCAAATTGAAGAAAACAGGTAAATCAGCTTTCCCATGCGTAAATCATGCTGAAACTGCCCCAAACGCCTTTTCTCGCCTTGAAAAGCCCGAAAAGACACATATAACAAAACAGATACATTCAAGGTTCAAGGTTCAAAGGTTCAAAGGTTTTATTGTCACATACAGCATCGAAATGAGCAGTGAAATTTGGGCCGCAGCCACTCCAAGACTATGCACATTAGAAACATACAAAAACAAACAAATAACAATACAGTGTAGGAAGCTTAGAGTCCCATAGGTTTAAAAGTACAGTCTAGTAATATAATAGTCTAGTCCTAGTTAAAAAGTTTAAAAAGGTTTAGATAATAAAAATAACAGCAAGTGTACACATGTGTACCCCATCTATTTGGCATTGTCAAATGCCCTGATGGCCTGGGGGAAGAAACTATTCTTCATCCTCATAGTCTTTGCAGCTGAGTGCTTCAGTCTCCTCCCAGACCGCAACCACGTGAACAAGTGGTGGCCTGGATGAGAACTGTCCTTCATTATTTTTGTTGCCTTCGCTCGACAGCTTTTGAGGTAGATGTCCTCTAGGCGGGGCAAGGTGGTGCGGGTGGTCCGCTCCGCAGCCTTTATGATCCGTGTCAGTCTCTTTCTGTCCTTGACACTACAGTTGCCATACCAGGCAGTTATACTGCCCATCAGCACAGACTCCACCATGGCAGAGTAGAAGGCTTTCAGTAAGGCTGGGGATTTAGTGTGCTTCCTCAGCCTCCTGAGATGGTACAGTTTCCCTGCAGTCTTCTTTGCCAGAGCAGAGACATGAGCGCTCCAGGTCAGGTCCGCACTGATATGTACTCCCAGGTACTTGTAGCTGTTCACTATTTCCACTGGGGTCCCATTTATGGTGATCGGTAGATGGGGGGTTCTTTTGCTCCTTCTAAAGTCCATGACCAACTCCTTCGTTTTGGTCACGTTCAGTAGGAGATTGTTCTCCTTGCACCAGGACGACAGGTGCTCCACCTCCTCACGGTAGGCTGTCTCATCATTTTTGGAGATCATCCCCACCACCACTGTGTCGTCCGCAAATTTCCCAATGATGGTGGAGGGGTGCGTCGCCACACAGTCGTGGGTGTAGAGGGTATAGAGCAGTGGACTCAGTCCGCAGCCCTGTGGAGCTCTGATGTTCAGGGTCCGAGGTGCTGTGAGGTTGTTATTTCCCCACCTTACCCTCTGGGGCCTGTCTGTGAGGAAGTTGAGGTACCAGGGGAGGAGAGATGGTGTGATCTCCAGATCCCTGATCTTCCCAGTGAGCTTCTGAGGCACGATTGTATTAAAGGCGGAACTGTAGTCCACACACAACCGCCTTGTGTAATTTCCCTTGCCAGTGTCAAGATGTGCATTTGTGGCATGGAGCAGATGGGAAATTGCATCCTCAGGGCTTCTGTTCTTCTTGTAGGCGAATTGGGTGGGATCAAAAGAGTCTGGCAGTGCTTTCAAGATCATGCTCTTCACCAACTTCTCAAAACACTTCATGAGAATAGGTGTTAAAGCTACCGGTCGGTTGTCGTTCATGGAGCTTGGCTGGAAGTTCTTAGCGATGGGAACAATAATGGATTCTTTCCATATATGGGGAATGTCCCCCTGCTCTAGTGAGGCCTTCCAGATGGTGTGAACTACTGGGGCTAATTGGTCAGCACAGGCTTTGATCACTCGTCCTGGGATATTATCAGGCCCAGCAGCCTTCCTGCCATTTACACCTTTCAGTATTAGCCTCACATCATGCACGGTGAAAGTAGGTGGCATACTTTCCTTGGCTAGAAAATGCTGGGGCAATAGCCTCCTGCATAGAGTTGATCTCGGCTGGACTAACACTGTCCTCGAACCGTGCAAAAAACTCATTTAGTTCCTCACCTAGGGTAGGATCATTCACAGCCACATTTGCTTTTGTTTTGTAGTCTGTGATGATATTTATGTTTTTCCACATATTCCTTGTGTCTCTCTGGTGCATTTGAGTTTCCACTTTATTGCCATATCGCTTTTTAGCAGTTTTAATGGCTGCCCTGAGTTCATAGGAAGCTACTTTATATGCTTCCTTATTTCCAGTTAGCAGGCTTTCCTTGTGAGCTTCTGTCCTGGTCTTCAGAGCCACTCGCACTGATTTGTCCACCCATGGCTTCTGGTTGGGATGGACTTTCACAGTAACCATGGGTGCAACATCATCTGTGATTTTCTCAATGAATCCAGAGATGCCACTCACGAAGCTGTTGACGTCATCAGAGGGCGACCCAAAAACACTCCAGTCTACGTCATCGAACGCGTCGCGCAGCTGCTCGTCCGATGTCGCCCCCCATCTCCGTGTTTGTATCATAGCAGGAGGCGCACGTAGGGTGAGTTGTTTACATCTCGGCAGCAACAGTATAGTCGCGTGGTCGCTTTTTCCAAAAGGAATTAGAACGGACGTCTTGTAACCCGCCTTGTAAGGAGTATAACAATGGTCGAGTGTCCGGTCTAATCTCGTAGCGCACTTAATGTGCTGATGAAAGTTTGGCATAATTTTCTTTAAAGTGGCTTTGTTAAAGTCTCCTAACACCACGTTAGCTGCCCTGGGATAGCGATCAGAGAGTTTATTTATCAAATCCTGTAGCGTAGACAATGCCGTGTCTATATTCGCAGTGGGATGAATGTAAACAGCATAGATAATCACGGCTGTGGTGTCCCTGGGGAGATGGTGAGGTCGGGCTAAGATCACCAAATGCTCTAGGTCGGGGGAGCAGCCCCTGGACAGTACCTTGACGTTCTGTGGATTAACCCACGAAGAGTTCGTCATTAAACAGACACCTCCGCCTCTCGTTTTCCCCGACTTATCGTCTCTGTCCGAGCGGTGAACTGTGAACGAGTCCGCTGGTTGAATCGCGGCATCGGAGATGGACGGGGTAAGCCATGTTTCCACGAAGCATAGGACGTTGCAGTCCTGGACGTCTCTCTGGTAGCTGATCCTGGCTCGTATCTCATCCAATTTATTATCCAAGGATTGCACGTTGGCCAGGAGTATGGATGGCAGCGGTGTTCTGTTACCCTTGGTTCGAAGTTGTTTCCTCGTACCAGCTCTGCATCCCCGGCGCCGCTTCCTTAGCGCCAGGACTGCAAGGGGAACGATAGCGTTTATGCCTCTCAGGATTTCACTGGGCCAGCTCTCAAAGTCGTCCATAAATGGGTAAGTCACACCATTTCCAATCTCCAGTAGAGTGTTCCTCTCGTAGCATAACAATGCACTTAACGTGGGTAGGAAAAGACATAATAAAACAACATAAAAGACGACAAAATGACACAGTCTACACGGAGCCGACGCGAAGGCAGCCATTCCAGACGGCGCCAAATAAAAGTGAATCTACAGAACATAACCAAAACTCATTATATCGTGTTGAAACATCATGTTCCGACTCAATTCTAACAAGAATAAGCAATATTTTGAAGAAAAAATGCTTCTGAATGGACAAGAGAGGTAAATTAGCTTTCCCATGCGTATATCATGCTGAAACTGCCCCAAACGCCTTTTCTCGCCTTGAAAAGCCCAAAAAGACACAGAAAACAGATACATTGTGAATCTACAGAACGTAACAAAACTCATTATATCGTGTTGAAACATCATGTTTCGACTCAATTCTAACAAGAATAAGCAATATTTTGTGGAAAAATTGCTTCAAATTGAAGAAAACAGGTAAATCAGCTTTCCCATGCGTAAATCATGCTGAAACTGCCCCAAATGCCTTTTCTCGCCTTGAAAAGCCCAAAAAGACACAGAAAACAGATACATTGTGAATCTACAGAACATAACCAAAACTCATTATATCGTGTTGAAACATCATGTTCCGACTCAATTCTAACAAGAATAAGCAATATTTTGAAGAAAAAATTGCTTCAAATTGAAGAAATCAGGTAAATCAGCTTTCCCATGCGTAAATCATGCTGAAACTGCCCCAAACGCCTTTTCTCGCCTTGAAAAGCCCAAAAAGACACAGAAAACAGATACATTGTGAATCTACAGAACATAACAAAAACTCATTATATCGTGTTGAAACATCATGTTCCGACTCAATTCTAACAAGAATAAGCAATATTTTCTGGAAAAAATGCTTTTGAATGAAGACTATAGGTAAATCAGCTTTCCCATGCGTAAATCATGCTGAAACTGCCCCAAACGCCTTTTCTCGCCTTGAAAAGCCCAAAAAGACACAGAAAACAGATACATTGTGAATCTACAGAACATAACCAAAACTCATTATATCGTGTTGAAACTGTTAGGTTTGTAGTTGCCTTTTTGTTTTGTGTGGCATGTTTTGTGTTTTCCTGTCTCCCCTTCCCCCTCCTTCTCTCCAGGGCAATGTGTGTGTGCAGCAGTGGCGGTGATTGGTTGGCTCTCTCCACGAGACACACCTGGTTCTCATCCACTCATTCATCCTGCTATTTAAGCCCGGCCCAGTCTCCACTCCTGTGCCAGATTACCCCATCTCAGTAGCCTGTTTATGTTGCCACTCGAACGTCGGACCTGTCTCCAGCTCCACTACTCCAGCAACGCCAGGCACTCGTCCATCGCCTGCTCTTGCCCTCGCCTTTTGTTAACTTTGTGTACTTTGTGGGGAGAATAAACACTTCAAGTTATCTTCGCTGCCTCAGTCTCTGCATCCGGGGTCCAGGCCTTAGCTCACACGTAACAGAGTAATCTGGCCATGAACATGGACCCCGCGGAGACAGATAGACTTCGGCAGGCATTGTCCACGCAAGGTTCTCGTGTTGGGCATTTGGAGCAAGCCATCCACAAGATTCTGGGAACCCTACAGAATCTCTCAACCAGTGTGTCTCAGCTCAGTGGTCGCATGGATCAAGCCGTCAACCAGATCTCCACTTTGGCTCCCCCCAGGGATCCTCCACCTTCCAACGCTCCTTCAGCAGTGTCCTCAGCTCCTCCACCCAGTCTCTCCAGAGAACCATTCATCCCCTCTCCAGTCAGGTATTCCGGTGAGCTAGGGACATATAGCCAGTTTTTACACCAATGCTCCATAGTGTTTGATCAACAAACCCAGACGTACGCCACCGATAGATCTAGAATCGCTTTCATTATGAGTTTGTTGTCAGATCGTGCTGCCTCGTGGGCTTTGGCAATTTCTAACAATTCTGCGCTAACTCAGTCCTATACCTCCTTTGTCAATGAGATGCGTAAAGTGTTTGACCACCGGTCCAAGGGAAAGAAGCCAACCCGCCGGCTCTTTCTCTTCGCCAGGGTTCGGCCCCAGTCTCTCAGTATGCTATTGACTTCCGCATTTTGGCAGCCGAGAGCGGGTGGGATGAGCTAGCCTTGCAAAGCGTTTTTCTTCTGGGACTAGCTGATAATATAAAGGAAGAATTAGCCACACGAGATGAGACCCAGTCTCTTGATGAATTAATTTCTTTAGCTATTAGACTTGATAACCGGCTGAGAGAAAGACGTAGGGAGAGAATAGGGAGACAGGGTGTCCCTCCACCTGTTGCTGCAACCCTCTCCTTGGCGTCTGCACCTCCTCCACATGGAACCCCCCGGGACCTCACCCCCATTCCAGCTCCAACTTCCAGTTCTCCCTCTTCTCATGGCGGGGAGGAATCCATGCAGTTGGGTAGGGCGAGATTGTCTCCTGCAGAACGTGAACGCAGAGTTCGGCACCGGCTCTGCATCTACTGTGGTCAGCCTGGCCACTTCCTTGCCTTCTGTCCACAACTGCCAAAAGAGCAGGCTCGTCAGCTACCGGGGGGGCGCTGATGAGCCACACCATCTCCTCTCCTACACCCTCCGCCCGTATTCAACTGCAAGGTATGCTCAGATTTCCACACAATACGTTACCATTGCAAGTACTGGTCGATAGTGGGGCAGATGACAACTTCATTGACTCTGAACTGTGTATCCAAGCAAATCTTCCCACAGAGACTCTACCTGAGCCTAGGAACGTGCTCGCTTTGACTGGTCAGTTACTTGCTCGTGTCACCCGCCGTACTGCTCCCATGACCCTGCAGCTCTCAGGTAACCATCAGGAAAATATTTCATTGTTTCTGGGTCTCCCTTGGCTCAAGTTGCATAACCCCCATATTGACTGGTCTGCATCTGTCATCACCAATTGGAGTACTTTCTGTCATTCACATTGCCTCCATTCAGCTAGTCCTCCTAGTCCCCCTTCGCCACCTGAGCCGCAGAGACCTTTTGACTTGTCCACCATTCCCTCTGTTTACCATGATCTCCAGGAGGTTTTTAATAAGGACAGTGCCCTCTCTCTTCCCCCACATCGACCCTATGACTGCGCCATCAAGCTGCTTCCGGATGCCCCTCTTCCCACCCAAAAACTATACAATCTGTCCAAGCCTGAAAAGGAGTCCATGGAGCAATACCTCACTGACTCTCTAGCGGCGGGGCTTATCCGCCCATCCTCTTCCCCTGTGGGTGCTGGTTTTTTCTTTGTGGAAAAGAAAGATAAAACTCTGTGTCCCTGCATTGACTTCCGAGGCTTAAATGATATCACCGTAAAAAATAAGTACCCTCTTCCACTGATAGATTCCGCTTTTGGTCCTCTGCATCAGTCTACCATTTTTTCCAAGTTAGACCTCCGTAATGCCTACCACCTCATCAGAATCAAGGAAGGAGATGAGTGGAAAACGGCTTTCAACACCCCCCTCGGACATTTTGAGTACCTAGTAATGCCTTTTGGCCTAACCAATGCCCCGGCCGTCTTTCAGGCTCTAATCAATGATGTGTTAAGAGACATGCTCAACAGATTTGTTTTTGTGTATTTAGATGATATTTTGATCTTTTCTAGGGATTTAGATGAACACATTCAACATGTCAGACTGGTGCTAAAAAGACTGCTAGAGAACAGACTCTTTGTAAAAGCTGAAAAATGTGAGTTTCATGTCCCCTCCGTCAGTTTCTTGGGTTTTGTGGTGGAAAAAGGGCAGTTAAAGGCGGACCCTGCCAAGGTTCAAACTGTGAGTGAGTGGCCTGTCCCTTCCACCCGAAAACACCTCCAGAGATTTTTGGGTTTTGCAAATTTTTATAGGAGGTTCATTCGTAACTACAGTCAAGTAGCAGCGCCGCTCACTCAGCTCACCTCCTGCAAACTCCCTTTTGTGTGGTCTCAGGCAGCGGACACCGCTTTCAACCATTTAAAGTGTCTGTTTACCTCTGCACCTGTGCTCTCCCACCCAGATCCCTCACTTCAGTTCGTGGTGGAGGTTGATGCCTCAGACACCGGTGTTGGAGCCGTACTCTCTCAGCGTTCCCCGGTAGACCACAAAATGCACCCCTGTGCCTTTTTCTCTCGTCGGCTAACACCTACAGAGAGGAACTACGATGTAGCTAAGTTTACCCCGCCAGTGGAAGACTCACCTGTGGAGACCATACTCCCATCCTCCTGTGTGGTGGGGGCGGCCAGGTGGGAGATTGAGCAAGTGGTGCAGGAGGCTCAACGAGACCAACCCATTCCCGAAAGCTGTCCTCCCAACCGGATATTCGTTCCACCCTCCGCCAGGACTCCTGTGCTCGAGTGGGGACATGCCTCCAAAATCGCCTGTCATCCCGGCTTCCATCGAACCCTCACCATGCTACAGCACAGCTTTTGGTGGCCGACCATTACGGCTGACACTAAGGAGTTTGTCTCTGCCTGCTCCGTCTGTGCCCGCAGCAAATCCTCCCACCGGACTCCTGCTGGTCTCCTACAGCCCTTACCTATCCCTCATCGTCCCTGGTCTCACATCGCGGTGGATTTCGTCACGGGACTCCCACCTTCTGAGGGTAACACTGTAATTCTAACTATTGTAGATCGCTTTTCCAAAGCTGTGCATTTTGTACCTCTGCTCAAACTTCCCACAGCTCTAGAGACCGCCAACCTCCTCGTCCAACACGTGTTCCGAATTCATGGAATCCCTCAGGACATTGTTTCGGACAGGGGGCCTCAGTTCTCCTCCCAGGTCTGGAGAGCCTTCTGCCTGGCTCTTGGGGCGTCGGCCAGCCTCTCGTCTGGATACCATCCTCAGACTAATGGCCAGGCGGGCCAGGCCAACCAGGACCTCGAGTCGGCCCTTCGGTGCGTTACCTCGAGACACCCGTCCTCATGGTCCACCCACCTACCCTGGGTGGAATACGCCCACAACTCCCTGGTCAGCTCTGCCACAGGTATGTCCCCTTTCATGGCCTCCATGGGTTTCCAGCCTCCCTCTTCCCCATCCAGGAGACAGAAGTGGCAGTTCCTTCGGTACAGGAGCACCTCCGGCGAGCTCGTCGGGTCTGGCGTGAAGCTAGAGAGGCTCTCACACGGACGGCTGCCCGCAACAAGCGGTTGGCAGACCAACGTCGCTCTCCTGCTCCCCACTATCAGCCTGGACAAAGGGTTTGGCTCTCTTCACGCGACCTCCCTCTGCAGACAGAGAGCAGGAAACTAGCCCCTAGGTACATTGGTCCTTTTGAAATTGAAAAAGTAATCAATCCCAGTGTGATGAGACTCAAGTTGCCCGCTGCATTGCATGTTCACCCAGCTTTTCATGTTTCACTGTTGAAACCTGTGTACACCAGTGCTCTGTGCCCTCCGGCCGAACCCCCTCCACCCCCCCGGCTTATTGACGACCACCCTGCCTTCACTGTCCGGCGGCTGCTGGACGTCCGCAGACGGGGCCGGGGATATCAGTTCTTGGTGGACTGGGAGGGTTATGGCCCAGAGGAACGATCTTGGGTGTCCCGATCGTTGATTTTGGACCCGGACCTCATTAATGACTTTTATCGGGACTTTCCAGACAAGCCTGGTGGGCCGCCAGGTGGCGTCCGTTGAGGGGGGGGTAATGTTAGATTTGTAGTTGCCTTTTTGTTTTGTGTGGCATGTTTTGTGTTTTCCTGTCTCCCCTTCCCCCTCCTTCTCTCCAGGGCAATGTGTGTGTGCAGCAGTGGCGGTGATTGGTTGGCTCTCTCCACGAGACACACCTGGTTCTCATCCACTCATTCATCCTGCTATTTAAGCCCGGCCCAGTCTCCACTCCTGTGCCAGATTACCCCATCTCAGCAGCCTGTTTATGTTGCCACTCGAACGTCGGACCTGTCTCCAGCTCCACTACTCCAGCAACGCCAGGCACTCGTCCATCGCCTGTTCTTGCCCTCGCCTTTTGTTAACTTTGTGTACTTTGTGGGGAGAATAAACACTTCAAGTTATCTTCGCTGCCTCAGTCTCTGCATCCGGTGTCCAGGCCTTAGCTCACACGTAACAGAAACATCATGTTCCGACTCAATTCTAACAAGAATAAGCAATATTTTGAAGAAAAAATTGCTTCAAATTGAAGAAATCAGGTAAATCAGCTTTCCCATGCGTAAATCATGCTGAAACTGACCCAAACGCCTTTTCTCGCCTTGAAAAGCCCAAAAAGACACAGAAAACAGATACATTGTGAATCTACAGAACATAACCAAAACTCATTATATCGTGTTGAAACATCATGTTCCGACTCAATTCTAACAAGAATAAGCAATATTTTAAAGAAAAAATTGCTTCAAATTGAAGAAATCAGGTAAATCAGCTTTCCCATGCGTAATTCATGCTGAAACTGCCCCAAACGCCTTTTCTCGCCTTGAAAAGACCAAAAAGACACAGAAAACAGATACATTGTGAATCTACAGAACATAACCAAAACTCATTATCGTCTTGAAACATCATGTTCCGACTCAATTCTAACAAGAATAAGCAATATTTTGAAGAAAAAATTGCTTCAAATTGAAGAAATCAGGTAAATCAGCTTTCCCATGCGTAAATCATGCTGAAACTGCCCCAAACGCCTTTTCTCGCCTTGAAAAGCCCAAAAAGACACAGAAAACAGATACATTGTGAATCTACAGAACATAACCAAAACTCATTATCGTGATGAAACATCATGTTCCGACTCAATTCTAACAAGAATAAGCAATATTTTGAAGAAAAAATGCTTCTGAATGGACAAGAGAGGTAAATCAGCTTTCCCATGCGTAAATCATGCTGAAACTGCCCCAAACGCCTTTTCTTGCCTTGAAAAGCCCGAAAAGACACAGAAAACAGATACATTGTGAATCTACAGAACATAACCAAAACTCATTAAATTGTGTTGAAACATCATGTTTCGACTCAGTTCTAACAAGAACAAGCAATATTTTGAAGAAAAAATTGCTTCAAATTGAAGAAATCAGGTAAATCAGCTTTCCCATGCGTAAATCATGCTGAAACTGCCCCAAACGCCTTTTCTCGCCTTGAAAAGCCCAAAAAGACACAGAAAACAGATACATTGTGAATCTACAGAACATAACCAAAACTCATTATATCGTCTTGAAACATCATGTTCCGACTCAATTCTAACAAGAATAAGCAATATTTTTAAGAAAAAATTGCTTCAAATTGAAGAAATCAGGTAAATCAGCTTTCCCATGCGTAAATCATGCTGAAACTGCCCCAAACGCCTTTTCTCGCCTTGAAAAGCCCAAAAAGACACAGAAAACAGATACATTGTGAATCTACAGAACATAACCAAAACTCATTATATCGTCTTGAAACATCATGTTTCGACTCAATTCTAACAAGAATAAGCAATATTTTGTGGAAAAAATGCTTTTGAATGAAAACTAGAGGTAAATCAGCTTTCCAATGCGTAAATCATGCTGAAACTGCCCCAAACGCCTTTTCTCGCCTTGAAAAGCCCAAAAAGACACAGAAAACAGATACACTGTGAATCTACAGAACATAACCAAAACTCATTATATCGTCTTGAAACATCATGTTTCGACTCAGTTCTAACAAGAATAAGCAATATTTTGTGGAAAAATTGCTTCAAATTGAAGAAATCAGGTAAATCAGCTTTCCCATGCGTAAATCATGCTGAAACTGCCCCAAACGCCTTTTCTCGCCTTGAAAAGCCCAAAAAGACACAGAAAACAGTTACATTGTGAATCTACAGAACATAACCAAAACTCATTATATCGTGATGAAACATCATGTTCCGACTCAATTCTAACAAGAATAAGCAATATTTTGAAGAAAAAATGCTTCTGAATGGACAAGAGAGGTAAATCAGCTTTCCCATGCGTAAATCATGCTGAAACTGCCCCAAACGCCTTTTCTTGCCTTGAAAAGCCCGAAAAGACACAGAAAACAGATACATTGTGAATCTACAGAACATAACCAAAACTCATTAAATTGTGTTGAAACATCATGTTTCGACTCAATTCTAACAAGAACAAGCAATATTTTGTGGAAAAATTGCTTCAAATTGAAGAAATCAGGTAAATCAGCTTCCCCATGCGTAAATCATGCTGAAACTGCCCCAAACGCCTTTTCTCGCCTTGAAAAGCCCAAAAAGACACAGAAAACAGATACATTGTGAATCTACAGAATATAACCAAAACTCATTATATCGTGTTGAAACACCATGTTCTGACTCTATTCTAACTAGAATAAGCAATATTTTGAAGAAAAAATTGCTTCAAATTGAAGAAATCAGGTAAATCAGCTTTCCCATGTGTAAATCATGCTGAAACTGCCCCAAACGCCTTTTCTCGCCTTGAAAAGCCCAAAAAGACGCAGAAAACAGATACATTGTGAATCTACAGAACATAACCAAAACTCATTATATCGTGTTGAAACATCATGTTCCGACTCAATTCTAACAAGAATAAGCAATATTTTGAAGAAAAAATGCTTCTGAATGGACAAGAGAGTTAAATCAGCTTTCCCATGCGTAAATCATGCTGAAACTGCCCCAAACGCCTTTTCTCGCCTTGAAAAGCCCAAAAAGACACAGAAAACAGATACATTGTGAATCTACAGAACATAACCAAAACTCATTATATCGTATTGAAACATCATGTTCCGACTCAATTCTAACAAGAATAAGCAATATTTTGTGGAAAAATTGCTTCAAATTGAAGAAAACAGGTAAATCAGCTTTCCCATGTGTAAATCATGCTGAAACTGCCCCAAACGCCTTTTCTCGCCTTGAAAAGCCCAAAAAGACACAGAAAACAGATACATTGTGAATCTACAGAACATAACCAAAACTCATTATATCGTGTTGAAACATCATGTTCCGACTCAATTCTAACAAGAATAAGCAATATTTTGAAGAAAAAATAATTCTGAATGGACAAGAGGGGTAAATCAGCTTTCCCATGCGTAAATCATGCTGAAACTGCCCCAAACGCCTTTTCTCGCCTTGAAAAGCCCAAAAAGACACAGAAAACAGATACATTGTGAATCTACAGAACATAACCAAAACTCATTATATCGTGTTGAAACATCATGTTCCGACTCAATTCTAACAAGGATAAGCAATATTTTGAAGAAAAAATAATTCTGAATGGACAAGAGGGGTAAATCAGCTTTCCCATGCGTAAATCATGCTGAAACTGCCCAAACGCCTTTTCTCGCCTTGAAAAGCCCAAAAAGACACAGAAAACAGATACATTGTGAATCTACAGAACATAACCAAAACTCATTATATCGTCTTGAAACATCATGTTCCGACTCAATTCTAACAAGAATAAGCAATATTTTGAAGAAAAAATAATTCTGAATGGACAAGAGGGGTAAATCAGCTTTCCCATGCGCAAATCATGCTGAAACTGCCCCAAACGCCTTTTCTCGCCTTGAAAAGTCCCAAAAGACACAGAAAACAGATACATTGTGAATCTAAAGAACATAACCAAAACTCATTGTATCGTGTTGAAACATCATGTTCCGACTCAATTCTAACAAGAATAAGCAATATTTTGAAGAAAAAATAATTCTGAATGGACAAGAG
Source organism: Synanceia verrucosa (assembly GCA_029721515.1). Classification (NCBI taxonomy): domain Eukaryota; kingdom Metazoa; phylum Chordata; class Actinopteri; order Perciformes; family Synanceiidae; genus Synanceia; species Synanceia verrucosa. The sequence goes on along the minus strand of MU838933.1, from coordinate 5,828 downwards.
GGGTAAATCAGCTTTCCCATGCGTAAATCATGCTGAAACTGCCCCAAACGCCTTTTCTTGCCTTGAAAAGCCTGAAAAGACACAGAAAACAGATACATTGTGAATGTACAGAACATAACCAAAACTGTCTAGGCCTGGGTTCTGATTCTCCAATCAAATAATTTCTCTGTTTGGCATTGATATATTTCCTGTCATATAATCTGTAGAAGGTGGTTTTAATTCGGGATAGAGTTTCCATATAAATAGGTTTGGGCAGCTCAGAGTAGTACCTCTTATCCTGTAGCTGCCTGAATCCCTCCCACAGGTATTGTTCCAGGTCCATCACAACTACTACACTGCCCTTGTCTGCTGGTTTTATTATTATATTTTTATTATCCATCAATTCCTTGAGGGCTGAATTTTCTTCCTGGGACAAATTGGATTTGATCCTGGGGCTTGGAAAGAGTTATTAAAATAGTCTAGATCCAATTTAGTCAGTTGTTGGATGTAGGGAGGCAAGCTAACTTCAGGGGGAGTCCAATTAGATTTGGGGGTGAATGGTAGTTTTCCTTGTTCTCCCTCATTTTCATAATAAGCCCATAATTTCAGTCCTCTATGGTAATTTTGAAGGTCTAATCTGGACTGAAGTACAATATTCTTATTGCTGCCCCTGGTAGGAATAAAATTAAGCCCTCTGTTAAGCACAGACAGTTGTGGGATGGTCAATTTAACTTTTTCATTTTTTTTTTTTTTTTATTCACTTTGTCTGCATTGTTCTCATTGTTTAACACCACAAAAGAGTGTCGACCCTTTATGAGATTATGCATATTTTAGTCTTGCAGCAAAAGCTATTAATATTTGGTGCGTGTATGTGACCATCACCGGCCCTCCCTGGAATCTAATCTTACTTTATTTATTGGAATTTCCTGTTATAAGCCAGAGAGGGACGTGCTACACCTGGGTGATAAGAGGGGGAAATAAATGACAGACAGGGAGATAAGACAAAACAAAAAGGGAAGTTTACAGACAGGCAGTGCTAGAAGTCGGACGAATGATTTGGCACATACTAGCAGTTCACATCAGTACTCATCAATGTGACTCGGGAGGAGTTAATAAGGTCTGGATAAAACATGCATGTGTGTAGAACACCGAAGCCCAGAGTGTCTACCATGACCCCTCATGGCCAGATCGGCCAGGTGTCCACAACAACCCGGGGAAGTGGGAGCATCGACGATGCCAAACCCAGAGAGCCACCCGGGCCACCGAGAACCACGCAGATCCAACGACCAGGAGGAGACAGAAACCACCACCTCCCAGGAGGCCAGGACAGGTCCAAGGGGCCAGCGACACGAGGGCCCACCCACCCCACCCCCCCAAAAGCGTGAGTGTGTTTACTGTATTAAAATTGAAGAGCAGGGGGGGCAAGTGGGTGGGAGAGGGGGAGACTACAGTGCCCTGGAGCACTGCAATTCGCACCACCAAATCTCCCACCGTCCTCACCCCCACCTGTCTTCAAAGCCCTATGTGTTGAGTCCCTATATGTGCCTAAATGTGACTATGTATAGTGAGGTGCAAGATATGTGAAGTGCACATTAAGAGGCAGTCTGGTGTGGACCCGGCCCATGGGAACAGAGCCGCGAGGGGAGTAGAAGAGATGGGCATAGCTCCTGAAGCACTGGGCCCCCAGGATCAAGAGGCCAGGGGCCAGGGAGATCCCACACAAACCAGCAGGCCCCACCAACACCATGACACTGAAAGCTGCAGCCTCAGAGCAGAGCCCCAGCAGCCATGCAGAATCAGAGATGCAGCGACCAACCAGCACAGCCGAAAAGGATCGATACGCACTCCACCAGCCGGGAGCCAGATGCGCAAACCAGCACTGTCCGGCAAACAATCCCCCTACCGGCGGACCCAGATCGCTCCCCCCCAAGCCCCGGGATGCCCCCTTGTGTGCGATGGGAGGCCCCCCCCGACCCACCATAACACTGATCCGCCCCACCACAGGAACGGAGCAAGCCCCCGTCCGGCTTGGCCCCATCACAGCCTAGGAACGCGTCAGACCCGGATCGAGGATCGAGCAAGCTGAGCTTGGAACTCCAGTGGTGATATGCAGGCCCAGGCGAATGCCTGAGCACGTGCGGGCCAGAGCACCCATATGCTCAAAGAGGAGGTTTAGCCAATGGGTAATGTTGATTGCTCTCTTATCCTTCCAATTAACCAAGATGGTCTTCTTAGCGATGGCGAGAGCTGCAAGCGTGGGTTGGAGGTGAATGACTGGTACTGTCGCTGTAGTAAAATCGCCAATTAAGTATAAGTTTGGAGATTGTGGGATCCTGCAGTCCAAAATAGAAGAGAGTTTCTGTGTTACTGTTGCCCAGAATTGAAATACAGGAGAACATAGCCACAGTGCATGAAAATAAGTATCAGTAGTTTTTTGAGTGCATTGGGTGCACAAGTCAGACTGTGAGAAACCCATTTTATACATTTTATACCGCGTTACGTGTGCTCTGTGGAGAACCTTAAATTGGATCAGTTGTAGGTTAGTATTTTTTGTCATGCTAAATGTGTTTCCACAGATCTGAGTCCAAAAATCATGGTCTAAGGGCATGGATAAGTCTTTCTCCCATTTTGGGATTGGTAAATGTATAGAATCTGTCTTTGAGAGGAAACTATACATTTCTGAGAGGTTTTTCTTATTTTTGGGCAACAATTTGGTGATGTATTTGATAAATTCAGGTGGCTGTAAATCAGGTGGCTGAGAGGTGGACTGAAGTGTTGGGATTGTCTTTGTAATTGTTTTCTTTACCTGCAGGTATTGGAGAAAATTTCCATTCCTTATTCCAAAGGTTTGGAATAAGTCTGTGTATGTCATAAATATGTTATCTTGGAGGAGGTGATGGAGATGGGTGACCCCCTTCTCTGCCCATGTACTGAGATAGAGAGGGGTTTTATTGTTTACAAAGTCTGGGTTGTACCAGATTGGTGAGAGTATACTGGGTTGAAGTGGTGAACCTGTGATTTCAAGGGCTCTCCACCATGCAGACAGTGTGGAGGCGATCAAGGGATTCTTGAAGCAGGAATGATTTTTAAGAATAGAGGTGATAAAGGGTAGATCAGCGAGTTTAATATGGCTGCAGTCTAACTGTTCTAGTTCCATCCAGGAGTTATATTCTTCCTGTGGATGGATCCACTTGATAAGGTATTGTAACTGATTAGCTAGGTAGTAATGCAGAAAAATGGGAGCCTCCAGTCCACCTTCAGACTTTTTCAGATAAGACCATAACATTTTTAAACCCCTCCTGGAAAAAGAGGCTCTCGGGGATTCCTAGTTTAACCTGTTCATCCAGTGGGTAAACATCTTAGTAGCTGTGTGGTGAGACCAATGCACTCTATCTGCCTCTACCTGAAAATCCTTGCTGGGCAGTTGTGGGATGAAATCACAGTTGGCGGTGATATAGTTGTTCAGGGCTTGCAGGTTGCGTTGGTCTTTATGTGGAAGTGTGGTGGAAAAGTTCACCTGAGGGACCAAGATTGTAGCGTCCGGGAATTTGTTTTTGGCCACCCTCAGCGCCCTCTGCAGCTGTTTAATAGGGGTGTCCTGGGTCTTTTGGTTTCTGTTGTTGAGACCAAAGGAAAGGATCAAGGTCTCAACCTTGGTGGTGCAGACGGCCTTGGAGAGGAGGGACCCTGCATGATGGAAGGTGGTTCCCGGGTAGCTGTCCACCTGCAAGTCCTCGTTCCTGAAGGGAGGGAATCTGGATACATTAGAGTCACCAATGATGAGGACTTTTTTTCTCACACACAGACCCCAGTCTTTGAGTTTGTTAACAGTGTTAACATGCCTGGTGGGTCTGCGTGTGGGTGTGAGTGATGTAGATGTCTGTGGGGTTGTTGCAGGAGAGGGGTTGGTGGTGGCCTGATTCTCCTGTCCCCGCCGGCGGGCAATGGGGAGTGAGGGCCCGGATGGACCCACAAAACCTATGGGGGTCAGCCTGGGGGAGAGGGCTGGGGACTCAGAACGTGAGCTGAGCCTGCTGGTGCCAGGGTTGGATCTGGCCTCCTCTAAAAGCTCCTGTGACAGCTCCTCGATCAACAAGTTGTCCAAGGTCACACAGGGGTTGTGTAGACGAGGAGGAGGGAGGGAGGGAGGGAGGGAGGAGGAGGCCCAGCTCTCACGTCGTTTTCACCTGCTCCCTGTGCTCTGGAGGTCTGGGGGCCAGATGATGTTTCCCTGGGAGAACAGGATAGAGGGGGATGGGGGGGGAGAGGAGGGGAGGGGGGGGAGGAAGGAGGAGGAGGAGAGATAGAGGGGAGGAGGAGAGGAGAAGAGGGAAGAGGAGGAGGAGGAGGACGAAAGGGGGAAGACCGGGGTGGGAGAGGAGGAGGGGGGAGGGGGGGCCGGAGAGGATGGGAGCAGCAGGTGGGAGGGAGAGAGGAGAAGAGCACGGGAGGAGGAGGTTCAGGATCCTCTGTCGTAGTGAGTGGGGACCAGTCACCTCCCCTCTGATCCGTCATCGTAGCCACAGAGGTGGTTGTGGCTCGGGGGAGTGGAGGAGGCAGGCTGGAATTCCCTTGTGGGGGCGGGGCTTCGCCTGTGTGCACCTGCGCCTGAATGGTGGTGACTCGGGATGACGTCACTGGTCGGGGGATATCCCCGGCCTGCCGGTCGGGTGCGCTGTCTGTGGAGTCTCCGCGGGTGAGATTAGCCGCCAGAAACGTCTGTGTTTCCTGGAGAGTATCCTGTCTAAGCCTGCGTCCTAGGTTACTCTCTGGGCCCAGGACGTTGCAATCTGGAAGGGGCCCTTCCAGTCAGGATCAGGAAACTTCGCCAGCTCCTGAATGTACATGTCCATACTGTCCTCGTAATGTTGACGGAGGATCATTACGGCCGTATGCTCCCAATTTCTGGCGTTTCCCTCCAGCAGTGTTTGTGTGGTGTCAGTCGGGGATGCCGGTTTTATAAACTGAGCCAAATTGTGTGTAGTCTTTTTAATAATAGGGGGTGGATCAGTCCCCGAAACATTCTTAAGGTGATGAGCGGATTTAATAATTCTATGAATGATCCGGACCTTATCTGTAAAGTCTGGGTCTTGTGACATGACCCTCTTCTGAGGCTGAGAGTTAGTGGCAATACGTGCCTCACGGGTAAGTAGTCGGCGAGGCTGTCGGTTCCCCCGTCAGTTGACATTGCCTGCATCCGGTAGTCTGTTATGAGGCGCTGGGAAATCCCGGCGGTTCCAGCGGTTCGTTCCGCGAGCTGGATAATTATTGTCGGGCCGTCGATAAGCTCCGGTGCCGCGGGTGTAGGCCGCGCGTGCAGGGTGGTATGGTCGGGGCTGTTGGTAGCTCCTGTTGGCGGGGGTATAGGCCGTACCTGCCGCGTAGGCCTGGTCGGGTCGTCGGTTCCCTCTGGTGACGGAGGCGTAGGAGCGCCTCATTGTGGGAGGCTGTCGGTGTCGAGAGGGATAGGAGTCTGCTCTCGGAGTCCTCCGGGCGGTGTGTTGCGGTGGAGAAGGCCGCCGCCGTCGCTGTCGGTCTCGGCGGTAGCTAACTCGGGTCCAACCGTCTTCTTCCTCGTCGTAGTAGACCATCGTAAAAAATGAGGGTGTTCGCGAATGCAGCAAAAAAGTGATGAATAATAGAAAAATAAAGGAAAATGTAACTAAAAGAGGCGCCAAGTTGTGGCGTAAAAGGCTAAATGAATACACACAGTGTAATAGAAAAGACAACTTCTTCTACTGACACTCGGTATTTATTGAAGAACACAATTGTATGCAAAACAAGCTATAGTCGCGACGTTTCGGTACATAAAGTACCTTCTTCAGGCGAGCTTGTCTGAAAATCGTGGA
>JAQQSB010001046.1:0-29596 GCA_029721515.1 Synanceia verrucosa | reverse complement strand
GACGGCTGAGGACGGAGGTGTTGCGGTGACCTGGCTCTTGGTAGGGGGGTTAGTGTGAAACACCTACAGTGACAGCCTGACTTCTGCGGTAGACTGTCCGCTCCCAAAAAGCCGCAGCTACAAGGCGTGCTGACTCTACGCGGCTATTTACAGACGCCGACCGACGCCATGCTAGCCTTATCATCATCCTAATCCACCAAGTGTGTTGCTTAAATAATAGCTAGCTTAGGCTACGTTAGTTGACACAGAGCAGCCACAACTTCCAGGCATGAGGGCAACAATTTATTGCAATACCACGAGTTGCCAGCGGGTTAAGCACTCAAAACAATCACAGTGTACAAGTGGGTTGATAATTACACTTAACAACAAAATTATTCATACCCTTAGCAGTTTTTGACATTTTTCAGTTCTGTTGTGTGGAAAATTGGTTTGTCGTACTTTATGTAATTGGAGCATGTGAAAAACATTTGTAAGAAAAAATACACAAGACAATAGATGAATTTTCATTATTCAGGGGTATTTTATTCACTGTTGAACAAAAGACAGCTTATCCAGAATTATTCATACCCTTTCTTCGTATAGTTCAAAGTCACAGTTAGTAATCAATGGAAAAGCCCTTGTTGGCAATCACAGCCTCCAAACGGTTCTTGTACTTGCTCACAAGACCTTGGCACACCTCTACAGGGATCTTTGCCCATTCCTCTTTGGCATAGGTCTCCAGGTCTTTGAGGTTGGAAGGCCTTCGGGCATGCACTTTGCTCTTGAGCACTTTCCACAGATTCTCAATGGGGTTGAGGTCTGGGCTCTGGCTCGGCCACTCTAGGACATCCACATTATTGTCCTCAAGCCATTTCTTGACTACCTTAGCAGTATGCTTGGGGTCGTTGTCCTGTTGGTAAGTCCAGTGCTGGCCGAGGTGAAGATTCTCTGCAGACTGCTTAATGTTTTCCTCAAGAATCATGATATACTGCTCTTTTTTCATGATGCCATCCACTTTGACCAGGTTTCCAGGCCCATTTCCTGAGAAGCACCTCCACAGCATGATGTTTCCTCCTCCAGACTTCACGGTCGGAACAGTATTCTTTGGGTTGAAGGCTTGACCCTTTTTGCGCCAAACGAACAAACGTCCCTGTGCCCAAACAACTCCATTTTCGTCTCGTCTGACCATAGCACTGATGACCAGAAACTTGGATCCTTGTCCTGATGTCTTCTTGCGAATGCCAGTCGAGCTTCACGATGCCTCTTTGTAAGGAGAGGTGTTTTTCTGGGTCGACGTCCATGAAGACCTTCCTTGTGCAGTGTGCGCCGGATTGTCGGACCCGACACCTTGGTGCCCATCTTACCAAGGTTGTCGTGGAGAGCCTTGATGGTGATGCGAGGATTGTCCAGGACTTCATGGAGCACTCTTCCAGCAAGACGAGGGGATATCTTGGGCTTCCGACCACGCTTCCCCACATTCTTCACAGTGTGGAACTTCTTGTGTTTCTTTATAATGCTTTGTATGGTAGCAACGGGCACTCTGAAAAGCTTGGAAATGGTTTTATAACCCTTCCCATCGTTGTGAGCATGTACAATGCACATTTGGAGATCTTCACTGAGTTCTTTAGTCTTTGCCATACTGACACGAACTGATAAAGGCTGCATTGCCTAAACTGTATTTATACTCCAGAACAACAGTCCTGAAACATCTTCTTTTAAATATTCATGGTGAAAGAAGGCATTGTTGAATAGATGTAAAACATGCACAGAATCTTAGGAATATGTGAAACGTGTGTTTTTAAAAGAAAATACTGGAAATTCCAAGACTGGAGCAGGGTATGAATATTTCTGAAGATGTCAGGAAATGAATGTATCAACATGTTCATTGTTATGTAAATGAGATGAAGCCACATTTGCTGTTTATTTACAGCTGACAACTAAAAGTATTCAACAAAAGCAAAATTTTCACTGTTCCACCTTCCATTTTTTAGAATGGGGTATGAATAATTTTGTTGTTAACTGGATGTAAAAGAAATTATACAGCGGACAAAACAAAATGAGACTCATTATAATATAATATAATATGTATATATATATATATATATATATATATATATATATATATATACATATATAATAGGTATATATATAATAGACATATAATAATACAAAACCTTAGTTTCCTTTACAATCTCTAATGTCTCTCATAAACAATGTTGAATTATACTATTCAAATATAGCACAAGAACTGTGCACCAAAAAGAGGTATTCAAATTAACAATAGGCTGAAACACTATCATTGCTGGCATACAATGTGGTTACACACATTAGATCATTACATTAGATAGCATGACTTTCCAGTTAATAACCATCACATGTTGTCATATTAAACTTAAAGGAGTAGTTCAGGATTTTCGACGTGGGGCCTCATTTCCAAGTGAGCCAGAGTGTTGCAGACGTGTGGAGACAGAGTTAAAAAAAAATCATTCAGTTCTTCTAGTTGCAGAGTTCACTGGTGCTAGGCTAGTGCAAGTCAGTGGTTCTAGTTTAGCCTGCCATTAAAAACAGTCTTACCCACTCCACAGTGCACCCGAGGCAAATCAGTTATAACACCAGACTATCGATCTAAATGTCTGTGGTGACAGAATAATTTTAGGCATAAAACTAACCTTGCATTTTGAAGGATTTATGTCTCAGCAGCAGCAGTTAGTATCACCTAGCAGCTAGGTTATCTGAGCTATAATAGTTTGTTTACCTTGCATTCCTCCTCCGTCTGCATTTGTGTGCATTTTCCGCACTGGCAGCACTAGTCTCCAGTTCTTCTGTCCCGGTTTTCTGCAGCTCCCTTTTAGCATCCATCTCTCTCAGCTCTGTCTGTGTATTCCGGCTCGTCCAGGTACAGTTCATTGGAGAAAATTGCTCATCGTCGTCTTCAAAGACATCGGAAAGTCCTCCAAACGTGGCTAAAACTGGTCTTCAGAACAGGCTTCTCTGTGTAATCTACGTCATATATCAATGACAGCTGCATGCAAACAAACTATTATAGATCGGGTAACCTAGCTGTTAGGTGATATCAGTCCGCTGCTGTCGAGCTTACTACCAGGAAGTACAGTACGCCGCCGCTGTCTTCAAAATGCAAGGTTAGTTTTATGTTTAAAATTATTCTATCAACACAGACATTTACATCGATAGTCTGGCGTTATAACTGATTTGCCTCGGGTGCACTGTGGAGTGGGTAAAACTGTTTTTAATGGCAGGCTAAACTAGAACCATTGACCTGTGCTAGCCTAGCACCGGTGAACTCTGCAACTAGAAGGACTGAATGAACATTTTTGAAAACTGTCTCCACACATCTGCAACACTCCGGCTCATTTGGAAATGAGGCCCTATGTCCAAAATTTTGAACTATCACTTTAACATAACATTTTCTTAATCGTTCATATAAAATCCTACTTTATGAACTTACAGCCATTGCTTTCGTAAGCATGAGAAGAGAACACACTCCTCTGCAGAAATAGAAAGTTAGCAGGAGAATACATTCTGTAGGGAACAATGGGAGAGAAAATGCAGCAAAAAATACACTTCCAGCGTTACTCTGACGACTCATCCTGCTAAACAGACAGAGAGAAGAAAGTTGCACGAAACAGGCTCTGGATAAAGCTAGAGGATAAACCAAAGTCAACATCGGTGCAGCCTTTGAGAGGTCGAGACAACTGGGGAGGAGGGGATGGAGCTGAGAGGAAGCTGAGAGGCATTTTTTTCCTAATTTTTTGGACAAAATTATCAACAAAAACTGTGGGGAGAGGGACAGGGACTAGAAATGATGATACAAACAAAAATAAAATCTAAAAGTTGTGGCCAGCTCATCATGTCAGTGCAGAGCTGAACCTCACTAGTAGATCATTTAGTTTGGAGCCTGTCTGGCAAACATAGCTCTGCTCTGTTCAGTGCAATGCCAGGGAGAAGGACAACGAATCTTCCCTGAAATACTGAAGGACCTGCTCTTTCAGAATACTGTATATACTGTTTGAATGTGTCTCACTGAAAAAAAAGAAAAAAGGCCTGCTCAGTGTGTTATTGATTAAGAAATGCATCAGCCACTTTGTTTACTTTGTCAGAGTGACATTTTCAACAACACACAGCTTTGTCTGAGTCTCAATAAAACACACACCATGGTTCAAGATTGACTCTCTGTTTGTCTGTGTTTGCTTAGCAGGGTGTTATTTATTGGCTTTTTGGGTTGCAACAGGCCTGGTTGGACACATTTCAAGCTGTGTTTCTATTTCCACAAATCAAAATAAGCAATGTGTTCCTATAGGCATAATAAAAGCTTTTTTTGGATGGATACACCCAGGGTATGTTGACCTCCTTTGACCTCTAAGTTACTTTTAATCGCAAACGTCTCGTTCTCCAATCTCTTCTTTGCAAGTTATGTTAGATTTGTCAGTGGAGTGCAATCTGAAGTTGTATTGGCAGATTCAAACCAAAGATCTGAAGCCAGTGCTGAAGCATCTTAAACCTGCCTTCTTTCAAACAGCCAGCAGGGGGAGACTCCTCTGGTTGTATAGAAGTCTGTGAGAAAATTATCATCTTTCTCATTTGATTATGAGTTTATGGTCTTCATCACTAGTTTAAGTCTTCTTCAACACAACATGTAGAGCTGTACGATATTACAATATATAGCATAGTGTGATATAAAATGTCTGCTGTAACCCTGTTATATCATAATTTTTTATCAGTCTTTTTATTGTTTGCATTTATACACACAATGCACAGTCAAAGTAAAAGTAAAAGATGTAACATGGACTCTCGTGTGTTGAAGAAGAAAACGACAGGTTTAAACTGAGTCAAAACAATTCCACTAACACATTAACAAAGCCCAATTACCCCATACATGAACCCTTCCCACCCACTATTAAAAGAAAAGAGAAGAGGGAAAAAAGGGGGGGAATAAAGTAAATATATAATATTGGGGGAAGGAGGGGGGGCATTGGCATCTAATGTTACATCATAATTTTAACGTGTTGCTTCACTAAGGTTAAGTGTTAAGTCTGGTTGGGGTTTAGATATACTGTGTAAAGCATATCTCAAAGTCAGACTAACCGCTGGAAAATCCAAATGCATCATGAGAGTTCAAAACATGTTCATTGTATGAAGCATAGACATGATGGTATGAAGGCTAATGTACCTGCAGCAGCTACTACATCCACAAAATAATGGGTGACGTCACTAGAATGTTACTAGAATGTACATGACATACAGGTTTTCAATGTCGCCATTATAACTTCATCTTTCTAACTCAATTTGTATGGTTATCCAGAATTTTCAGTACTGTTGATTTTGATAAGATTTAGTATTTAAGCATGTCTTTCCTAACAGACAATTAGCTCTCTCAGCACAATCCCTGTCTCTGATTAGATTCTTTGAGCACTTCCTCCCTTCCTTGAGAGTCTAACTGCATAATCATTTGCTAGAGTTGGTCAATTCCTTGACCCGAGTGTCTCTGACTCAAATGACAAAAGCTGCTAATTGGTAATTCAGCCTAATTTGCCTCACTTTTGTAATAGTGTTTACAATTGTAATGAAGTTTTACAATTAAATACCTGTTCCACACTGTGATTAGATGCTTTTGTCTTCCTGCTCCATTGTGTTTGCTTTGTAGCACTGCTATTTTTCTGCACATTAGAGTTCCCCTTTTCCTTCATTTATACCCACTTTCTGCCTGCTTCTACAGTGCAGCTGAAAGATGACATTGCAGATTGAAGACCACGAAAGGTATTCTGGTGACTCATCCCAGGACTCGTGTTTTTACCACCCGAGCTCTCTCATGCTCTCCCTGGTTTCTACTTCAGTGCCCAACAGAACAGACTAATTTCTCTTCTCCAGTCTTCCCTAGTCTTAGCTTTTATCCCCCATCACTCTTTTCTTCATCTATGTCCACTCCCCAGCCTCTCACTCACCCTCCTATGCTCGGTTTACCATCTCTTCCCCAAATGTGGTGGTCTGTCTACGTAGGATAAATGCTTTTAAACGGCTGCAGAATGACTCAGCGCATGTTTTTCCTTGAGGTCACTGTTAATGCATACAGATACTAGTGGGGCCAGATGGTTGGTGATGGTGGGTATCTGTACCTGTACTCTGTTGGTCCCCTTTTTCTGTCACAACAGCGCTGACCTCTGACCCCTGAAGATGTGCTGTGGTATTTGACTCCTTTCTATCTTCAGCAACATTAACTTCTCTGGTCTGTTGGATCAGACCAGGACCAGCCTTCACTCCCCACCTGCATCAGTGATCCTTGTCCTCTCATGACCCTGTCTCTGGTTCACCACTGGTCCTTCCTTGGACCACTTTTGATGGATCCTGACCACTGCAGACCAGGAACACCCCACTAGAGCTGCAGTTCTGGAGATGCTCTGATCCAGTCCTCTAGTCATCACTGTTTGGTTCTTGTTGTCAAACTCACTCAAATCCTGACGCTGGAATATTTTTCCTGCTTCTAACATCAACTTTGAGGACTAAATGTCCATTTGTTTCCATATATATATCCCAGGAGCCATGATGAGGAAATGATCGGTGTTATTCACTTCACCTGTCAGTGAACAGTGCCTGTTATTACCGTTTTGGGAAATAACACATAAAGCAAAAATAAGCAAAAGTTAATATTTTAAATGTGTCTCTTCAAACTGTCAGTTTTTTTTAAATACCACACCAATATTCAAACTGGGGCGACAGACATTTCTTTGTATCTGTTTACAACACATCCATGTTTACAACACTTCCATGCACCCCGTCACATTGACTTATGGTTCAGCAATAATAACAACAGCTATCGTGGTCTCAAAATCTGTCAACAGACAGAAAGACAGAAAAATAAACACCTGGCAAAGTACTCAGAACTTCCTTTATGGTCGTTCCTCCTATGTCAGGTGTCTCCAGGGCCACATTTTGCCATGATGACACACACTCACATTACCAGTGACAGGCTGTGGTGGCTGGTAATAAAAGGAACCTCTGCAGTCTTCTTCCTCTTTTATGCACACATAATAGTCCACATCCTAGACAGCAGGACCAGGATGCAAAAAGTAGTTTGAAATATTGGGAACTCCAAAACACTAAATAAGCCCAAAACTGTGTTGAATAAGTTTTTATTTTCAGCCACTGAAACTTCTAACGCATATTTCCAAATAATTCAAATTAAGAGCAGTGAGCCAGCACAGCTAGCAAACTAATTATATTATACATAACTAATTTCTTTCTCGCTCTCCAAGACTCCAGTATCCAGTAAACAGAAACCAAAATACACCCTCAATGAGCACTGCTTAGCTATATTGCATTCTTCATCTCTTTCTGTTGTCATGTTTTTCATACATTTGATTATTTCATATTAATATATATTTCCACATAAGTAGGCCCCATATTGTAAAAACTGAGATGTTCATTTCTTTTTTTTATAAAGCAGGTTTAAGTGCTGTATATATGATAGATAGATAGATAACTTTATTTATCCCCGAAGGGAAATTAAATTGTCACAGTAGTCCGGTGCAAATATAATAAGAAATAACACAAAATACTTAAGTAGAGAAAATAGGAATAAAAAAGAGATAAAATATGAATAAAAATACAAATACAAAGTGGGACAAGGCTTATAGAAAAGCACAAGTTAAATAAGCAAATAAGCGAATAAAGTGCAGTGGCAAGGTGATGGTACAATACTGATGGTATGATGGTAATGTTACTGACAATAACAGTGTATAATGACGGTATAACAGTATATAGTAGTAATAATAATAATAATATACAATTAAAAATATATAATTAACAGTTAGTGATAATAATAATAATAGTATAACAGTATATAATAACAACAGTATATAGTACTCATGGGAGCAGCAACAGTATATAATAATAATAATAGTAATAATAATAATAACATATACACATAAAACGTGTCATATATTTAGCCTTACACACAAGACAAGGCATGATGTATGAAATAGGATGTGGTTAACAATACAAATATTGTATGAATATGATATATATATTATCAATATGATAGTATTCACAATTACATATCACTTAATAAAAAACATTAAGTATATACTGCAGGGTTTGTACAGTGCAAAAGGGTAGATTAGATTAGTCCAATTGTGTGATTGTGGCTCTGGCCGAGGTAGCTGTGTTGTAGAGTCTTATTGCAGTGGGTAGAAACGATCTCCTGTATCGTTCCTTAGAGCAGCGGGGTTGAATGAGTCTGTTGCTAAAGCTGCTCTTTAGCTTGTCCAGTGTTTTGTGGAGGGGGTGAGAGGGATTGTCCCTGATTGCCAGCAGTTTTGCCAGCATCCTCTCCTCCACCACCTCCTCCAGGGTGACAAGTTTCGAGCCTACAACAGACTCTGCCTGCCAGTATTTAGAAACTTTGCCTTTAAATGAGCCGTAAGGATTTCTGTAACTTTGTGATGTCACAAATCTACAATATGGAGACAAGTTCAGACACTGTAAATGTGTCCCAGTTTATCTCCTGTTGCAGTATATGGGAATTAAATCAGCTGACAGGAAGTAAACATGGTCTCAAGGGGTTGCCTTGCAATGCAATTATATCACAATTCAGGCGTCAAAATAGAGCTTTCCTGTCAGAGTGTGAAATCAGGTGTATTCAGACAGACAGTATGAGGAAAATAAAAGCGTTTTAAAGGCATATTCTGGTATTTTACACTTTAAGCCATCTTTCTAGGTTGCCTACTATGCAAAAGAGTGGTTGACACAGAAATTTTGAAGATTGGTCCTGTCTCGGGTATTTGGGCTCGTTTAGAATCGGCTGTGCCAGCTAGCTATGGGCCACTATGGGCCAATGCAAACCTGTCCAAAACAACCCCTAAACATTCATTTAAAAATGTGCAGCTCACTGAGTCGTTACTGGTGTTCACTGATGTTCTATAGCAAATACTGAAGCAAAATACAGCTTTTATTGTGTTTTATTAGGCATTTTGTAAAAGTGAAAAAAGCCTCTTATGCTCCTCTTCTTTGCCAATGTCTGCTGAAACAGGTGAGTCTTAAATCTCCCCCTTATCGACGTAGATAAGGGGAATGCCCCCCCTCCAGTAGAGGACACTGCCTTTCACATTCACACCTACAGTCAATTTAAATTAGCCAATTAACCTAATCCCCATGCAGACGTCTTTTTGGATGGTGGGAGGAAGCCGGAGTACCCGGAGAGAAACCACGCAGACATGGGGAGAACATGCAAACTCCACACAGAGAGGCCCTGGGCCCAGGATTCGAACCCCGTACCTTCTTGCTGTGAGGCGACAGTGCTAACCACTATACCACCGTGCCGCCCACACAAACCTGACAAAGTTGGATAATTAAATTTAAGTTCAACGTTGAAAATTTTAGAATTAAATTTAAAAGTTCAATATTGAAAATTTTAGCATTTAGCATTAGGAGGAACTGTTTCCTCACACATCCAAAAATCTAAGACAGAAACAGCCTGTTCTCAGCAGAGCTCAATACAGTGGTTTTTAACTGGCTAGAATTCAGGACCAGGGCTGAGTTTGGGGTAATAAACTTTGAATACCATATTGTTGGACGTCTGAGACTTATATAAAAGTGCAGAAAAAGTGGATTATATGTGATCTTTAAAATAAATACATAAATAAATAGCCCTGCGATGAGGTGGCGACTTGTCCAGGGTGTACCCTGCCTTCCGCCCTAAGACAGCTGGGATAGGCTCCAGCCCCCCCGCGACCCTATGAGGATAAGCGGTAGATAATGGATGGATGGATGGAAATAAATAAATAAATAAATAAAAATACAGAGAGCAAGTTAAAGACACTGTTTTTTTATAGGAACATCAGCAATCATGAGAACAATCACTGTTGTCATGATTGCTGGTGTTTTACAGGATCATCAGCAATCATGAGAACAATCACTGTTGTCATGATGCTAATGATCCAGTTTTGCTAACCAGTGACTTTTTTTTAAGAAGAAGCCTTGAGGGGAGCCCAGCTCTCCGTAGTGACCCTTCTCCCTGAGGGCTGTGGGACAACCTGATGCTTCAGGTTCAACGGTTGGCTTCCTTTGGCTTTGTCCATTCACAATGGACCTCCTCTCTTCTCCTGGCTTCTGGTGGTCTTCTGAAGCTCAGGAGTGTCCCACGCTCTACTCCTGAGGACACAGACAAATCACTTGCAGTGAATAGTGTGTTTCAAGCCATCTTTCATCGTTTCAACCTTTAATAAATAGATGCAGTAGATGCTAAATCGAACTGTCTCTTTACCTGTAATTTGTAAAACAGGATGTAGGCTGACTTCTGCCGCTGTTTGCACACTGCCGTGCCGGTTGTTTCGATGACCTCAAAGTCGTTGAATGTGAGCCAACGATCAGATGGCGCATCTGGACTGTCATCTGGATGAACGCCGTCACAGATGTAGTGTCCTAAACGGAGAGAGATCGCTGTTAAAGGTCACCTATTATGCAAAAATCACTTTATAAAGGTCTTCTAACAGTAGTATGTGTCCCCATAGCCTGTGAATGAGGCCCCAGGAGTGAAAAAAGTCTTTCACCTCCTGCCAATGTGTGCTGAAACAGGCGAGTTGAACATTTCTCCCCTGTTGACGTCAACAGGGGAGATGTCCCTCCCTCCAGTAGAGGACACTGCCTTTGAGCCAGCCTCCCCCCGGGATATATAACCCTCCTCCTGGTTCCCTCTCTTAGCAAGAGAGCTTCCCAAAGTTTAGCATGTGTAAACGGAGCTGCAAGTTATTTCATTTTGTGTTGCTTTACTGTGTAGCTCTACTTAGCGTGATAGCCTGCAAACATGTCCCTGTAACATTAGTACTGCAGCTACCGGAGCTACCGGAGGACCTCTGTATCACGCTAAGTAGAGCTACACAGTAAAGCAACATAAAATGGAATAACTTACAGCTTCCACGCCTGTAGTTGTGTCCTAGACAGTTAGGTACCGATCCATGCTTCAACTTTGTAGCCAAGCATAATAAGTATGGGCCCATGTTTACAAAGCAGTCCCCGGTTAGCACTGCGGCTAACCAAGCTTCTTCATAGAATAATGTATCCTATACTGTCCAGATCTTCCAAGTACTTTATTTCCCCTGGAAGAGGACAGACAACCAAAGGGGCTGGAGGTGATAGAGTGCACTTCAATAGGAGAATGAATGCTTCTCTTTCCCCTGTGGTATATTTGTCATCTTAGCTAGCTCCATTAGCTGCAGTGCTAACGCTACAGGGCCATGTTTACTGACGGAGCACTGCAGCTAACGGAGCTAAGATTTCAGGAGACATTCAACATAAGCTCTGTGAGCACAAGGCTCATTTGAAGCTAGCATTATACACGTCTTTGTAATTTCGGTGACTCTGACTATTGTTAACGGTATTGTCCGTGTACTGCAGAGTAATGTTAGCTTCTTTTGCCAGTGCCAGTACGCACACAGAGAGAGAGAGAGTGATTGGGGTAATACACTTTGAATACAATATTGTTGGACGTCTGAGACCTACATAAAATTGCTGAAAAAGTGTATAATAGGAGACCTTTAACACTCTGAGATGCAGCGGAGGTTATGAAGGTGAAAATACATCCATCCATCCTCCATTATCTACCGCTTATCCTCATAGGGTCGTGGGGGGGCTGGAGCCTATTCCAGCTGTTTTAGGGTGGAAGGCAGGGTACACCCTGGACAAGTCGCCACCTCATCGCAGGGCACATATAGACAGACAACCACTCACACTCACACCTACGGTCAATTTACATTAGCCAATTAACCTAATCCCCATACATGTTTTTGGATGGTGGGAGGAAGCCGGAGTACCCAGAGAGAACCCACACAGACATGGGGAAAGCATGCAAACTCCACACAGAAAGGCCCCGGGGCTGGGATTCAAACCCGGTACCTTCTTGCTGTGAGGCGACAGTGCTAACCACTACACCACCGTGGTGAAAATACTTGTGTATTAAAATTATGAATGGTTCTATATTTGCTATTGAAATCTGGTTTACAACATTAAATAGACATTAATCTGAGCTTCTTGAGTGTGATTTTCTTACCCATATTTCTACTGATGGTGAGATGACTGATTGTGCTGACAAGACTGTAGCAGAAACCATCCTGAGAGGGAGCACAGTTAATAAGTTAGCTTTGACACTCACATATTTTGACACATTTCAGGCTATTTTCAGCCTGATATTGTTGTTTTTCTACCTGTTTGGTGGACACCACTATGTCCCTGAGCAGCGTGACCGGGTCATGGACTTTCACCATCTTGTAAGTGGGGGTGAATTTGAAGCGTTTGAGGTGCAGTATGAGCACCCTGTAGAAGAAAAAGATGGTTAGAAAGGGACGTTCTCATGATGATGGTGATCTGTTTGAACGTCCTGAGGTGGGAGTCAATAGATCATTTATGGTGGATATGATGTCACTCACCTTGGCAGTGTGATGAAGGCCAACTTCTGGCCTGATGTCTTCCCTCCGCATTCACACTTGTAACACAACTCAGTGCCCTATAGTACAGAGACATCAGGCTGTGTGTTATTAACTAGTAAAGAACTAAGTAAGAAAAGACAAAGAAAGAGAAGTTCAGTGATGTTGTGACTGAACGAGGACAGGTGGGTCTTACCTTCAGATAGACCTGAAGCATGTCCTCCACTGAACCTCCAGGAACCAGATCCAGGGACAGGTGTGTGAACTCCTCCTCTCTTTTAGACTGGGCCCCACACCTGCACATTAAAGGAACAATACAAATTAAAATGATACAAATCCTCTTGGTGGACCAGTTTATGGGGGGATTCAATGTTTTTATGATGTTGGTGCTCTCTCTATGGTTTTACCCCTTGCATGTCCTGGTGTTTTCCATGCGGAACATCAGGTGCTCTCTCACAGGGCAGATGTATGTGGTGTCCATGCATGCTGCAATGTCCTGCAGCAGAGGGGACAGACTCTGGATCTGATCAAGGATCGCTGTCAGGAACTCATGAGCGTCCTGAACACACAGAAACACACAGAAGAATTTAAACACAGAAAGGGAACTATCAGGAGGAGGGGAATTAAGGAAACATAAAACCAGCTGACTTACACTTTGATTATACTCGACGAACTCTGGCGCCAGGACTGAGACCACCTCCTTGAATGAGCGCAGGAGGGATCCTTTAAGGAAGGAGTCCGTGGAGGAATGAGCGTCACTTATGGCCATAAAAGTCCTGCAGGAGGTGAAAAGTTAGATCACGTTGTTCTTCAGGTTTGTGGTAAATATGGTAAAATGTGGTTTGTGTGTGTGTGTGTGTGTGTGTGTGTGTGTGTAGGTGAAGGGGCTGTACCTCATCAGTTGAGCGTCAGGTCTTGAACACCAGACATACTCCTGTCCACTGACACAAGTGACAAAGATGTCAAGCACCAGTAGACTCTGCAGGCAGGCGTTCATATAGCAGGTCAAGCCAATGTTTGGGAACCTGACAGGGAAACAACGGTTCAATCAACATCTTCACAAAAAAAATCATAAACTGCAGCTCATTTCTCACAACTTCTTGTGTCGATGTACTCACCCAAAGCATTTTTTTTGTTGTTTTTTTGTTTGATTGTTTTCCACAATCCCGCTTTCCTGAGAGGCACGGTTGTCATCATCAGTGATGCTTGGCTGGACACTGTAGGGGGAAGAGCGCCTTTCTGGTGATCCAGTACTATAGGTGGAAGAAGAAACAAATAAATATTTAGTGTCTGATTGATTTTATCATTGGCACATAGAATGAGTGTTTTTTATTCAAGTGTCCAGTTTAGCTGATGCCAAAGGGAAGTACTAGCAGGTCATGAAGCAGAACTCCATTCAAAAAGACAAGACTTGCAACTAACGATCAAACATACTGATTAGATTAACCATTTTTTATGAATCTGTCCAAGTTTCACCTGTAATTCAGCAAACAAATAATCCACCAAAAAGCATCATTTAAATATAAATTTCTTTTCATAAACACAGATCTTATTGGAGCTAATTTGGTGTTTCTCTGATTTTAGCAGCTTCCAAACAAATATTTGTCTTCTTGGTTTGTCATCAGAATTATTGGAACATATAGACACATGAGCAACAGGGAATTAGTGCGTTAGGTGGCAGTGTGATTTATGTGCTGATTAAACGTACAACAGCCCTACTACATCATCATAATCAGTAAATAATCTTTAACAAATGTGGAGGGAGTTGTTAGCTTACCGGTGAAAGTCATCCTTACAGACAAGCTTGTCTCCATCCTCCGGCTCTGGAACGAAAGGCACCAACATGTCCTCTGGGTTTGCAGGACAGCTGATGGAAGAAGAAACGTGTTTAGGTCAGTGTTTGTTTGGTTTTATTGTGGTTATTATTTTTGTATCTTAGTGACCTTTCATAGCTAAGACCTTCTTAACTGCGCTCTCATCCCTTAAGAGCGATCTTAATTGGGAAAAGCAGTCTATATCTGTGAGTATTAACCCCTTCTCTGATTATTTTTTTAAACGTACAACAGCCCTACTACATCATCATAATCAGTAAATAATCTTTAATAAATGTGGAGGGAGTTGTTAGCTTACCGGTGTAAGTCATCCATACAGACAAGCCTTTTTTGTTTTTTTTGCTTTTTTTTTTGTTTTTTTTTCTCCTTACGGACAAGCTTGACTCCATCCTCCGGCTCTGGAGCGCATGACACCACTATGTCCTCTGGGTTTGCAGGACAGCTGATGGAAGAAGAAACGTGTTTAGGTCAGTGTTTGTTTGGTTTTATTATGGTTATTATTTTTGTATCTTAGTGACCTTTCATAGCTAAGACCTTCTTAACTGCGCTCTTATCCCTTTAGAGCGATCTTAACTGGGAAAAGCAGTCTATATCTGTGAGTATTAACTCCTTCTCTGACTGTTTTTTTTTTAAATGTACAACAGCCCTACTACATCATCATAATCAGTAAATAATCTTGAATAAATGTGGAGGGAGTTGTTAGCTTACCGGTGAAAGTCATCCTTAAAGACAAGCTTGTCTCCATCCTCCGGCTCTGGAGCGCATGACACCACTATGTCCTCTGGGTTTGCAGGACAGCTGATGGAAGAAGAAACGTGTTTAGGTCAGTGTTTGTTTGGTTTTATTGTGGTTATTATTTTTGTATCTTAGTGACCTTTCATAGCTAAGACCTTCTTAACTGCGCTCTTATCCCTTTAGAGCGACCTTAACTGGGAAAAGCAGTCTATATCTGTGAGTATTAACCCCTTCTCTGACTATTTTTTTTTAAATGTACAACAGCCCTACTACATCATCATAATCAGTAAATAATCTTTAATAACTGTGGAGGGAGTTGTTAGCTTACCGGTGAAAGTCATCCTTAAAGACAAGCTTGACTTCATCCTCCGGCTCTGGAGCGCATGACACCACTATGTCTTCTGGGTTTGCAGGACAGCTGATGGAAGAAGAAACGTGTTTAGGTCAGTGTTTGTTTGGTTTTATTGTGGTTATTATTTTTGTATCTTAGTGACCTTTCATCGCTAAGACCTTCTTAACTGCGCTCTTATCCCTTGAGAGCGGTCTTAACTGGGAAAAGCAGTCTATATCTGTGAGTATTAACCCCTTCTCTGACTATTTTTTTTAAATGTACAACAGCCCAACTACATCATCATAATCAGTAAATAATCTTTAATAAATGTGGAGGGAGTTGTTAGCTTACCGGTGAAAGTCATCCTCACAGACAAGCTTGTCTCCATCCTCCGGCTCTGGAACGAATGGCACCACTATGTCCTCTGGGTTTGCAGGACAGCTGATGGAAGAAGAAACGTGTTTAGATCAGTGTTTGTTTGGTTTTATTGTGGTTATTATTTTTGTATCTTAGTGACCTTTCATAGCTAAGACCTTCTTAACTGCGCTCTTATCCTTTTAGAGCGATCTTAATTGGGAAAAGCAGTTTATATCTGTGAGTATTAACCCCTTCTCTGACTATTTTTTTTAAACGTACAACAGCCCTACTACATCATCATAATCAGTAAATAATCTTTAATAAATGTGGAGGGAGTTGTTAGCTTACCGGTGAAAGTCATCCTTACAGACAAGCCTTTTTTGCTTTTTGTGCTTTTTTTTTCTTTTTTTTTTCTCCTTACGGACAAGCTTGTCTCCATCCTCCGGCTCTGGAGCGAATGACACCAACATGTCCTCTGGGTTTCCAGGACAGCTGATGGAAGAAGAAACGTGTTTAGGTCAGTGATTGTTTGGTTTTATTGTGGTTATTATTTTTGTATCTTAGTGACCTTTCATAGCTAAGACCTTCTTAACTGCGCTCTTATCCCTGAAGAGCGATATTAACTGGGAAAAGCAGTCTATATCTGTGAGTATTAACCCCTTCTCTGACTACTTTTTTAAACGTACAACAGCCCTACTACATCATCATAATCAGTAAATAATCTTTAATAAATGTGGAGGGAGTTGTTAGCTTACCGGGGAAAGTCATCCTTAAAGACAAGCTCGTCTCCATCCTCCGGCTCTGGAGCGCATGACACCAACATGTCCTCTGGGTTTCCAGGACAGCTGATGGAAGAAGAAACATGTTTGGGTCAGTGTTTGTTTGGTTTTATTGTGGTTATTATTTTTGTATCTTAGTGACCTTTCATCGCTAAGACCTTCTTAGCTGCGCTCTTATCCCTTAAGAGCGATCTTAATTGGGAAAAGCAGTCTATATCTGTGAGTATTAACCCCTTCTCTGACTACTTTTTTAAACGTACAACAGCCCTACTACATCATCATAATCAGTAAATAATCTTTAATAAATGTGGAGGGAGTTGTTAGCTTACCGGGGAAAGTCATCCTTAAAGACAAGCTCGTCTCCATCCTCCGGCTCTGGAGCGCATGACACCAACATGTCCTCTGGGTTTCCAGGACAGCTGATGGAAGAAGAAACGTGTTTAGGTCAGTGATTGTTTGGTTTTATTGTGGTTATTATTTTTGTATCTTAGTGACCTTTCATAGCTAAGACCTTCTTAACTGCGCTCTTATCCCTGAAGAGCGATATTAACTGGGAAAAGCAGTCTATATCTGTGAGTATTAACCCCTTCTCTGACTATTTTTTTTAAACGTACAACAGCCCTACTACATCATCATAATCAGTAAATAATCTTTAATAAATGTGGAGGGAGTTGTTAGCTTACCGGGGAAAGTCATCCTTAAAGACAAGCTCGTCTCCATCCTCCGGCTCTGGAGCGAATGACACCACTATGTCCTCTGGGTTTCCAGGACAGCTGATGGAAGAAGAAACGTGTTTAGGTCAGTGATTGTTTGGTTTTATTGTGGTTATTATTTTTGTATCTTAGTGACCTTTCATAGCTAAGACCTTCTTAACTGCGCTCTTATCCCTGAAGAGCGATATTAACTGGGAAAAGCAGTCTATATCTGTGAGTATTAACCCCTTCTCTGACTACTTTTTTAAACGTACAACAGCCCTACTACATCATCATAATCAGTAAATAATCTTTAATAAATGTGGAGGGAGTTGTTAGCTTACCGGGGAAAGTCATCCTTAAAGACAAGCTCGTCTCCATCCTCCGGCTCTGGAGCGAATGACACCAACATGTCCTCTGGGTTTCCAGGACAGCTGATGGAAGAAGAAACGTGTTTAGGTCAGTGTTTGTTTGGTTTTATTGTGGTTATTATTTTTGTATCTTAGTGACCTTTCATCGCTAAGACCTTCTTAGCTGCGCTCTTATCCCTTAAGAGCGATCTTAATTGGGAAAAGCAGTCTATATCTGTGAGTATTAACCCCTTCTCTGACTATTTTTTTTAAACGTACAACAGCCCTACTACATCATCATAATCAGTAAATAATCTTTAATAAATGTGGAGGGAGTTGTTAGCTTACCGGTGAAAGTCATCCTTAAAGACAAGCTCGTCTCCATCCTCCGGCTCTGGAGCGAATGACACCACTATGTCCTCTGGGTTTGCAGGACAGCTGATGGAAGAAGAAACGTGTTTAGGTCAGTGTTTGTTTGGTTTTATTGTGGTTATTATTTTTGTATCTCAGTGACCTTTCATAGCTAAGACCTTCTTAACTGCGCTCTGATCCCTTAAGAGTGATATTAACTGGGAAAAGCAGTCTATATCTGTGAGTATTAACCCCTTCTCTGACTACTTTTTTAAACGTACAACAGCCCTACTACATCATCATAATCAGTAAATAATCTTTAATAAATGTGGAGGGAGTTGTTAGCTTACCGGTGAAAGTCATCCTGGCAGACAAGCTCGTCTCCATCCTCCGGCTCTGGAGCGAATGACACCACTATGTCCTCTGGGTTTGCAGGACAGCTGATGGAAGAAGAAAGATGTTTAGGTCAGTGTTTGTTTGGTTTCATTATGGTATACATTATGTTATTATGCTATTATGGTAGAGAAGCACAGACAACTAAAGCCCTGAACTGTACTAACGATCATATGTGAGAAAACAACATTTCCCAAAGTAAAAAGATGCTATTGTGTGACAGACAGTGCAGAGAGAGGTAGTATTCATGTGTGTGAGTGAGAGGCAGTGAAGGCAGCATTAAATGAGCTTCCTTACCTCCTCTGAGCATTCTCCTGGTCTTCAGTGGTGTTGTTTGCAGAAAAGGCCTTGTGTTTTTTCTGTTGGAATGAAAACAAATGTGATGAAATAATGCATATAAATCTGTTATCAGTTCTCATTTAGTCCAAACTTTTCAATGAAACAAACCTTTTGGAAAATCCGAAACAACCAGCAGGGATTCTTGGCTGGCTGTTGAGGTTTTGGAGATCCCTCTTTCGATGTGGTGTCACTGGTGATGAAAGGAAACATGCTTTATTATTTCATTCAAAACTTTTACTTCACCAAATTCAGTGTGTTTTAGATTAATGTTCATTTAATACATTATACACAAATTAAATTTAATAAAATGGTAGAAAAAATAATTTTAAAATGTTGACAGACTTGGTCAGAGTTGAGCAGTCACAAGGTGTTTCTAAAACTGTGCTTCTTAAAGAGTGAAATTTCTTACCTGTCCCTTCTCCCCACGTCCTCCTCAGGATTAATTTTTTGGGGTACCTTCCTGCTACCGAACAGGCGTTCCCAGCATGACACTCTCTTGATCTTTTGCTTTTTTCCAGTGTCAGATGGTTCCTTGTGCCTTTGGCATAATATAGTTACATTGAAGTCAGGCAGCTCTTATCCAGTTATAAATAATTTAACAGTCCTTTATGTATGAGCTTTTATAAACTAAAATATCATAATAATATTAAAATATCATTGCACCACTGTACATTCAAACTGGACATTTTGCACTTTCTGCATTATACTGTTAATATTTACACATCATCAATAACCTCTGTTCCTGTTCTTATCATATACCTGTTAATCTAATCAAACACTCCTCCCTAAACTTCTTTAGTTTACCAACAATTGCCCTAATCTTCAGTAAATGTGGAGGGAGTCGTTAGCTTACCTGCACAGACAACTAAAGCCCTGAACTGTACTCACGATCATATGTGAGCAAACAACATTTCCCAAAGTAAAAAGATGCTATTGTGTGACAGACAGTGCAGAGAGAGGTAGTATTCATGTGTGTGAGTGAGAGGCAGTGAAGGCAGCATTAAATGAGCTTCCTTACCTCCTCTGAGCATTCTCACACAAATTAAATTTAATAAAATGGTAGAAAAAATAATTTTAAAATGTTGACAGACTTGGTCAGAGTTGAGCAGTCACAAGGTGTTTCTAAAACTGTGCTTCTTAAAGAGTGAAATTTCTTACCTGTCCTTTCTCCTCACATTGAGATCAGTTTTTTGGGGTACCTTCCTGCTACCAAACAGGCGTTCCCAACATGACGTGCTCTTGCTCTTTTGCTTTTTTCCATTCTCAGATGGTTCTGGTGGGAGTGGAGAAGAGGTGACGGCAGCTCTGTTGGTTCAGGCAAAAACATAGTTGGGTCATTATTACATCATAAATCATTTGTAAAAACTGTTTCAAATGGTTAAACATTTAAAGGGCACAAACAAAGCTGGATCACTTTTAGTCAAGAATAAATTTTATATATATATATATATATATATATATATATATATATATATATATATATATATATATATATATATAAAACATAATAAATCTGTAACATTTCATAATAACCATAAATTATAAACGGTGAATAGATAAACACCATAAGGTGTGTAAAGCTGTGGTCAGAGGAAGCTACTGAGGCCCTGCACGACTGTTTCAGGACCACACACTGGGATGTACTGTGTGACCCCCACGGTGAGGACATTGACACCATGACCCACTGTGTGATGGACTACATTATCTTCTGTGTGGAGAACACCGTACCCACCAGGAAAGTACGGTGCTTCTCCAACAGTAAACCCTGGGTGACCCCTGAGCTGAAGACCCTGCTGAAGGAGAAGAGGAGGGCCTTTGGATCTGGGGACAAAGAGGAGCTGAGGAGGGTGCAGAGAGAGCTGAAGAAGAAGTTAAAGGAGGGCAAGGCCAACTACAGGACCAGGATGGAAAATAACTTGCAACGGAACAACGCAAGGGAGGTCTGGAGAGGCCTAAAAACCATCTCTGGTCACAGCAGAGGCCATGAGAGGGGAGCTGAAGGAGACCAGGAGTGGGCCAATCAACTTAATCTGTTTTTCAACAGGTTTGACTGTGCCCCCACTCCTCCCCCCACTCATCAAAGCACCAGCCAGCCAGCTCTTTCTTCACAACACCTCAGTCCTCTGCCACCCCCACCACCACCACCACCACCCCTCCCCACCTCATCCTCATCCACCACCAGCACCAACACCCCACCACCAACACCATCCATCTTCACCTCATCCTCCTCCACCACCACCACCACCACCAAAACCATCTCCATCACAGCTGACCAGGTGAGAAGTGAACTGAAGAAGATGAAGGCAAGGAGGGCCACAGGCCCCGACGGCATCAGCTCCAGACTCCTTAAGGACTGTGCAGACCAGCTCTGTCAGGTGCTGCTGCACATTTTCAACTTGAGCCTGAGTCTGGAGAGACTCCCAAAGCTGTGGAACACTTCCTGTGTGGTTCCTGTCCCGAAGACGACGCAACCCAGGGAGCCCAACCACTTCAGGCCTGTGGTCCTCACTTCTCACCTGATGAAGACCCTGGAAAGGATCGTGTTGAGAAATCTCCGCCCCATGGTGAGCTCACATCTGGACCCACTGCAGTTTGCCTACCAACCGAACATCGGAGTGGATGATGCAGTAATCTACCTGCTGCACAGATCACTGACTCACCTGGAGAACACCAGCAGCACTGTGAGGATCATGTTCTTTGATTTCTCCAGTGCTTTCAACACGATCCAGCCTTCTCTACTCAGGGGGAAGCTTGAAAGTGCGGGAGTAGACTGTCACATGGCTGCATGGACCATCGACTACCTCACAGACAGACCACAGTACGTGAGGCTTCGGGACTGTGTGTCGGACATGGTAGTCTGCAGCACAGGGGCCCCACAGGGGACAGTGCTCTCCCCCTTTCTCTTCACCCTGTACACATCAGACTTCAGCCACAACTCTGGGAGCTGTCACCTCCACAAGTTCTCAGACGACACAGCTATTGTTGGATGTGTGTCCGAGGGGGACGATCGGGAGTACAGGACCGTCATCACTGACTTTGTCGACTGGTGTGAGCATAACCACCTTCAGCTCAACGCCAGTGAGACCAAGGAGATGGTCATTGACTTCCGCAGGAGGAAGACACCCCAGACTGCACCAGTGAACATCCAGGGCCTGGACATAGAAATGGTGGAGAGCTTCAGGTACCTGGGTGTTCACCTCAACAATAAACTGGACTGGACTCACAACACAGATGTCCTGTACAAGAAGGGCCAAAGTCGTCTCCACCTGCTGAGGAGCCTGAGGTCCTTTGGAGTGTGCAGGACTCTGCTCAGGACCTTTTATGACACTGTGGTGGCGTCTGCAGTGTTTTATGCAGTGGTCTGCTGGGGAGCAGGGAGCACAGAGAGGGACAGGAAGAGACTGAACAGGCTGGTCAGGAGGGCCAGCTCTGTCCTGGACTGCTCCCTGGACTCCATAGAGGAGGTGGCTGAGAGGAGGATGTTAGCAAAGCTCACATCCATCATGGACAACCCCTCTCACCCTCTGCATGGGACTGTGGAGGCTTTAAGCAGCTCCTTCAGCTGCAGACTGAGACTTCCACCTTGCAAGAAGGAGCGCTACCGCAGGTCATTCATACCATCAGCAATAAAACTTTACAACATCAGCATCACTGGCTGATGTAAACACAATCTGGACTCATCTCCATCACTGTCATTGTCATTGTTGTCACTGTTTAATTTGCACTAAAATTGCACTGCCACAATAATAATTGTGTTTTAATCAACAGTTTCATTTATACAAGTAAATATATATTTTCTATTCCATTGTATTTAGTTCTTTGTAAATATGTAAATATTTTATTCTATTCTTTTTTATTATTACTGCTATTATGTCACTACTGCTTTTTTTCTAACAATGTGTCTGTGATTTTGTCTATGCTGCTGTGGCAGGTGAATTTCCCCCCAAGGGGGATGAATAAAAAAACTATTCTATGCTATTCTATTCTATTCAGTTCACCTGATCAAAAAACAA
Source organism: Synanceia verrucosa (assembly GCA_029721515.1). Classification (NCBI taxonomy): domain Eukaryota; kingdom Metazoa; phylum Chordata; class Actinopteri; order Perciformes; family Synanceiidae; genus Synanceia; species Synanceia verrucosa. The sequence continues at coordinate 7,014 of JAQQSB010001046.1, read as the reverse complement.
TTATAAACAATTAAATAAAGTATTATAATCACCATTTACGACTTTACAATAACCATCAAAACAATGTTTGTAGACATGTACGAACTAATAACTAAGCATTCTATTGTATTTGTCTTTTATATCCTTATTTAAAGTAAAATTGTATGATAACATAGTTATACGTCGTATATATGTCGTCCCCTAACGCACCAAATCAAGTTCCTTCTATGTGCAAATTTACATCTATGTAATGTCCAGAGATGTTTTACAAACAATTTGAGATAAGGTTTACAAATAATATCTTCTCCATTAACTAATATTTCTATATATGGTATCGAAAACATGATAAGCATTAATAATAAACACGATTAATTGTCATGTCACTGGTCATTGAGAGTAAAATAACTATTACCTACGTTTAATTAACTATCGATTTACCATATACATACTGTATGTGGTTATTATTACTTGTTTCCAATAAATCACTTGCTAGAAAGTGTTAAATAGAATTAATAAAATCACACAAAAAAATAAATAATGAAGCTGACACTGGATATTAAGAATTCATAAGGAAAATAGACAAATGACAGTGATCAATTTTCTTACCTCTTTTGGGAGTTGAGGCGGTGTTCTGCCACATTATCCTCCGCACGTGTTTGCTTTTTCTGTGCAAAAAAATGAAAAATGAAAATCTTTATTGACCGAAAAGTAGAAAAAGTTCACAAATAGCAAATAATCTGGAGGAAAAAATGTGTTAATTATCTTTAAAGCAAACCTGCAGTCGATGTCGAAGTTGTCCAAACATTTTGGAAGTGATTTTGACCGTGTTTGTCAAAACAATGCAACTCTAATGATCAACTAGTAGTGATCAACTGATGAACCAATTAACGAGTTCTCAGGACAACTAACATGACGTCATAGAGGAATGGCATAGAAAGACGTCATAGAAATTCCAAAACGTTCCAAATGACGTGTGGGTCACATGTTTTTTTCATAATGTTTTTATTCAAACTGTACTCAGTACATACCTCAACTTCGTTGTTGAAGAGCTGCAACAAGGAATCGATAAAATCAATAAAAATCGATGATTAAAAGTGATCGATTCGTTGTGTCGCGTGATTAATATGTCAGTCACCGGCACATCACGGAGCTTACTGAATTGAACGGACGGATAAAATAAATAAATAAATAAAAATAAATAAAAAAATAAAAAAAGTTGAACGGACGGATGCACACTGCTGTTAAACACCACAGAAGAAGAGCAGAGTGTTATTCATGTGGAGAGGAGTCTGTGTTTAATCTTGCGATATAAGCCTCTGTTGTTTATGACGTAATTTTAACATGTAGCTACTTTGTTAGCTCTGTTGCTACATGGACGATAACGTCTCTCTGGTTGTGGTTTAGATACGCCGTGTAAAGCACATCTTACTGTCGGAATGACAATGACTTTTTACTGGTTAAGGAGAAAACAGCATGAAGGATGCCGTGTTGTGTGTGAATGATTCCTGCAGTAAGTTATTAGCGCTTAAAACACATCTTTATCAGCAGCCAAACCAAGCACAGCGCAAACATAGCCGCACTTCCGGTCGCTCTCAAAGTAAGCCTTCAGAATAAAAGCATATAGGGGATATCGCATTGATTACACCACAGAGGAGATGGAGGAGAGCGGAAATAACATTACCAGTGGCAATACAGATAAATCAGATCAAAATACTACATCGTGTGTGTGCGCGTATATATATATATATATATATATATATATATATATATATATATATATATATATATATATATATATATATATATATATATATATATATATATATATATATATATATATATATATATATATATATATATATATATATATATATATATATATATATATATATATATATATATATATATATATATATATATATATATATATATATATATACACACATATATATATATGTATGTGTATATATATATATATATATACATATACATATACATATACACACATATATACAGGACTGTCTCAGAAAATTAGAATATTGTGATAAAGTCCTTTATTTTCTGTAATGCAACTAAAAACATGAAAATGTCACACATTCTGGATTCATTACACATCAACTGAAATATTGCCAGCCTTTTATTGTTTTAATATTGCTGATTATGGCATACAGCTTAAGAAAACTCAAAAATCCTATCTCGAAAAATTAGAATATTTCCTCAGACCAAGTCAAAGAAAAGATTTATAACAGCAAAACAAAATCAAACATTTGAAAATGTCAATTAACGCACTCAGTACTTGGTTGGGAATCCTTTTGCACGGATTACTGCATCAGTGTGGCGTGGCATGGAGGCAATCAGCCTGTGGCATTGCTGCGGTGTTATGGATGTCCAGGATGCTTCAATAGCGGCCTTTAGCTCATTTGCATTGGTGGGTCTGGTGTCTGTCATCTTCTTCTTCACAATACCCCACAAATTCTCTATGGGGTTCAGGTCAGAGGAGTTGGCAGGCCAATCAAGGATAGTAATGCTTTCATGCTGGAAGATGAAATCATCATCTCCATAGAGCTGTTCAGCAGACGGAAGCATGTAGTGCTCTAAAATCTCTTGGTATACAGTTGCATTGACTCTGGACTTGATGAAACACAGTGGACCAACACCAGCAGCTGACATGGCTCCTCAAACCATCACTGACTGTGGGAACTTCACACTGGATTTCAAGCAACTTGCATTTTGCTCCTCTCCAGCCTTCCTCCAGACTCTGGCGCCTTGACTTCCAAATGAAATACAAAACTTGCTTTCGTCTGAAAAGAGGACTTTGGACCAATCTGCAACTGTCCAGTGCTTCTTTTCCATAGCACAAGTCAGACGTTGTCTTGAGTTCAGGAGTGGCTTCACCATGGGAATACGGCTATTGTAGCCCATTTCCCGGACACGTCTGTGAACAGTGGCTTTTGATACCTGGACTCCAGCTTCAGTCCACTGTTTTTGAAGCTCCCCCAAATTCTGGAAGCGGCTCTTCTTCACAATGCTGTTAAGGCTGCGGTCATCTCTCTTGGTTGTGCAGCGTTTCCTGCCACATTTCCTCCTTCCAACAGACTTTTTGTGAATGTGCTTTGAAACTGCACTCTGTGAACAGCCTGCTCTTTTAGAAATTTCTTTTTGTGTCTTACCCTCCTGATGGAGGGTGTCAATGATGGTCCTCTGGACAGCAGTCAGGTCATCAGTCTTCTCCATACTTGTGATTTAGTTTACTGAACCAAGCTGAGTGTTTTTAAAGGCTCAGGAAACCCTTGCAGGTGTTTCGAGTTAATTAGACGATTCAAGTGATTAGTTAGCCTATTAGTTAGCCTAGTTAGCCCAGATATTCTAATAATTTGAGATAGGATTTTTGAGATTTCTTAAGCTGTATGCCATAATCAGCAATATTAGAACAATAAATGGCTGGCAATATGTCAGTTGATGTATAATGAATCCAGAATGTGTGACATTTTCATTTTTTTAGTTGCATTACAGAAAATAAAGGACTTAATCACAATATTCTAATTTTCTGAGACAGTTCTGTATATATATACACTGTCGCCTCACAGCGAGAAGGTACCGGGTTTGAATCCCGGGCCCGGGGCCTTTCTGTGTGGAGTTTTCATGTTCTCCCCGTGTCTGTGTGGGTTCTCTCCGGGTACTCCGGCTTCCTCCCACCATCCAAAAACATGCATGGGGATTAGGTTAATTGGCTAATTTAAATTGGTGTGAGTGAGGTGTGAGTGTGAGTGGTTGTCTGTTTCTATGTGCCCTGTGATGAGGTGGCGACTTGTCCAGGGTGTACCCTGCCTTCCACCCTAAGACAGCTGGGATAGGCTCCAGCCCCCTCACGACCCTATGAGGATAAGCAGTAGATGATGGATGGATGGATGGAACTTTGACACAGAAAACTATTTTTTCCGAGAAGGCGTCTCATAAAGGCATCACAATAAAGACCTAGACATATACAATTCGTAGCCAAATATTTTGCTTTTTTCTTATTGTGTATTCATCACACCTTTCAGAGTTCATATAAACAGCTCCCCCACAGTAAACTGTAGAAAGCATATCCAGAGCCTGCACATCATCCACAGGTTGATGGGATGTGTTCATTTGTCTAACCTGACCCTGTCAGATGGCCAGCTAGAAGTCATGTGGGAACTGTTTGGAAAAGGGTAGGTACAGTACTTTCAAAAATTCTTGATAGTTTTACGAACTCCAGCTGACGACATCATCATCATACTCAATGAACTAATCATAAAGTCACATCACACCCAAGGTTACTTTCCACCTCTGCATCACACCCACAGTGGTTCTTACTGCGATCCAAATTGTGAGCAAGACTTAAGCAAGACATGAGCAATGTGACTCTGCCTTCTGTTGACGAATAAACCAACAGTAGCTGTGTAAATTAATGAAAGTTAAGTGACAGTATAAAACCTAGTGTTGAGTAATTGAAAATGCAATACATTCTTTTCTTGAGAATTATCCATCCATCCATTATCTACCGCTTATCCTCATAGGGTCGCGGGGGGCTGGAGCCTATCCCAGCTGGTCCCTCCCCATCCACCAAGTTAACTGAGATGATATTCTTTTAACTTATTTAATGTTAATACTGCTGTGGTTTACTTTACTAAAGTTTCTCTTTGTGAAAGCTCCCTCTCTCAGCTGCAGATCAATACCAAACACCCTATAGTAGGAAACCACAGAACAAAACTTGACCAATTGAATCGAAATTAATCAACAAATTAACCAACACAGATGAACCATGATATCAGAGCATGTAGGAAGGTGTACTACAACAGGCAGATCTATGTATGATTGTGTCTGTAGACTTAATCCACAACCAATCCCACATGTCACATTTAGTCCTTATCAGAAGGAGGAAAAGGAAGAGGATCTATGTGGAGACTGATCTTTGACATTGTAACAGTGATACTTATATGACAGTAGCTGAGGGATGAAAGCATAGTTAACCATTAAAATCTTAATGTAATGTTCTGTTCCAGGCAGGGAGAAAGGAAGAGGCCACATTAAGCTTTGGATGTGTCTGGCAGGATTAATGCAGGAATGTGGGGCAATAAAAGTCCTCCTCCTGGTGTGTGTCCTGGAGTTCCTTGGGTCAGAGAGGAGGAACTGGTCTTATCTGTTTACTCTGCCAGTCATAAAACTTAAGCCTTTTGCACTTAGGTGCCACATAGTGTCAGATGGATTTCCTGGGGAGATACTCAGAAATGAGAAGAGTTAAGTTCATTATTTTATGCTCATTGATATGCTACAGGAGTCAGCACTCTCATGACACTAGAAATACCAGCTTCCATCTCTTCCAACCAGTCAGGTTCTACTTTACTTTATTCCTGTCTGTCCAAAATGTCATCACTGCATCACCGTAACGTATAAATGGGAGCAGCAGAAGCACCATAGACTATGTACATTTTGTAAAAAATAAATAAATAGATAACACTTTTTGGCACATCACACACAGGTTAAGAATCACACATGCATTAATGGAAAGGTGTCAGAGTGAGGGGACTGCCCCATATCCAGGCGTCCTGATCAGTTTGGGGTTTGGTGCCTTGCTCAAGGACACCTCGGCAGTGCCCAGGAGGAAGAACTACACGACAGATTTGGTCTGACCTGGACTTGAACCAGCAACCTTCCAGTTCCCAGCCAAAGTCACTACAGACTGCGCTACTGCCACCCCAAATCTTATTCAATGTGCACTAATATAGCTAGTTTCATTGCATTTCATTTCATTCAGTTTCATGGCTTTGCAGTTTGGTTCTTTACTACCATAATGCCACTTGTGACCCCAGTTTCTTACCCTAAATTAAGAATTCCATTGATTAGAAAAGTTCACTTAGTATTTGTGAACATGAGGTCATCTGATGTCTTTCTCAAAAACAGAAACCAGAGTCTCAAAATTGTGATGTCATCAAGTGTAGATCAGCTACATAAACAGTGAATGGGAACTGATTTAGTGTGTTTTCTTTTTTAGAACCACATGTCCACTCTTTCTACCCTGTGACATCACAAGTTTGAGTTTTAGCACTCTAGGTTTTGGAGTTAGGAGAGAGTTCACTAATAGGTTTTGACTGTTCTACAATATGAATAACATGCTAATCTTCTTCTGTTGCAGGTATGTAGCTTCTTAGCATCAAAGGGTGTTTTCTGATGGGCTGCCTTACAGTGCCGCAGATATAGAGTCTCTCTGTTATCCAATTCACAAATACAACACTGAAATTTAACTGTTTTTATTGGATTCAAGGAAATATAATCAATTTATTGGACAAGGAAAAGATTTGATTCTCAGGCATGTTATAACTCCACTATAGCACTAAGATGTACATATGATTGTTTCAAGGCTCTGGGGAAAGGTGACTTCAGGCTGCTTATCTAGCCTTGGCCAGACCCACCATGTTCTGGGCTCTGTTGAAGATGGAGTAGTACTGCCTGATGAAGACATCGCCCAGGATCCACAGGCTGCCTCCTCCGTTGCCGAAGCCGGTACGGCAGCCATAGTATCGAGACTAGGGGAGGGATTTACGAGAAGAATTTCAGCCAGATGTTAAGTATGGTGAGATAAGAGAAAAGGAGAAAGAAGGAATGTGAATGTTTACCTGACGGACGTAGGCGGAGCTTGGGATGGTGAATTCCTGTCCGCGGATGTTGAAAGTCACATCTGGCATTTGGGCAATGTTGTTACAGTTGACCACATACTGAGGCAGGTGCAGAGAGAGAAGAAAGTGAAAGGAAAAGGGATATGAAAAAAAAACTAAAATCTTGTTCTCCTGTTCAATGTTCAACTCGTCCAACATGTATTTTTTTGACACTCACGTCTCCGTTCTGGCTGCTAGCTCCCACATAGCGGTTGATGTTGCTGATGCTGCTCTGAGGTCCGACAATCAGAGACGTACCGGTGTCCACGATAGCCTGGCAACCACCGTTGCAAGCCACGACCTGACCGTTGACAGTAACACTGACAGGGACACACAGTGCAACATGCATCAGACAGAT
>JAQQSB010001045.1:0-30149 GCA_029721515.1 Synanceia verrucosa | reverse complement strand
TGGTAATTACTTTTTTTGCTCTTGGAAATTTTTCCATCATTTGTTTACAAACAGATAAAAATGCTTCTCTTTACATCATGACCATGTTTGTGAACATCTAATCCTTCTGGGTGAATTCCAAAATGTTTTTCTGCATCTTCTTCATTTCCAAGAATGATATCACAATAAGACGTAATTTCTGTCATTATTTTTTCTCTGTGTGCATCATTACAATATGTCCAAAGTTTAGCTCTATAATTTAAATCTGTAGAAATAGTAACACCTTTTGCACTAGCTGCTTTTACAGCTTCTAGACAAACATCTGCAGCTCCTTGAGAAATTGCTGGTGTAATTCCTGTCCAATGAAACCATTCTACACCTTCAAAAACAACATCCCAATCAATCATTCCAGATTCAATTTCAGAAATAGCAGAATGTGCTCTGTCATAAACCACTTTTGAGCCTCTAGAAACTGCTCCTGTTTCCAAAAAATAGATTCCTAAACGATCTCCACCCCAAACAATTTTATCAACATTTACACTACGTTTTCTCATTTCCATCATTGCACATTCACCAATATCATTTTTTGGTAAACGTGTTACAAAATCAACATCTACTCCATAATTTGCTAATGAAACTGCCACATTAGATTCTCCACCACCATAAATAACATCAAAATTATTTGCTTGCGAAAATCTTAAAAATCCTTGTGGTTTAATCTTAACATGATTTCTCTCCAAATGTTACTACTTTACCTATTTTATTCTTGTTTTTATATCTTTTTTTAATTTAGTTAAACGTTTAACCAATAATTTAAAATAAAATCAAAACGTATATATAGTTAATTTGTTTTGATTATTCTTGATTCAAACAGTATATTTGTTTAAACGATTAAGCAAATATATAAAAATTTGGCAAAAAAAAATAAACAACCATAAAAGATATTTGCAAATGTAAGTAAAATATTTCTGCTGCTGCAGTTTCCTAAAGCCTTACATAATGATTCTAGAATTAGTGAAAAGACTAAAAAGCTGTTAGCGGAGGTGTGCAGAAAATTTAAACTATCAACTCAATCATTTGGCAAGTGCTTTAAGGAGTGGAAAAAGTAAATTAGTTGGGGTTATTGTGCCAAAAGCAAATAGTAACTTTTTTTCTTCTGTAACCATAATATAGAAGAATCCTCTAAATAAAAGAAGGATATAACATTATCATTACACAATCAAATGAATCTTATAAAAAAGAATGATAATATTGATACACTACTGTTTACACAAGTTGAAGGCATTATAGTTTCATTAGCAAATGAAACAGTTAAGTTAGATTATTTCGAAAAATTAAAGAAGCTGGAATCTTTTAATTACTTTTGATAGAGGTGAAAATAATTTGAATGTAGATTATATTGGTATTGATGATTATGAAAGTATTCACACAATAGTTGATCATCTTAGTAGAACAAGGTTGTAAAAGGATTGCGCATATTGCTGGTTATAAACATACTAGAATTTTTAATAACAGAATTAGAGGTTATGTTGATGCATTAGAGAAAAAACAACCTTGAGTTTGATAATGAACTTTTAATAGAAAGTAGTTTAACTACAGATGATGGCAGAAAAAATGCTACAACTTTTAGATTTAAAAGAAAGACCTGATGCTGTTTATATAGCAGGCGATTATGCTGCTCTAGGAGCATTACAAGTTTTAAAATGAACAGCAAATTAAAATTCCAGAAGAAATTGCTTTAGTTGGTTTTGGTGATGAACCTTTACAAGCATGGTTCCTCAACTTTAACTAGCGTAAATCAGCACCCATATAATATTGGAAGAATAGCAGCTGAAACATTTTTAGAGTATTCAAAAAAGATATAATTAATCAATCTTTAAGAAAACATATTTAGATGCAAAGTTGATTGTGAGAGAGTCTTCTTTAAAAATGATTGAACTCTATTAATTAGCAGAAAATTTAGTTTAATTATCTTTCTTGCTAAGTTAAGACTAAATGTAAATGTTAGATAAATATACCTAAATTAGGTATGTTTTTTATCAATAATATATCTAATTTTTGTTTTTTAGTAATCAATCAAATCTATAAAAAATGATAAAAAAATTATATTAGTTTTTTTGCTCTGGTATTTACCTTTGTTTCTTTGTGAAGATGAATCTGATTCAGGTTGTGATGGAGCTTTATTATCTTTCAAAATGGCACTAGTTATAGCTTAACTCTTATTATAAATGGAAGAATAGAAAAAAACTATTAGACTGTGTCAAACTCACTACTATGTAGATAATCCACTCTAGAAATGTTACCTATTCTGCAACTGCTGGAAATCGTAGCTGGGAAAAGACAATAACTTTAGATGATTGTGATGCAAAATCGGTTACATTAGTTGAGTAAATTATCTAAAACTCCAGTTTTTATAATTGCTAGAACTTTCTAATTTGGTTTCTAATGCATCAGGTAAATGAGGAAAGAAATCAATGCCAGTTTTTTGTTCTAAATCATCAATAGTTACTACAAAACTATACAATGGTTTTTTAGATTCTTTATGAGGAATTAAAAATGCAATTGCTTTAATTTCTGGTTGAGTATAATCTAAAATAATTTTATAAACTGATTTGGCACAGATTACTTTTTCTTTACCAATTGTTTTTAAGTTATTTTCTAAAAATACTCCAGTAATTACATAAACATGATTATATTTTTTTTGCCCAATAACGTGTTTTTTGCTCTAGTTTATTCCAGATTCCTGAATTAAAATCATGCTTTGAGGTGAGATATTAGAGGTGTAAAGGTCTCATTATACTCTTTCTCTGTCTTTATTCTATCACCTGCAGGACAAAGATGTCCCTCTATCAAATCCCGATTTTTTATAGTTTCTCCAATCTGCAGAGTGTGTTTTTACTTTTTGATCTTCAATAAAAAGGACGTTTTCTGTTTGTGTAAACAATATCATTTTTATCTAAAGAATAAGCAACCCATTCTGCTTGTTCATGCTTTTCTGAGTAAGATAAAGCATACCCTTGATGCTGTATAATTTGTCCAGTTGTAGAAGAAGGTAAATAATTAAAACCTTCTATGTTAATTTCTGATGTTTCTTTAGAAATCTCAATATTTTTTTGATCAGTTTTTTCTTGATATAAGTAATAAGAAAGTACAATAACAAGTAAAATTGCTGAGAAAACTCTTTTTTTCATTTACTTCTTTTTTATAGGGATAATCTCAAAATCATCAGATTTTTCTGCATTTAAAAACAGATTTTCTGTTGCTTTTGGAGGCTTTGTTAATTTTCTTTTTGATAAATCTATCCAAGCTCCATAAACTTTAATGACTGCTGATTTTTTTACCTGCTTCATTAAAAACAGTGTGTGTTATTTTCCATCGTTCATTATTTTCAGATAAACCTGATAATTTTAAATCTACAGTAATATTTTCACCTAAATGAATTTCTTTTCTAAAAGAAGTTTCTTCAGTAAATAAAATAGGACCAATATTGTGTTTGGTAAATTCTTCTATAGAAAAATTTTGCGCTGCAAAATATCTAATTCTTACTTCTGCAGCATACTCATTATATGCTGTATGACGCATGTGTCTGTTTGGGTCAAAATCAGACCATTTTGTGGCAAATTGTATTTTAAAACTCATTTTGCTAAATTAAAAAACCTGATACGTTTCTAAAACATATCAGGCTTAAAATATTTATTTTTATAAGGATTTTAATTCTTCACAATCTTTCCTTTTTCTTTCAATTTTAATTCGCTTAAAACATTTAAAGCTTCAAAAACATACATGTCTTTTGATAGGTTTTTATGCCAAGCTATTCTTTTATCAGCTAAATCTTTGTTTTTTTTTATCAAAGATTGCTCATATTTTGGTGATGAAAATGATAAGTTTGATTTGTAATCAAAAACAGATTTAAACTTTTTAGATTCTTTCATCTTTTTCTTCATTTTCTTGAAAAATTTCTTGTAATTTAAAGAATAAGAAGTGTCATCTTGATTTTCTTTCAGCCATTTTGCGTATTCATTTACTAGCTTAAAGTTAGAGTCTGATGCACTTTGTTTGTTATGCTGTAAACAACATCAGCAAAATTAGAATACGTATTTGTTTGAGAGTATTTTGCTTGTGCAACTTTATCCAAGACAAAGCACCTTCAATGTTTCTTTTCTCCAAAATCCATATAACTATATCTAGAAGGCATTGCAATATCTGAAATACACTCCTTCTTTGGGTTGAACCACCATTAACTCTATAAAATTTTTGGATGGTCATTTTAAGTATCCTAAATCTTTTGGATAGTTTCTAGAGTATTGATTTAATGGGATAATACTTGTACTGTACCTTTTCCATGAGTTTGATTTCCTCCTAAATTACAGCTCTTTATAATCTTGCATTGCAGCTGCAAAATTTCTGAAGCTGAAGCAGAAAATTCATTTACCAAAACTACTAAAGAACCATCCCATTGTGTTTTTGGATCTTTGTCATTGTAAATTTTTGGTTTTTCTCCTCTATATTTAACCTGTACAATTGGACCTTTGTCTATAAATAATCCTGATATTTCTATGGCAGTTTTTAAAGAACCACCACCATTATTTCTTAAATCTACAATTAAACCAGCTACATTTTCTGCTTTTAACCTTTCAATTTCTTTTTCCATGTCTTTGCAGAATCTCTGTAATTGTCATCAGAAAATCGATATAAAAACTTGGTAAATTCTATGATGGCATATTTTTTTCCATCTTTTTTCTACAATACTAGACTTACTAAAAGTTTCTTCTAAAAGAACAACATCTCTGATAATAGAAATTGTTTTTGTAGAACCATCTAGCTTTTTCTTAACTGTTAATCTTACTTCTGTTCCTTTTTACCTTTTTATAAACTCGATGGCATCATCTAAACGCATACCAACAATATCTAAAGGCTCTTCGTTGCCTTGTGCTACTTTTAAAATAATATCTCCTGCTTCTAATTCTCCTTGTTTCCAAGCAGACCTCCAGAAACCAATTCAAAAACATGTGTGTGAATTCCTTTTGATTGTAAACGAGCACCAATTCCTTCCAATTTTCCAGACATTGTTCGATCAAACGTTCTTAATTCTTGGAGCCATGTATGTTGTATGTGCATCAAAAGCGCTAAACAACAGCGTTTAAAAGTGGAAAACCAATCATCATGTTCTAATTGTTCATTCTTATATAAAGTTCTTCCATATTTTTTAGAACTTGCTCTTAAGCTTCTTTTTTCTAAAGTTTTAAAAGATTTTACTTTAAAGTTTTTAATCTTTTTTAGTTTTTCGTTTTGCAGTTCTGTTTGTTCTTGAATTCTGCTTAGCGTTTGCAATTTTAACTGTTTGCGCTAATAATCTATTAATTGATTGGTCACTTTTATGAAAAGGTACTTTTTCATAATCTAAATCTATAGTTTCATTTTTCTTAAAATTAAAAGGTTGTGCCAACAAATCTCCATAATAAGATTTTGCATTTTAATTTTATCTAAAACGACCATAAACCAATTTGTAAAGTAATGTCATCAGAAAGTAATTGATTGTCTATCTGATATTTATATTGAGAAAATTCTTTAATATCTTTTTGAGTAAAATAGCGTTTGTTATGATCTAAACCATCTATAAAGTTCTCAAAAACGGTTTCAGAAAAAATCATCATTCATGTCTTTATAACAAAATGACACTCTTGTTAGAAGGTTTTTTAAAACGTAAATAAGTAGTTTGTCTTTTTCTGATCTGATCAATATTGTTTTCTGTTGCTTGTACAGAAAAACTATTAGCTAATAATATAAATGCTAAATTAGGGTACTGAATTTAAAACTCGTCTTCATAAAATCTATATTCTCTTTTTATTTTCAATTAAAACTACTAAAATAATGCCAAAATTTTAATAGCTATTTTTGTAAATTCTCTAAATGCTTCAGAAATTACTTTGTTATTTTCATTCAAATATTCCCAAACTTGGGTTACAGAATTGTCTTTGTTTTCGGGTCCATGTAATTTGTTGTAATATTTTTCTTTTAGTGGTGATTATATCACTTTTTAAAACATTTTACCTTTTTCAATTAATTTTCCTTTTAAAACCAAAGAAACCAGAATTATCTACCCAAACTTGATTCCAAGAATCATCTGTTTTGTTGTAATAATTGTAACTTGTTCCTTTACTTTACTCAGTTTTAGAAACCCAATTTTTCTTGCATTACACAGTTACTTTGCATTTTTAAAAGTTGATTTGTGCCAACTAATCTTACTAGTTTTGTCGTAAATATTCCAGTTTCCTTCCCAAAATCAAACTGACTATATTTTTTCTCCAGAACAAGGAGCTTTTTGTTGATTTTGTGCTGTAATGATATTCGAAATAAATAACATTATAAACACTAATAAAGTTGTTAAAAATCTAATCATAACCTTAAAAATTAATGCCTTACAATGTTACATAAAAAGCCCTCTTTAATTCTTTAGAAAATGTTAAAAGAAAATTGTTTAAAATAAATTACATTTGCTAAAAGATTTAAAATTCAGTATTCAAATTCAAGATTTAAAGTGTAATAAATCAACTTTAAATTTTAAATCTTGAATCTATAAATATAGAAATATGCAAGAAAACCTTTAATTTTAATAACAAATGATGATGGAATTACAGCCTGTGAATTAGAGCGTTGATTAAAATAATGAACAAAATTGAGAGGTTGTTGTTGTAGCACCTGACACCCACAAAGTGGAATGGGACATGCAATTACTGTTGATAATGTGTTGACTTGCAATCCTATAACTATTGATGATACCAGCTTGAATACACTTGTTCTGGAACACCTGCAGATTGGTGTAAAATGGCTGTAAGTGAAATTTTGAATAAAAAGCCAGATTTGTGTGTTTCTGGTATCAATCATGGACCAAATTCATCTATCAATGTTATTTATTCTGGAACTATGAGTGCAGCTATTGAAGCTGGTATAGAAGGCATTCCTGCAATTGGTTTTTCTTTATTAGATTTTAAATGGCATGCAGATTTTAAACCTTGTGAAGATTTTGTAAAAAACATTACACTAAATACTTTGTTAAATGGTTTGTCAGAAGGAATTGTTTTAAATGTAAACATCCCAAATTTACCAAAAGAAGAAATTAAAGGAACTAAAATTTGCAGACAAGCAATGGGTGTTTGGAAAGAGGATTTTGACAAACGTAAAAGTCCTTTTGGAAAAAGAATATTATTATTGGCTTTCTGGAGAGTTTGTTAATAAAGATCAAGGTGAAGACACTGATATTTGGGCTTTAGAAAATGGATATATTTCTGTTGTTCCTGTTCAATTTGATTTAACTGCACATCATATGATTCAAAATTAAACTCTTGGGAACTGTAAAAAAGATATTTTAATTGGTTTTTTAATTTCTGCTTTTGCAACAGCAGCAGGTATTTTTTATATTTAGAATATTTTTCTAGATATAGTTTTGATGAAACTTTTGCAAATGATTCAAGAAGGAAAATTGTATGGTAAAGTATTGTCTTTGGCTGCAATTCCTAATTTATTTGTGTTTTTTGTTTTTATCAAAAAGAAACAAGATAACAGAGCAAAAGGAGTTTTATTTGCCACTATTTTAATAGCATTTATCACTTTAATTTTAAAGTTTTTCTAAATGAAATATTACATTATTGCAGGTGAAGCTTCTGGAGATTTACATGGCTCTAATTTAATGAAAGCCTTGTATAAACAAGATGCAGAAGCAGATATTCGTTTTTGGGGTGGAGATTTGATGCAAAATGTTGGTGGAACACTTTGTAAGTCATTACAAAGAAAGAGCTTTTATGGGTTTTTGAAGTGCTAAAAACTTGAGTAAAGTATTGGTTTTATCAAATTTTGTAAAAAGATATAGAAAAATTTAATCTTGATGTTGTAATTTTTTATAGACAATTCCGGCTTTAATTTACGAGTTGCAAAATGGGCTAAAGAGCTAGGTTTTAAGACCAATTATTACATTTCTCCACAAGTTTGGGCAAGTAGAGCAAGCAGAGAAAAAAGATAAAAAGAGATATTGATAAAATGTTTGTAATCTTACCTTTGAGAGAAAGAATTTACAAAGATTTTGAGTATGATGTTTCTTTTGTTGGGCATCCTTTAATTGATGCAATTGCAGATAGAAACAAGTTGATATTAAAGAATTTAAAAGAAAACGACCTTGAAAACAAACCTATAATTGCATTATTACCTGGAAGTAGAAAGCAAGAAATTACAAAATGTTATCAGTAATGTTGTCTTTAATTAATGATTTTAAAGATTATCAGTTTGTAATTGCAGGTGCACTAAGTCAAGATTTTTCTTTTTATCAGCAAATAATTGTAACAAAAAAGTAAAATTCATCAATAATAAAACCTACGATTTGTTAAGCTTCTTCCTGCAGCATTAGTAGCTTCAGGAACAGCAACTTTAGAAACAGCGTTGTTTAAAAGTGCCACAAGTTGTTTGTTATAAAGAGGTTTTATTTCGTATCAAATTGCAAAAAGAATTATCACATTAAAATTTATTTCTTTGGTCAATTTAATTATGGATAGAGAAGTGGTTACTGAATTAATACAAAAATGACTTAACTAAAAGAAACCTTAAAAGAGTTTCCAAAATTTTGGATGAAAATCATCGTGAAAAATTATTTTTAGATTATTTTGAGTTGGAAAAAATTGATTGGAAAAGGCGCATCAGAAAAGTAGCTAAATTAATTGTGGCTAATTTAAAAGAATAATTTATGAAGAAATATCTATTTTTTTATTGCTTACTTCTTTCGTTTTTTCTTCTTGTTCATCCACAAAAATGTTGCTAAAAACCAATTACAAAAGCTGATAAAATTGTTGCAAATGCCTTAAATATAAAGGAGTTAAATACAAATTTGGAGGAACAACCAAAAGAGGAATGGATTGTTCTGGGTGTAATTTATGTTAAGCTTTTGGTGAAGAAAATTTTTCAATTGCCAAGAGTTTCTAGAGATATGTAAAAAAGAGGTAAAATATCTTTGAGTAAAGCTAAAAAGGCGATTTATTATTTTAGAACAAACAAAAGTAGAAGAAGAATAAATCACGTTGGCTTGATTGTTTCAAATAAAAAAAGGACAAATTAAATTTATACATTCTACAAGTTCTAGAGGAGTAATTGTTTTCCACCATAGAAAATACTGGAAAAAAGCATTTGTAAAGCTACTAAAGTGTTTCAAATTTTTAAAAATAATTTTGTAACTTTAGCTTTGCTATGAAAAAGGTTACTTTATTATTTGCCTCTTCCACTTTGTGGTATGCCTAATTTTGGGCATATGTTTGCAATATTATATCAATTTTTGGTCTAATGGATTTCTAAAATTGCTTTCAATAATTGTATTATTAGTTCTGATTTTATTGCTGATAAAACATAAGCAAATCATTACTTATATCTTTAATTGCCTTCTTTTTATTGGAGTAACTACAGTTTATTTTAACAATGATACCAATTACAGCAATCATTATCAAAAACACACTTCAAAGAGAATTAGTGCCGTTTTTAAGATTGAAAAAGTGTTGAAATCTGGTAATTATTATGATAAATATGAAGCAAAAATTATTCAAATTGATAGCACAAAAACAAAAGGAAAAGTTTTAGTAAACATCAAAAAAGACAGTATAAAAAACAGATTACAAGTTGATGATGTTTATTTGTTTAAACAACGTTTAAAAGCTTAATTGAACCTTTAAACCCGCATCAATTTAATTACAAAGATTATTTAGCAAAACAAGGAATTCATCATCAAATATTTTTAGAAAATTCTCAACTTAAAAAGTTAAAAATTCCAGTTTTTTCTTTGAAAGGAGCATCAGCAAAATTTAGAGAAATAGTACAAAAATCACTAACAAAATATAATTTTAAACCTGATGGAATTAGCAGTAAATGCTTTGTTATTAGGGCAAAGACAAAGAGATTTCTAAGCAACTAATATCAGATTATTCTAGAGCAGGAGCCATATTATTTTAGCAGTTTCTTGGCTTACATGTAGGTATTATTTTATTGATTTTATCATGGATTTTTTAAACCATTAGAAAAGATTAAAATGGTAGATATTTAAAACTTTTTAATTGTTTTATTGCTTTGGATGTTTGCTTTTGTGGCAGGTTTATCTGCATCTGTTGTTAGGGCAGCAACCATGTTTACATTTTTGGCTTTTGGTTTGTCTTTTCAACGAAAAAATGTAGTTGAGTTTTCATTACACTGCATCACTTTTCTTTTGTTGATTATAAAACCTATGTTTCTATTTGATGTTGGTTTTCAATTAAGTTATTTGCTGTTTTGGTGTATTATTTGATTCAGCTAATAAAAACTGTATAATATTTACAAACCCAGATTTAAAATTATTGATAAATTATGGCAATTATTTACGGTTTCTATTGCAGCACAAGCAGGGATTTTACCTTTAAGTTTGTATTATTTTCATCAGTTTCCAGGTTTGTTTATTGCTTCTAATCTAATTATTATTCCGTTTTTGAGTGCTATTTTAATTGGAGGTTTTGTTGTAATTCTATTTTCATTAATTGGAATTTTGCCCCAATTTGCAGCCACTTTTTACGGATTTGTAATTTCGTTAATGAACAGTTTTAAAGTTGGATTTCTAGTCAAGAACAATTTTATTGAAAGAAATTTCTATATCTTTATACTGATGATTGCTTTGTATGTTTTTATCATTTATGGAACTCGTTTCTTTAATGGGTAAATCATCAAAAAAAGTTACTTTATTTTTTAGTTTCAATAGTATTTTTTCAAAGTGTTTTTGTGTTTGAAACGTCATAAGAAGAAGAAAATGAGTTTTAATTTATCATAAAGTAGATATTCTGTTATTGGAAAAAGAATAGGAGGTAAGCTTTTTAGTAAATCATACAATTGATAGTTTACAATTTAAAAATGAATTTGATGACTTCTTACAGAATTGGAGAAAATATAAATCAAGTTTTTGATGAAGATTTTTCTAACATTTTTAAGTTTAGAAATGAAACTATTTTATTGGTTGATAGTTTAGGTGTTTATAAAATTAAAGACCTAGAAAATCCAATAGTTTTGTTGCAATATTCGCCTAAAATCAATTTAAAAAGATTGATTAAAAACACTACATCCAAAACACAATTATTATTGCAGATGGTAGTAATTACAAAAGTTATGTAAAATAGATGGAGAATACTTGTAAAATAAAAACTCATTTCATTACACAGGTAAAAATGGAGCTTATGTTTTGAAAGATTAAGTTTTAATTTTTTCTCTTGTAAGACATTTGAAAGTTCTTTCCATTCTTTGTCTTTATATGCTTTTGTTTTTATGTATGCTAAAATTGTTTCATAAATATCTTTCTCAAGAAATCCTCGAATTTCTATTTATTATTCTTTGTTCTTCATTCATAAAAACAGTTGTTGGGTAAGATAATTTGCTATTCAACAAACCAGCAGCTAATTCATGATATCCTCTTCTACATTTTCCTTATATTTAAAAGTATAATCATTATAAATTATATCTTTTTGGTTTCTGACTGATTTAGTTGAACTGCGTGAAAATTTTTATAGATATAATTAGAAATAAGTATCAGAAAATGTTCACGCCTCATTTTTTATGAATATCCACACCAATTTGTGTACACAAAAATTAGAAATGGTTTTTGGATAGTTTTATTTATTTCAATTGCTTCTTCAAAAGACAACCAATTTACTTTTTTTTTGAGCTTTTGCCTGGAAACCCAAAAGCTAAAACCACTGCTATTAATATTACTTTTTCATAATTGTTATTTTGCAAATGATGTGCCAAGGTTACATTTTTATCTAATTCCGTGCATCAATTTTTTAATAATTGGATTTAAAATAAAGAAGATCAAACCAACAGCAACAGGTATTACAGTAAAAATTAAAAAGAAAAAGACATTGAATATTGTTCAATTATAGCATCAATATAACTTCCTGTTTTTGCTGCTAAGAAATTACCAACAGCATTTACTAAATACCAAATACCAAACATCATTCCTATTTTTTTGGCTGGTACTAATTTAGAAACATAAGATAATCCAACTGGAGAAACACATAGCTCTCCCATTGTGTGAAATAAATAAGCTAAAACTAACCAAATTAAACTTACAGAAGCTGCTTTTTGCACCTTGTGGAATTCCTTGCACCATAAGCTAAAGCACCAAAACCAATACCTAAAAGAATCATTCCAATTCCAAATTTTACTGCAGCAGATGGATTGAATTTACTTTTCCCACCATTTTGAAAATAAAGGTGCTAGAAAGATGATAAAAAGTGAATTTAAAATTAAAAACCATGAAGCTTCTACTTCTGCAGATTCAGAAGAAAAGATAACAGAAAGTTTCCAAATTACAAATCCCCAAATACTGAGAAACTAATCTCCTAAAACAATGTTAGATAGTTTAATTTTTAATATTGTTTGTTTAAATAATTTAGTAAAAACCCAAGAAATTATCAGTAAAGGAACAGTTGAAACTAAAACATCTACTATTTTAAAAGTTATGCTGCATTGCCAACTAAAGCTCTGTTTGTATAGTCTCTTGCAAATATATTCATAGAACCACTTGCTTGTTCAAATGCCCACCAAAAGAAGACTGTAAAAAATGCTAAAAGCCCAACAACTATATATCTATCGTTTTGTATTTTTTGGTTTGTGTTAAATTCTTTAATTGCTTCATCTATTGGTTTTTTGATCTTTGGGTTCAATTGCATCAGATAAATCTGCTTTTTTAGACGGAGATTCTCCAACGTTTTCAAAAATTGATCTACCAAACCAAAATTGTAATGTTCCTAAAAACATAAAAATTCCTGCCAAACCAAATCCCCAAGAATAACTTAAGTTATTGGCTAAAAAACCACATAACAAAACGCCTAAAAATCTACCAGAATTAACGCCCATATAAAAATGGTAAATGCACCATCTTTACGTTCTGGATATTTGTCATACAAACCACTAACCATTGAAGTAACATTTGGTTTAAACAATCCATTACCAATAATTAAAAATGCAATTCCTAGATATAAAGTAGTTTCTGTTTCTAATGCCATTGAAGCATGTCCTAGTGTCATTACTAAAGCACCTAAAGCCACAGCTTTTGATAGCCTAATAATTTATCTGCAATTATACCACCAATTAAAGGAGTTATATAAACAGAACTTGTGTAGATTGCTAATAAACCTAATGCTCTTTCTCTGGTCCATTCCCAGCCACCATCAGCAAAAGAATCTGTTAGAAAAAGTACAAAAATAGCACGCATTCCATAATAAGAAAAAACGTTCCCACATTTCTGTAAAAAAGCACAAATAATGCTGGTTTGTGATTTAATAAACTAAATTCTTTGTCAGTAGTTAAACTCATAATAATTACTTTTTTAAAACAAAAAACCTCATAAATTTTTGTTTATGAGGTTTTTGGTAATGTTATCTTTTAATGAACGTTTCCTAATAATTTTTTCATTAATGGAGAGAATAATAACACTATTGCTCCAGCTCCAAGTGCGTACATGGCTATTAAATGAAAACCATCAGTATAAATTGTTAAAGTTTCTAAACCACCCACATTTGTATCTGTACTTTCTACTGCCAATTGTTCTCCAATAAACCAACTATTTGAAAAAGCAAAGCTGATGATAAAAACCAAACTCCCATCTTAAAAGCTACAATGTTTTTGGAGATAAATCTGTACTTTTTGATAATCCATTAGAGACATAAACAATTCTCCAATAGATAAAATAAAATACATAACTAATAAGTAAGCAAAAGGAACCATACCATTTTCGTCTGCACTTGCACCACTAATTGAAAGGATATAAAAACACAAACCTGTAAATAATAATCCAAACCAAATTTATATGGTGTTCTTGGATTCATACCTTTTTTTGATAAATATCCCCAATAGTAATGAAATTGGAATTGCTAGAATAATTATAAACATTGAGTTTAGAGAGTTTGCTTGAGCTGCTGTCATAATTTCATCTAAAGCAACATTTCTGAAAGGCAAATAGAGTAATTACACTCTCCAGACAATTCACTTGAAAACCCCAGAAAAGTGTCATAAAAAATGTAATTAATACTGCCATTATTAATTTTTTTCTAGCTTCAGAATCAAGTTTAATCATAATATAAACAAGGTAACCTTAAAACAGCAAAACCAATAAATTTAAAGATTCCACTTACATAATTTTGTTCCATGAAGCTAATGGGCAAGCAATACTGGGTGCATAAAAAAGATAATTGGGATTAAAGTTTTTTTGAGGAATTCCTAAAATTTTCTTTTTCATAAACTTCTTGACTTGGAGGCATTCCTCATCACCAAAAACATTTTTCTTAATTCCACTCCAAAGAAAATTAAACCAGCCATCATTCCAATTCCAATAAACCAAAACCATAATGATAACCATGAGTTTTTAAGGTTACATATCCAATATAAAAGTGGTGCTATCCAACCTCCAATATTTATTCCCATATAAAAAATGGTAAATCCAGAATCTTTCTAACATCTCCTTTATATAAAGAGCCAACAAATGTAGAAATGTTTGGTTTAAAGAAACCATTACCTACAACAATAAAAGCTAGTGCTAAAGAAAAGCTGTATCATTTTTCTATAGCTAAAACAAATGACCTGTCCAAAGCCATTAATATTCCACCTAAAAAAATACCTGAAGAACGCATTCCTAAAATTTTATCAGAAATTCTGCCCTCCAATAACAGTTGAAGCATATACTAAAAGATCCATAAGAAGCATACACAACAGCAGTAGCTGCATCTCTTTCTGCAATTGCTTTAAAGATATGTTCTATCATGTAAAGCGTTAATAACGCTCTCATTCCATAGAAACTAAAGCGTTCCCAAAGTTCTGCAAAGAATAAATAGAACAACCCTTTTGGATGCCCAAACATTTGTGGTTCTTCTTGTGTAGTAATTTCTGCCATAATTATCCTTTTATTTCAGTTGTTTTATTTGATTTATTAATTAAGTGTTTTTCAACAAAATTGGTCATTTTAGTAAATAAGTTTAGTCTTACATTATCACCCTTTCTAATTCCATGAGCTCTGTCTGGAACTAATATATGCATGTCAAATTGTTTGTTTGCTTTTTATTAATGCATTTATCATTCTGTAAGAGTTTTGAACATGAACATTATCATCTCCTGTTCCATGCACTAATAAATAATTTCCTTGTAATTTATCTGCATAATTTACTGGTGAATTTTCATCATAACCTGCTTTGTTTTCTTGCGGAGTTCTTAAAAAACGCTCTGTATAAACAGTGTCATAAAATCGCCAAGAAGTAACTATTAAACTGCAATTGCTGTTGTAAAAATATCACTACTTTTAATAGAAGAATTTGTACTCATATGTCCACCAAAACTCCATCCCCAAATCCAACATTATCTTCATCAATATAAGAACGTTTAGCTAATTTTTAGCTGCAGCAATTTGATCTTCAGTTTCGTATTTTACTAAATTTAAATAAGTTGATTTTTTAAAATCTGCTCCTTTAAACTCTGTTCCACGCCCATCAACACAAACTACAATCATTCCTTTTGCGCTAACATGTTGTGCCAGTAGTCATTAGCACTATTCCATTTATTACCAACTTGTTGTGATCCAGACCTGAATATTGAAACATCAACATTGGATATTTTTTATTCTCATCAAAATCTGCAGGTTTAATCATCCACATGTTTAAGTCATTTCCATTGATATTAATTGTTGAAAATTACTTTGACTCATTTTATAATCTGCTAATTCTTCTTTTAATTCTGCATTGTCTTTGATGACTTTTAACATTTCTACCTTCTGCACTGTATAATGAATAAATTAGTTGGTATTTCTGCAGATGAATAGGTGTTAATAAAGTAGTTTTAAGTTTGTGCTAAAAGTCTGCATGATTTTGCCCATCTTCATTGCTCAATAATTTTTATTTTGTCCATCTAAACTAATAGAATACACTCCTCTATTTGTGTATCCATTTCTCACAGATTGATAATAAATTGTCTTTTTTATCTTCATTAAAACCATAATAATTGGTTACTCTCCAACTTTCCTTTTGTAATTTGATTGATTAACTTTCCATTAAAGTTATAATGATAAATATGATTATAAATCCATCTTTTTCTACTTGTCCAAATAAAACTATTATCAACTAAAAAAGTAAGATTGTTATGAATATCTATATAAGCTGGCTGTCAGTTTCATTAAACATCAAACAGAAGTTAGTTTAAAGCATTTACTTTGTAAATTTTCAAATTATTTTGATGACGATTTAATGTTGTAGCAAATCCAAAACTGCATCATTATTAGTTAACCATTTTATTTTCTTGGTATATATTCATAATCTCCTAAAGGATTTTTCTACTAAGTTTGTTAGATAAACTGTACATGTGTAAAGTAACATCTGCATTTTTTTTTCTCCAGCTTTTGGATATTTAAAACTTGTTGTTTTGGGTATAAATCTTCACCAACAATATCCATAGAAAACGGGTAGGAACATTATTTCCATCAAACGTAAAGCTAAATATTTGCTATTATTACCCATTCTAAAGCTCTCACAAAGCAAATTCTTCTTCATAAACCCAATCTGTAATTCCGTTAATGATACTGTTCTTTTTTCCGTCTTTGTAACCTGAATTATTTTGTTTTTGAAAATCTTTGATAAAAATATTGTTGTTTTTTTTTGCAAAAGCAACTTTTATTATCTGGAGAAAAATAGGTTCTTGAATTCCTTTACCTATTAAAGACAATTTTTAGAAGCAATATCATAAGCATAAAACGTACCTTTAAAAGAATGTCTGTAGATTTTTTCAAAGTCAGTACCTAAAATTAGTTTAGTTTCATCATTGTTAAAACTGTGCGATCCAAAAGTTTTCATTTCTTTTTAAATCTTTATTAACAATAGTTGCTACTTTTTCTAAAGTTGCATAACTATATTTATCAACAGTTGTATTGCCATTTTCATCAGAATTTAATAGCGAATAAAAATCACCATTCATAGAATTTAAAGCATTCTATTCTTTCTGGAGAAAAGTGCCATCCCAAATTTGTTCTAAATGTAATTTCTTTGCTGCCTGTTGTGTTTTTGAAGAAGTTTCTTTAGTTTCTTTGCAACCAATCAAAAGTGAGATGGTTGCTAAAATGAATATTCTTTTTCATTTGAGACTTAATTATATGATAAAAGTTTGCCAAGTTTACGGAAAATCAGCAAAAAATCATCTAAAAAATGAGAAATCTTGATAATTGAATACTTTTTGAAAGGTTTCCATTTATATTTGTTGTTGATAGTTTATAGACACATAAATGATTAAAATTATATCTGGTTTTTCTAAGTTTACCAAAGAAGAAAAATTGATTGGCTAACAAAAATTACTTTCATAATCAATCAGAAACTGTAAATATTATTACAATACTGGAATATTGATGATGATTTACAAGACTTACATGACGATTTTATAGAAAATACAATTTCAAATTTTATATGCCTTATGGAGTTGGGGTCCAAACTTTATAATTAACGATAGAGAATACGTAATTCCTATGGTTGTAGAAGAAAGTTCTGTAGTTGCAGCAGCTTCTTTAGTAGCAAAATTTTGGAGTACAAGAGGTGGTTTTAAAACCAAAGTAATTGGCACTACTAAAATTGGTCAGGTACATTTTATGTTTGCTGGTGATAAAAAGATTTAGAAAACTATTTTAATAAAATAAACTGAATTAATGGCAGCAATAGCGTCCATCACCAAAAACATGGAAAACGTGGAGGTGGGAATTTTTAGACATAAAATTGATAGATAAAACTGAGAAACTTGAAAACTATTATCAATTGCATGTCACTTTTGAAACCAAAGATTCAATGGGTGCAAATTTTATCAATTCTTGTTTAGAAGCGATTGCGAAAAAGTTTCAAAATGATGAAATTGAAATAGTAATGAGCATTTTGTCTAACTACGTTCCTGAATGTTTGGTAAAAGCAGAAGTGAGTTGTAAAATTGAAGAATTAGGTGGAGAAAACCCAAAAAAGTTTGCAGAAAAATTTTATCAAGCAGTTAAAATTGCAGAAATAGAACCTTACAGAGCTGTTACTCGCAACAAAGGAATTATGAACGGAATTGATGCAGTTAAGATTAGCTACAGGAAATGATTTTAGAGCAGTTGAAGCTGGTAAGTATGCTTATGCATCAAGAAAATGGAAGTTATTCAAGTTTATCTCATTGTTCTGTAGATGATGGTATTTTTAAATTCTGGATAGAAATTCCTTTAGCTTTAGGTACAGTTGGAGGTCTTACCGCTTTACATCCAATGGCAAAATTATCTTTAGAAATGTTGCAAAAACCATCTGCAAGAACTTTAATGCAAATTATGGCTGCAGCAGGTTTAGCGCAAAATTTTGCAGCTTTAAGAGCCTTAACAACCAAAGGAATTCAGCATGGACATATGAAAATGCATTGCAAAATATCTTAAATCAGTTTGATGCTACAGATGATGAAAAACAGATTGTAACAGCTTATTTTGATAAAAGAACAGTGTCACATTCAGCAGTAGTAGAGAAGTTAAAATCCATTAGAAAACCAAAAATAAATTGGGTAGATTTTTTAAATGAAGAAGAAATTCGTGAAAAATTATCAACGTTAAATAACAATATACAACCTGTTTTTGGTAAAATGAATGCACAACAAATGATAGAACATTTAAGTGCTATAACTCAAATTGCCAATGGAAATTGGTCTGTAAATATTTTTGTTTCTGATGAAAAAACAGCGCGTAGAAAACCATTTTTAGATACAGAAAACGAATTGCAAACAGGTTTTAGAGCTTCTTTTTTATCTGATGAACCTGCTAAATTAAAATTCAATTCCATACAAGAAGCAATAGACGATTTAGTTTTTCAAGTACAATTATTTGAAAAAGTTTTTACAGAAGATAAAAACAGAACAGTAATTCATCCGTTTTTTGGAGAACTCAATTTTGAGTATTGGAAAATTTCAAGTAAAACATTTTACATCATTTTAAACAATTTAATTTAATTTGATGAACTTTTTATTCAAATGGTAAATGCTATAACAGGAGAATATCTTGTTTTAGATGGAGCAAAATCTTTAGCTGTTCCAACTAAATTTGGGCAAAATTTAATTAGTTGAAAAATAAAAGAACCCTCAATTAATTGTTTGAAGTTTACACATTACAAATGAATGTTGGTTTGAAGCCATTTTTGATTTCCTAAACTACGTTTAGTAAGTTGTACATTTAATTCAATGATAAAGAAGGAAGTGCAGAGTTTATTGCAGAAACTTTATTAGAAATTTAACAGAAGCTAGAAAATTAAATCCTGATTTTTTAAATTCTGATGGAGGTTTTGTGGTAAAACAAAACTGAGTTTTCCAAGAAATTGGGGATTAGGAAGTTCATCAACTTTAATAAATTCTATTGCTTCTTGGGCAAAAGTAGATGCTTTTCAATTGTTATGGAATTCATTTAAAGTAAGTGGTTATGATGTTGCTTGTGCACAAAATGATGCTCCAATTTTTTATCAAATTGAAAATAAAAACCCCATTTTAAATCAAGTTAATTTTTAATCCATCTTTTAAAGAAAATTTATTCTTTGTCTATCTAAATGAGAAACAAGATTCTAAAGAAGGAATTGCAAAATTTAGAGAAAGTGGAAATAATTTTGATAAAGAAATCAAAAGAATTTCTCAGAAATTTCTGAAGAATTTTATATGGGCAAAATCAATTCAAGATTTTAACAAACTAATTCTTGAACATGAGCAAGTTATCAGTTCAATCATCAAATTAAAACCAGTAAAAGAAAACTTATTTCCAGATTATTTTGGTGAGATAAAAAGTTTAGGAGCTTGGGGGAGGAGATTTTGTTCTCTAGCAACAGAAATGAAAAAACACACCCACATATTTTAAAAATAAAGGGATTTACTACAATTCTTTCTTATTCAGAAATGATTTTATGAGCAAAGTAATAATTATTGAGGAGGAGCTGCAGGATATTTTCTTACAGCAATAAATGCAATAAAAAAACAACCCTGATTTAGATATTACCATTCTTGAAAAAGGAAAAGAAGTTTTACAAAAAGTGAAAATTTCTGGAGGAGGAAGATGTAATGTTACTATCTATGCTTGTTTGTATCCCAAAAGATTTATGTGAGTTTTATCCAAGAGGAAAAAAAGAATTGCTTGACCTTTCCATCAATTTATGACAGGAGATATTTTTGAGTGGTTTGAAAATAGGGGAGTTCCTTTAAAAATAGAAGATGATAATCGTGTTTTTCCTGAAGCAAATAAAAGTCAAGCTATTATAGATTGTTTTCAAAAAGATGTTTATAAATTAGGAGTTAAAGTTTTAAAAAACTGTGGCGTAAAATGAAGTTTATCAACAAGAAAATAAGTGGGTTGTTAACACTAAAAGAGAAACGTTTAATGCAGATAAAGTTGTTGTTGCTGCAGGAAGTTCAAAAAAAGTTTGGGAATTGTGTAAAACCCTAAAACATAAAATAATAGAGCCTGTTCCATCATTATTTACATTTAATATTAATGATAAAAAGAAATTACAGATTTACTTGGTATTTCTGTACCAAATGCAACTGTAAAAATTGTTAACACAAAATTAGAAGCTTCGACCTTTGTTAATTACACATTGGGGAATGATGACCAGCAGTGTTAAAACTTTCTGCTTTTGGTGCTAGGAGAGTTTTATCTGATAAAAAGTATCAATATAATGTTGAGTAAATTGGTTATCAAGACCAACTGACAAAGTTTTAAATGTTTTATTGAATTTAAAAAAGAAAGAACCACGTAAAACAGTGATTTTAAAATCGCTATTTATAGAGATTTCAAAAAGATTGTGGGAACGTTTTGTTTTATATTCTAATATTTCTAAAACTCAAAATTGGGCAGATTTAAATAATTCTCAATTAGAAAAATTGGCAAATCAACTTACAAAAGGAATTTACAATGCAAATGGAAGAACTACTTTTAAAGATGAATTTGTAACTGCAGGTGGAGTGGATTTAAAGAAATCAACTTTAAACGTTTTGAAAGTAAACTGTATAAAAATCTCTATTTTGTTGGCGAAGTTTAAATATTGATGCAGTTACTGGCGGATTTAATTTCCAAAATGCTTGGACTGGTGGTTATATATGTGCAAAAGCTTTGGCTGAAGAATAGTTTAATAATAGTAAGAATGTCATTCTGAACGAAAGAATGAGGGAGGAATCAAATTTAAATTATAAGATTTCTCAATCGCCTAAAAAGGCTCATTTCGAAATGACAAATCAACAAACAAAAACTAAAAAATGGCAAGAACAGAATCAAATGAATTTGTAATTGGAACAAAAGCTCAGATTTTACTCTAATCAATACAATTGATGATAAATTATATGGATTAAAATGATTTAAAAAGGAAAAATGGAACAGTAATCATGTTTATTTGTAATCATTGCCCTTGTAATTCATGTAAATTCTGAGTTAGTGAATATGGCAAATCAATACCAACAAAAAGGAATTAATTTATATTGCAATTAGCTCTAATGATGTAGAAAATTATCCACAAGATGCTCCACATTTAATGAAGCAATTAGCAACTCAAGAAAAAATATCCTTTTCCGTATTTGTATGATGAAACACAAGCAGTAGCAAAGGGATTATAATGCAGCTTGTACACCAGATTTTTATGTTTTTGATGCTGATTTAAAAGCTGTTTATCATGGTCAATTAGATGATTCTAGACCCGAGGAAATGGAAAGCCAGTTACAGGTTATGATATTAGAAAGTCTTTAGATAATTTATTGGAAAATAAATCTGTTGTAGAAAATCAAAAACCAAGTATGGGTTGTGGAATTAAGTGGAAGTGATTACCCAATTTCACCTCTATGTGGTTTTAAAGCATCTCTATAAATTTTCATGTCTTTTTCATCTACTGTTATGTATGCAGAGAATAACATTGGATTTTTTTCAATAATATTAATTTCAAGGAAAACTAAACTTTCAATTATTGCAAATTCTTTTAAATAGAATTGTGTGATGTTTGGTGGTTTCTTTAGCATCTGGTCTCTAAAATCCCACAATAATTTTATTTTTCTGTTCAATTCCCTTTGTTTTTAATGATTGATAAAATAAATAATTCACCACTTTTAAAAGTGATTTTTATTTCATTTTCAATGGCTTTATTTCTTGAGCCAATTCTTTTTCCAAAAACTAAATCTTCATTATCTAGTTGATATTTTAATCCTGATGTAATAATATTGGTAGCTTTAGGAAATGGAATTAAAGACAATAATTTATCTTTGCAATTAGAAATTGTTGTGGTTTTATCAGCCAAAAAATAACGACCATAATTGTCAAAAAAGTAACATTTAATTTTTCTTTCCACTGAATTGCTGTGTGCAAATTTCCTAAAAAATGATCTTGTTCTTTTCCACTTGCACCATAAATATCAATTTCTTTAAAACCTTTATCAAACAAGATTTTTAAAATTTTATCAAAATCTGTAAAATCTTGATTTGGTGTTTCTATAACCTCAATATTATTTGGAATGTCTTCTAAAGAATCAAAATCACCAGAAATAAAATCTGGTTTTATATTATTTTCTTTTAAATATTGATATGCACCATCTGTAGCACAAATTATATCATAATTATATAAATTAGGAAGCTTTTTTGGAACTTCTCCATTTAATAGCAAGAATGTTTTTTTAGTTTTCATTTTAAACAAAAATAACCATTCCAAATGAATGAAATAGTTATTTATTGTAGACAATTTTTATTGAAATAATTAAGCGTTTTTCTTAAGGGTTAAATTTGTAGATAACAGTTTCATAATTAATGTAATTATAATTCCTAAAGTTGGTGTGATTAGCATATTATAAAGTCCATTAAAAAGCATTTGTTAGCAATTCCATTAGTTTTAGATATAAAATAGAAACTATGTAGCAATCCTAATAAAAGAGAAAAAACACTAAGTAATAAACTCCAAGTAATAAGCTTTTGATTTTTAAATTAAGTACATCTTGCAATTCACTATTTTTGTTTTTTTAATAAAGTAATAGATTGAAATAAATAAGAAGATATAGAAGATAATTACAAATTTTAAATCTACATTTGTTAAAAATTCTGATAAAGGCATTCTCATAAGTATATAATTTAAGGTTGTTTTTAATTTATAAGTTTAATTTCTAGTAAAGAATATTTCTTTTAGTTTTAATAAGTTATTTTGCTTGCTTTTCAAGTGATTATCAAAAAGAAATCACAGTTTTATTAATAATTTTGTATGCTTCAATTGGATTGATAGTTCTAGATTCATTTAATTGGGGGATATTAATCATTAATGGAATATCCATAAAACTTGGTATGACCAGTATTTTTAATTTTTGCATTATAAAAAAACATCAGAACCTCCATTTCTGTATGCGTATTTGTTATAATCAGGGTGTGGGTATTTCCAATCAGAAGATAGTACAAGAAAAGGTTTGGTAACTAAAGTATCTATCATAGTTCCCCATTGAACTCCATCTAAATTTACACCTGCAGTAATTCTTTTATCATCTAAAATGGATTGACCTACAGAAGTTCACTCCTTGAGAATGACCAAAGACACCAATTTTAGATTGATTTATATGATTTTGCTAAAAATGAGTTTTTGTTCCAATTTTCTAATGCATCAATAACAGAACTAATGTCTTTAGACCATCTTTTAGAAATAACAGCAGAAATGTAATTTTTTAAAGCAAAGTCAGATGCAATTAATTTTTCTTATTTTAGCATTGATATAATCTTGTTGAACCTTCCAAGCTAATTCTGCCATTTTTTTATTACTTACATGTTTTTTATCATATTCTTGATTGTAGAGTTTTATAGTTCCATCTGGAAATAAAGTTCCAGTGCTTTCATAAGTATGATTGATGTTTAAAACAATATATATCCTTTACTTTACAACTTCTTCAATAATTGCATAATAACCAGAAGCTTTTGAGTAAGAAAACGTGAGAAAAGATAAGAATAGGGAAATTTTCATCAACAATTTTTGGGCTATTATAGGTATTTGTTTTTATATAATTTAAGTAGTTAAAAATACTTTTTGGTAAACCATATTTTGCAGCAAAACTAATTCTGTCTCCATCATTTAAATACAGCTCTTTTTCTTCATTTTTTATGGTTGCTGGATACCAAACTTTAATCATCAACTCTCTTTTATCAGTAGTGTTTTCTGTGATAATTTCATCTCTTTCTGTTTTTAAATGTAAGTATTGTGAGCCAACTTTATAATTACCTGTGGTTTTTGGAAGTTTAAAAATAGGCAAAACACTTGATAAAATATAACCAAGAATTATTAAGAAAAGTAAACCAATTATTTTGACGGTTTTAAGAAACCAGTTCCCTTTTATTAGTGAATATTCTTTATAAATACATAGCAAAATAATTAATAAAAGAATATAAACAGGAATCATTTGCCATCTATAGCCTTCAAAAATAAAGTGCAATAGAAGTAAACTTAAAATTGATACAAATTCAATTTTTTTGTATGATGTATTTTTTTGATTGAAAATAAAAAATGGAAACTACAGAAAGAAGTAATAATATGATTTCAAAAATTCTCATTGTCTATAAAGTTTAGAGCAAAAGAAAAGTTTTATTTTGAAAAATCAAAAAAAAAGTGAATGGACAAAGAATAGACATTGTTTTAATACTACCTATACTTTAGATGTTTAAAATGAAGTTAGTTAAATTTTTCTTTAGCTAATAAGTTTAATTTTTTCTTAATCTATACCTTGCTTTGTTTACGCTTTCTTGGAGTAATGTTTAGAAGTTTACTAATTTCTTAGAAGTTAAGTTCAATCTTAAAAAGCACTTAATTTTAATTCGTTTGCAGTTAAATTGGTGCAATTTCATAAATCGATTTTTAAAATTTGGATAAAGTTTTTCGAAATTTGAAAGAAAAACTTCAAATCAGCATCTTTAGGATTACTTAAAATTTTAGTCAAATCTTCTTTTAAAGTGATTAATAATTTATTATTTGTTGTTTCTCAAGATTTATAATTTTATCTTCATTGTATTTTTTTCTAAGCGCTCAAATGAACTAATTTTCTAGAAAATCTATTGTGCTTTTTTTATTTCTTTTTCTAGTTCTGTAAGGTAGATTATATATAGTAATATGAATAACAATAAAATCTAGAAAAGAAAAACAGAAAATAAACCAAACATTAGTGTCAATTTTTAAATTCAATTTTTTATAAATTTTTTACGAAACTGTCATTATAAAGAATATTTGAAAGACAAAACAAATTTATAATAATTTAAAAAAGGATTAGTTTTATCTTTGTTAAAAAATTTAAAACCTTGAATACAGATCAATTTTTAGTAAAATCAGCTTTAAAATTTATTGATAAAACTAGTTTTACTTGGCAAACACCAAGTAATATTGCTTTGGTAAAATATTGGGGGAAAAGCAATCCTCAAATTCCAAAAAATGCTTCTATAAGTTTTACGTTAAATAATTGTCATACAATTACAACTATTGATTTTTTGCGAAAGCAAAATTCTGAACTAAATTCAGAATCTGTAGATTTTGATTTGTTTTTTGAGGGAAAACAAAAAGATGAATTTAAGCCAAAAATTGCAGAGTTTTTTAAAAGAATTCAACAATATTGTCCTTTATATTTTGACTACAAATGACAATTAATTCAGAAAATTCTTTTCACACATTCAAGTGGAATTGCATCTTCTGCAAGCGGTTTATCTGCAATTGCAATGTGTTTAATGAGTTTAGAAAAAATCAATCCAGATTTAACTTCAGAATTCATTAATAAAAAGCCTCTTTTTTAGCAAGATTAGGTTCTGGTTCTGCAAGTAGATATTGAACAAGTACTAGTTGTTTGGGAAATCACCCAGAAATTGAAGGAAGTTCAGATTTATTTGGCGTGCAATTTCCGCATAAAATTCATCCTATTTTCGAGAATTATCAAGATGTTATTTTGTTAGTTGATAAGGGAGAAAAGCAAGTTTCTAGTACAATTGGTCATAATTTAATGCACGCACATCCGTATGCAGAAAATCGTTTTACACAAGCAAATGAAAATTTGGGCAAAATATCTAAAATTCTACAAAATGGTGATATTAAAAGTTTTATCAATTTAGTTGAGTGAAGTGGAAACGTTAACATTGCATGCAATGATGTTAACAAGCAATCCTTATTTTATTTTTGATGAAACCAAATACCTTAGAAATTATCAATAAAATTTGGGAGTATAGGCAAGAAAATAATAGTAATATCTGCTTTACTTTAGATGGCAGGTGCAAATGTGCATGTGTTGTATCCAGAAAATGAGAAAGAAAATGTCAATCAATTTATTGAAAATCAGTTATCTAAATACTGTCAGAAAATCATTATATTTGTGATACTGTTGGTTTTAGAGCAAAAACTTTAAAACAATCAGTTTATAAAAATGTTTTCATGGAAAACTTCAACCTTGTTTTTTACTTTTAGTTGTTGGGTTTTAAGTTCTTCCATTTACGCTCAAAAACGATTTGGCTAGATAAAACCTAAAAACAGACTATAACAATGCTGTTTACTATAAATTAACTGATAAAATTGAAGGAGAAGTAACTTACTTTTTATAAAAATAGAACCATTTTTAGAAAGGTTTTTTTTGTTGATGGAAAAGAAGATGGAAAGTTTTCTGAATACTACAAAACAGGAGAATTAAAAGAAACAGGAAAGTACAAAAAAGGGTTAAGAGAAGGTAATTGGAAATGTATTACAAATCTGGAAAAAATCAAAAAAAAGGAAAATATAACAACAAGTGAAAAAGTTGAATCTGGAAAGTTTTCTACAAAAACGATTGATAACATTTCTTTAAGATTTTAATTCGTATTTTTGCACTACAAATGAAAAAAAGAAAATGAAAGGACTACTTTTTTACGCTAAGATTCTTCTTTTTGGAGAATATGGAATTATCAAAGATTCTAAAGGCTTAATACCTTTTAATGCTTACAGGAGTGAGCATTAAAACTTCAGATAATTTAGAAGGAAACTCTAAAGAATCAAATAAAAATTTGCACAAATTTTACAACTACATTTCTAATTTAAAATCAGATTTAATTTCTTTTGATTTAAAGACATTTAAAAACGATGTAGATAATGGAAATGTATTTTGATTCTTCAATTCCACAAGGTTATGGAGTAGGTAGTTCAGGTGCTTTAGTCGCTTCTATTTACGATAAGTATGCAAATGATAAGATTACTGTTTTGGAAAATTTTAACGAGAGAAAAATTACTGAAACTGAAAGAAATTTTTTCTTTGATGGAATCTTTTTTTCATGGAAAAAGTTCTGGTTTAGATCCTTTAAACTCGTATTTGAGTTTGCCAATTTTAATCAACTCTAAAGAAAATATTGAGCCAGCAGGAATTCCATCACAAAAAGAAGGAAAAGGAGCAGTTTTCTTATTAGATTCTCAACAAATAGGAGAAACAGAACCCATGGTTAACATCTTTATGAACAAGATGAAAAACGAAGGTTTTAGAAAAATGTTGAGCGAAGAATTTGTAACGCACACAGATGCTTGTATTGAAGATTTTTTACAAGGCAATGTAAAATCTTTGTTTGGTAATGTTAAGAGTTATCTAAAGTTGTTGCTTAAAAACTTTAAACCAATGATTCCTGATGCTTTTCATAAAGTGTGGGAAAAAGGTATTAAAACCAATGATTACTATTTAAAATTATGTGGTTCTGGTGGTGGAGGTTATATTCTTGGTTTTACTGAAGATTATCCAAAAGCACAAGAAAGCCTAAAAGATTATAAATTAGAATTGGCTTATAGATTCTAAAACTTACATCATGAGTTCTTCTAAAATGAAGACTTTCTTAAAAAAATATTCAGTTTATTATCTGTAGTTAGAGGATATAATATTCTATGTTTTAATATTTGCTCAATATTTAGCGTCCATATTTATTTTTCACAGAAAAATCTATAAGACACGTAGTTTTTGACTTAGACTTATTATATATAATTTTAGCATCAGTTTGTGTTGTTGCAGCTGGTTATATTATCAATAATTTTTATGATGTTAAGGTTGATAGAATTAACAGACCTGTAAAAACAGGTTTAGATAATTATGTTAAGCAAGCAACAAAACTAAAACTCTATTTTTTCTTAAATTTCTTAGGATTCACTTTTGGAATGCTAGTTTCTTGGAGAGCAGCGTTGTTTTTTTCAGTATATATTTTTGCTATTTGGTTTTATTCTCATAAACTAAAAAAACATCCTTTTACAGGATTAATTTCTGCAACAATACTTACAATTTTACCATTTTTTGCCATTTTTATTTACTTCAAAAACTTCTCTAAAATTATTTTTGTGCATGCAATTTTCTTGTTTTTAGTGATAATGGTTAGAGAAATTAATAAAAGATTTAGAAAACTTGAAAGTCTGTTACAGTAAGCTAATAATTACAAGACTTTTTCCTGTTGCTTATGGAGAAGAAAACTAAAAATTATCTCTGTCTTTACTACTATTAACTTTTTTTCCTGTAACAGTTTTATTTAGCTATCCAGCTTTAAGTTATATGAGATATTACTTTATTTAGCTCTCTAATAACATTGTTTTTTGTTGGCTTTTATCTCTTAAAATCTAACTCAAGAAATCAATATCGATTTTTGCATAATATTCTTAAATTATTGTTACTACGATTGCGTTTTAGTTTGGTTTTTATAGATACTTCATTGTTGTTAGAAAAAGTAATTGATAGATTGAATTAGCCATTCAATTTAAGTACCTTTGTCAAAATTTTTTAAAATGAAATCAAATAAAACTCGCCATGAAGACGACAAGAAGGGGTAAAAATACGCCTCTAAATAGAAAAAACACCAAAAAGGAATTTAGAAAAATTAAATCTACTCCTAAATCTGATGAATCATCAGGAATTCGTTTAAACAAATATATTGCCAATTCAGGAATTTGCTCAAGAAGAGAAGCAGATACTTACATAGAACATGGAAGTGTTGAGGTAAATGGAAAATTGGTAACAGAAATGGGTTATAAAGTGCAACCTAATGATGTTGTGCGTTTTGACGGAACTTCAATTTCTCCAGAACAAAAAAAGATACATTCTTTTAAACAAACCAAAAAAATTATATTACAACTATGGAGGATGATCGTGGACGAAAAACGGTTATGGAATTAGTTGCAAACGCATCTAAAGAAAGAATTTATCCTGTTGGAAGATTGATAGAAATACAACAGGTTTATTGTTGTTACAAATGATGGAGATTTGGCTAAGAAGTTAACGCATCCAAAACATAATAGTGTAGCAAATTGTATCATGCTTCTTTAGACAGAAAACTGGATTTAAAAGATTTAGAAAAATTAAGAGGAGATGTAATTATTGAGGGCAGAAAAGTTTTTATAGACGCTGTTTCTTATGTTGATGGTCAGCCAAAAAGTGAAATTGGGATTGAAATTCATTCAGGTAGAAATAGAATTGTACGTAAAATATTTGAACACGTAGGTTATAAAGTAAATAAATTAGATAGAGTTATTTTTGCAGAATTAACCAAGAAAAATTTACCAAGAGGAAGATGGAGAGAGCTAACAAGTTTAGAAGTATCAAATCTTCAAAAAATGAAATAAATTTTAAAATCCAGCTTTAGCTGGATTTTGTATAGTTACGCTAAATAAAATCTTCATGTTAAAAGACCAATTAAATCAAATAGAACAGTATTTTAATAAGCTAGAAATTGTTAATAATAAAGTTTCTAAAGTAAGTGTTGGATGGCATTTAGATCATTCTTTAAAAGTGATTAATAAAGTTTGTGAAACCATCAAAGAATCCAATCCAAAAGAATACAAATCAACATTTAATACAACTAAAAGTATAGTATTTACTTTAGGATTTTTTCCTAGAGGAAAAGCAAAATCACCTAAAAGAGTTTTACCTCCAGAAATTATTTTATTGGAGAATTTGCAAAATCAATTAGCGCAAGTAAAAATTAATATTGAAAGCACTAATAAGAAATGAGAAAAAATAAGTTTTTACACATCCAATATTTAAACAATTGAATAAAAAGAAACTTTTAAATTTTTAAATTGCACAGTAACCATCATTTAAAAATTGTAAAAGATATTTTAAATTGATGAAAAGTAGAAAAAAACCTAAACAAATTGTTTG